>OY735243.1:17852561-17937561 GCA_963457665.1 Thysanoteuthis rhombus
CTGTAGTCCTTACGTTTGACACACAAGCAGACTTCACCCATACACACACAATCCTCACCATGCGTGAGTGAGTACATATCAGCCCGCGCACATATCTGATATATATATATATATATATATATATATATATATATATATATATATATATATATATATATATATATATATATAGAGAGAGAGAGAGAGAGAGAGAGAGATAGATAGATAGATAGAGAGAGAGAGAGAGAGAGAGAGAGAGGTGTTTGTATGGAAGATGTAATCATTTATAGACAATGTAAGTACTTACTGGTAATCATTTAAATTTGTAAGAAAAAACAACAAATAACAACATTCTTTGCAGTTAAATATCAGATTGAATAAAACGAATCGATCTTCTGGACACAGGCTTCTTCTTCTTCTTCTTTTTCTTCTTCTTCTTCTTCTTCTTCTTCTTTTTCTTCTTCTTCTTCTCCTTCTTCTTCTATTCTCTTTCTCTCTTTTTCAGAATGGTCAGATTTCGATTCCCGTTTCACATTTTAATTTCTTGATCGAAATCTTGAATTTCCAGAATTCCAAGATTCTTATTTCACGGAGAAAAACAAACAGCCTTGCTATTATCTTATAGAATCAAAGATTGAAAAAAAAATCCTGTGCTCTTATGGTAATTGATGTCGTAACTTTCAATTCTCCCTCTCTTTTCTGTATACCCTTTCCAGTTTTTTCATGTGTGATAATAGAATAAACTCTGCAAAACATATCATTCTCATAAGATTGAAACCCAACAACCGACGTCGCTGTTCTTCTTGTTCCTGACGACTTTGGTAAGGATCAAGGGGACTTAACTCCCTTTTACAAAACAGCATCGTATAAAACATGGTCAGTTCACGCTCACAAAATAAAATCTTTTAATTAAAATCTATTTTAAAATGAAGTTTCACTCCATTGAGATATAAACCGACAACATTTAAATAAATGAAATATTACAATACAATAAGGTGACATTTTAACCCGGACGTTGCCGGTTAACCTTGCAGGTAAATAATATGTGTGCGTGTGCGTGTGTGCGCCTGTCTGTGTTAGCGTGTTCAAGTATTTGTGCGTGTGTCTACGTGTGAAGCTATTTAAACAAAATAATGACCAAGAATATTTTAAGAAATCATCGCGTCGCTTCTGGCCGTCGAGTTCAGAAAAAAGAAAACAAAATCGTCAAAAAAGAAAGAAAACATTGAAAAATGAATGAAAAAACGAAGATGATAGCCAGTCTTGTTTTTAAGTGTTTACTAATTCATAATCATCATCATCGTCGTTACCGTCCATATCATCATCATCATCACCACCATCATCATTATATTTCTTCACGGTTCTGCTCATACCTCCAATCTCCCTTGGCCTTAACCCGTTCCTATTCTTCATTATTATCATCTCCCCTGAAGACACTATTGTCACTGCCACTTTCTCTATTGAACCGAAATTTATTATCACCATCAGCAGAGCGAATACAAAGGAAAGCGATCGCCTAGGTAGCTTCTCGCTCACTCACTCACTCACATTATTCATTCACTCAGCCACCCACTATTTGCCGACCCCTCTCACCGAAACCCTGGCATCGTAACTCTCCGCTTCTCCTCACCCCCTTTCATATTCTATCTCTATCTTCTTTACGCTCGCGCTAAAGATTGTTGCCTCTTCTTTCCGATTGTCCTCCTCCCTATATATTCATGTTCCTCTTTCTTCGCATCAACATTAGCCCGTTTCAGTCACACGCACGACTCTCCCGATCCATGGAACATTACTTTTTTTTTTTTTTTTTTAGTTCTTCTCCAGTTTTGCCTGATTTTTCAAGAATATGATATACATATATTCTTCTCCAAGAATCGCTGAAACACACATACGTACAGACTCTGATAGAAACATTTGCATATGCACACTCTAACGCGCACACACGCAGTTGACGATGCCAGGCGTTCTCTCAGTTTAGAACTCACGTTGGATACCGTCACTTATCCTAAAACCTCAAGAAGAGATACGATCAAGAAAGGATAGAATCAGAGAGAGAGAGTGAGAGAAAAAGGGAAAAGAGAAAGGAAAGAAGAGAAAAGAACAAAAAGTAAAAAAAAAGGGGACCAGGTGAACCTCAAAAAGGAGAAGAAGAGGTGAAGAAAAGGATAGGATGAGGTGACTATATTTATTCCGTGGTGCGGAGACAGTCAAAATGTTTGTTAACATTCCGAAATGACACCTACCTGAAACTGTACTTATCTTCTTGAAGATATCTCATATATACTTTCACTTTCACTTTCACTTTCCTTTTTTTTTTCGTTTATTTTATTACTTATCCACGCACTCCTACAAGCACGCACATGAAGTCACTTGTAAGAAAAAAAACTCGCACTCGCTCACGACTTACCAATTCTTCTGATGTAGACATCTCTTAACACTCCTAAAATATCCTTAATTCACGACATTCTTAGATTTCCACTATTGTTGTTGTAATTATTACTATTATTTCTTTTTACAGTGTCATTATTGAAGGTAGCTTATATGCGGCAGTACAAAAACATTGCTCCTGTTGTGTTGTCAGTCCTTTTATTCGTTTTGTTGTTATTGTTAGTGCTGTTATCCGCAAGAATTGTGACAACAGTTGTTAATTTATAAGAAAAAAATAAAGGGGGGGTTCATTGTCGTTCTTTCTGGAAGTTTCTGGGGGTAGAAAAGGATGGGTCGAATAAGAAACAATTTATAGGGTCTGGGGGTTGGGGTTTTTTTTTTCATTTTTTTCTTTCGTTTTCTATTTATTTATTCATTTATTTATTTATTAATTTTTTGTTAGTTACGGCTGTTTATTTCGTTCCTTTTATTTAAAAACATTTTTGAGTAATAAAAAAAACATTTTAATGATGCACACAGCACGCTTATTACATAAACATTTGGCTAAGTAAATCAAATTGCTTTTAAAATTCTGGGTTTTTGGAAGAAAATTTATGGATAGATTTTGTAAATTAGTTTGGCCAATGAAAAATGAAGTAAGAAAAAGTACCGGCAATATAAAAATTTTGAGACAATATTTTTGTAAAGAATATATTTCAATTGACTAAACGCTAAAATAGACTCTCGGAAAATACCTTTACAATTCTCTATTTCCAACTCTCAATTTATCTATCTCTTCCTTCCCTTTTCTCCACTCTTTCTGTCTTTATTTACCTATCTTTCTTTCTTTCTTTTTCTCCACACTTTCTCTCTTTATCTTTCTTTTTGTAGATTTTGATCATGTCTATATTCTAGTGTTTTTTTCATTGATTTTATTCTGCACGATTTTAGTTCATTTTAATTCATTTTATTCCAGATATTTCAAATATAAATTTGTATCCTAACCTTCTTTTTCTTTTTTTTCTCTCACCACCCCTTTTCGTTTTACCTCACTAGTCTTTTGTCTGCAAACAGCTTTTTTTTATTAAATAATTGGTTATTTTTAAAGATTCCTATTTGCAACTGAATTAGAATTTTAAAACAGTAAAAAGAAGAATTTGAAATAGTGAAAATACAATTCGTAAGTATGTAGTCACGCATTTATTGGTTAAATTAGCTAACATAAAATATTCATGAAAACAGTTATATTTTCACAGATTTAGGCTATACTTCCAAACATCCACAGTTCCTTGCTAAATTGGATTAATTTCCAATTTGGATCTACCTGTATATGTTTGGTTTTTATTTTCTTGACCATAACCCATTATATAATTCCAGGTGTTTTGCGGAACCTGAACATCTTCAATTACAATGATTGATTATTGCTTTCACCTTACAACAGATCGATATTATTAGGAAATAAATTTGCGAAAGAATCACAATCTTGAAAAGAATAAATGATAATAACAATGATCTTTATGGGTAAGATACGTTTAAGGGGATATTTGTATTAATTTTCGCCTGTAATTTCTACCCTTTGCTTGCCAAAAAAAAAAAAAAAATAATAAAAAAACTCCAAAAACATCTCCTCCACCAAAAAAACGCATAGGGCAGAAACGTACCGATTCAAAGCAGTTGAAGTCTCATGACAAAAAAGATTTTAGTCGCCAAATATAGAACAAAAAGAAAAAGAAAAAAGAAAAAATAAGAAAAAGTAGCAAAAATAAAACCCTCAAAATCAAACATGTATTTGAGTAATATTTTTGAATAAAACATATAGTTCATAATATGCACAGTTATACTATAATATTATTTCCCCGTCATTTGGATCGTTCATTCGGGTTTGTAATCGATTCAAATGCAACCAGTAGTAGTAAATTAGAATAAAAACAATAGCAGCACTTAGTGGAACACTATTTTCTTCTTGCTTCACAAACAGACCATATTCTTATTGTTTTGTTTTGTTTCTGATGATTTTAAATGTAATTAATCATTTCTCATTAAAATTGATTTAATCATTTTTCCCCCTTTCTGACTCGAAATAATCGATTTATTTATTATCCTAAATCTCTATTGATTCTGCATTTTTTCTGTTTTTAATTTGAATTTACCATTTCAGATGCTTGAATAAAGCGATGTTGATACAAGATATTGTGAAAAAAATATTCGTAGAGAATAGTGATCGAAATTGTTTGAATATAAATACATCATATTAGTATCTCCTTTTTTGGGGACCTTTGCTACTTGAACTAAAATTGTTTTTGGATAACCAATTAGAATATTAAGTTTGGGCATCTTTTTATTTAATTTTTATTTCTTTTAAAACGATTTTGATAATCTGATCAAAATAAGTATGGTGAGATTGATTTACATAATTTTTGATTGAAACGAACTGGTACTTTTTGGCCTTGTGTCAGATTAAGTACAGCTAGTTACGTGCTTCCAGAATTCAGCAGAAGTAATTTTTTATTTTTGCTAAAACCCCTCAGATTTAGTAATTTGGTGGAATAAAAAAAAGGAGCAATTTTTTAAAACTGAGTTAGTCCAGTCAAGAAGAGGATAGTCGTTTGATCTTTTTAATTAATTTTTTTATATCTAATTTTTAGCAATTAAGTAATTATAGTCTATACACTTTTAAAGGTCTTTTTTCCCCCTAATTTTTACATTATAAATAGTAATCTTTTCATGGATCAGGTAACTTTGAAAATAAAATGTAACTAAGTACTAATAATTACATTTTAAAACATCTTTGCGATAAAAAGGAAAAGATCAAATTCGCTGTTTGTTTTTCTTCAAACCGCTCTTCACTTCTATATTTAAAAAACACCCTCTGTAAGGAAAAAAAATGAATTTTCAATCCGGCAATAAATATTTAAAAAGAAAAAATATTAATATAAAAAATTATATTTGAGTAAATTAAAGCAGTTTACGTGCATTTAAAGGCAATTCTAAGTTAAGTTTGTTGAAAAAAGTTTCGAACTAACTTGATGAAATAATAATACTTTTGATTCTTAAAGTTGTAGAAGCCAACGACGACAGGTGTCTTAAAGTTTTAAATACACATTACACAACATTACTGCATACAGACACTTAAATACAATACAAAATGTACCTTTTTTTTACACGCAAAAGCGTATACTTTTTATATATGTAATTAATTACATATATAAAAGTATACTTACATTACTGTGTCTCCCGAGTTTCCACCTTCTGTATCTTTTGTCTCTTTTCCCATGAATATTATGTTATATATTTTTTTACAAGCAAATCTTTTTTAAAAATTAAATTGACATACGGGTGTGTGTTCATTTTAAAGTTAAATCTAAGAAAATGACAGACTAATTTAAGAAAGATGTAAAAAAAAAGAAAGAAAGAAGGAAAGAAAGGAAGAAAGAGAACAGATTTATTTGTTTTTACATTATTTTTCAAAATATGTATAGACAAACAACTCTGAACTCAAGCAACATAACTTGACGGAATTTTTCCAAATTTGTAGAGAAAAAAACACAGAGAGAGAAAACTAAAACATTTCGTGGAAAAAGGTTAAAAAAACGAAAAGAAGGAAGTAAAAAAAAGGGAGAAAAGAAAGAATGAAGTTTTGAATGAAAAGCGGGAAGTAATTCATTCAAAAAAAAAAGATCAAAAAGGAAAGAAAAAGAGAGGGAGGAAGGAAAAAGAGACTTGAAAGGAAAGAAGGACGGAAAGAAGGGAAAAAAAACACCAGAAAAAGGAAGGAACAAAAGACTAGAAAATAAGGATTTAATGAAGGAGGTAGAAATGGTCAAAACACCAGAATCTAAAAAATATTTTGAATTTGAAGATGAAATTGTCAGCTGAGTTTTACAGCAGGCACAGTGGTAAGAAGGATTATCGCCCTGTGTAGATCTGCATGGAATTCCTATTTGTGAAACAGAAAATGTACGATCCGCCGGTCTATTTGAGGTACGTATGCCACTTTTTTAAAAAGACTTTTGCAAACCACATCACAATATCATCCATCACAATCTAAACCCGTACCCCTAACCCCATCATGATCATCGTCGTCGTCATCATGATCATAATTATCAGTAACAGTAATAACTTCAGTCTTTGAGCAACTCGTTACGATATAAGGAATAAATCATAGAAAGTTTGGTTTCGCCAATCATTGTTAACCTGTTCTTCAATAGATGCCCTTGTTTCAAAACTTATCTGTAAAGAAACGGTAACTTTCACTTTACACTAGATCCGAAGTGGATGCCTGTTGAGCAGAAGTTTGTCTCGTAGACCAATCGTCCAAGTTCGATTATTATTCTGTGCTCTACAGTTTTGCCATACTAAGCTAAACTTGGTAGACCTTGAGTGTACTGCTATTAGAAACCGTTTTTAAGCAAGTTTGGCTAACTGGTTATATATGTATGCCTCACGCATATAGGCCATACCAATGTTAGCTAGAGGGCTGAAAATTTATTCATTTGCTCATTACTATGTCAACAAAAAACGTTTCTTTTGTCTTTTGAAAATTCTTTACCAAAAAAATATTTAGTGATGGGTTCAATTTGCAATGTAAGTTTATGCTAAATTGATTACTTAGTTTGTATCCAATAGCATTAATACTTGTTTTTGAAAATTCAGACTTTTTTTAGTGATCACTACCCAACAAAGGGCAAGAGAACTAACTTATTCATTGATCTCTCCCTTTTCCAAATTTTTAAATTGATCACCCCCAAGACTGCACGCTACCAAAAGAAGTTTGTTATATGATAGTTTCCATTGAGTGACTAACCAGACCTATAATTCTTTATCATTCATTCAGGGCCTCAGAGACTTCGCAAGGCGGTGCAAAGCATAATATGCTCCGACCCCGCACAACACTAAGACGCTTGACTTTTAGCTATCCTGTATTAATCAGCTATAACCCTTCTAGCACACCATACCATATTCACCTGCCGGTAAATGATAATCAACCTATCTTATTAATAGACCTATTGCATTGTTAGAAGTTTTCATACACAGCTCTACCCAAGGAACTCTTGAGTCCTGCTTTTGGGCCCTGGTGCAATGCATCTGTTGCAACACCCTCTCAGAGGCCCTGATTCAAATTCATCATTGCAGTTAGTTCTATAATTACGACACTGTCACTATCATCAACAATGTTAATGTTCATCCATCCCAAACCGCTTGGAAACAATGAGTCCCCAACTGGTTGGTATTTGAATCCAGATAAAAGCAGGATTTTAAATGCTTTTCAAAGCAAGCAAGATCCCTCCCCAATTAAAAGATTTGCACAACACAATCTTCCTCCATCATGCAGGCCTGTGATAGAACCATCATACCTAATTAAATTATTGTCTGATTACCATATATGTCAGCATATAAGTCGACCAAAAATTAAAGTGTTAATTCTACTTCAGTTCTTATTCACCTTTAAAGTCAAGTCTCCAACATGAGACAGCATTGTGTCTATCAGAGTGTTAGATTTGGGGGTCTAAACTGACCAATATAATCCAATAAAGAAAGTACTTGATGCTTAAAAGTCGACTTTTATGCCAGCATATCTTCTTATGTGATACACCATGTGATTGGTTATATTTTCTGTCGATAACATTTTTTTGCCAATGTATAGAAAATCCAAGTTCATTCTGGTTGAACATAAACATGAAAATGCTGTGTTTTTGATATTTCTTTAAGTACAATACAATTGCAAAATTATTTGTTGTTATTATCATTATTTGTCATGTTTGAATTTTCTTATGCAGTAATTGTTATCAATGCTGCATAATTATTGCATATGTTTCTCTTCACTGATTTGTAATTATGTAATCATAATTAATAATATTATGTGTTTTATTATCATAATTGATACATTTTTTATCAAATGTATTGTTTTTGTGATTTTCATCATCAAATCTACTGCCATAATTTTTCCTTAACCACATTTCAAAAATTTTTTTCCCAATATAATTCTATGTTATTATAATATAACAGCCTTTGTTATTATTTTTAATTATTCCTTTTTCATTTCTTTGTTACAGTTGGTTATTATTAATGGTGTTATGATCACATTTCTCATCATTCTATTTTATGAACTGTTTTTCTGTTTGTTATTCTCCAATATTACTGTCATTATTGTTATTCTCTAAATATTACTGTCATTATTATTTTTATTATGATTGATTAACACTGATTAATTCTATGAATGAATTATTATTGTTATCTTCTGATTATTTATCTCCTGTTTTTGTTTTATTTTACATTTTTATACTTGAACTATATTATTTGCATACATATAAACACATCTATTGAGATAAACATGTTTTGTTGATTGTCTATTTAATATAATATTTGTATTATTATCATGTTTGAGGAGAATGCCATATTCGACATGCCAAAAACATCCTGATTTCATGAGAGAGAAGTTTTGAAAGAAGTCAGTATTTATTACATCAGATCAGGGTTCATTTTTGAAATCATCCTCCCCAAAATTCCTAATCAAACTAAAATGACATTTCACTTATATTATATACTCAATGTGTATTTATTCTGATTTTATTCTGTATTTATTGATCACCACTACCTACAAAAGACTGGTTCAAACACTGTGGCAGGGTTTAGGTTATTCATGTATTCTGATATTTATATGCATCTATGTATCTATTTGGACTTCACCCAACCATTACTGTTCATAGTACAAACTTGAAATTTTGCACACACACTCCCGTTGATGAGTAAGGAAAAGGCTTCTTTTTTTCAGTTCCACTCGGAAAAAGAGTATTAGAAGGGGGTTCAATATGCAATCTGAGTTTCTGCTAAATTGATTACTAGTTTATGCCAACTTCTTTTCTGAAAATTCAGCCCTTTTCAGTGATCAGAACTGTATAAGATGAGAGTACCTTATTCACTGATCACCCCCAACACAGCATATATGGGTAGCTATAATTTATAATTACACTTGGAATGCTAGTTCTGATTTTATTCTGTATCTATTCTGATTTCATTATTCTTATTTTGTCTTTATTCTTTGTTATGATTTTATTCTGATTTTATTCAAATTCTATTTTGTATTGAGCTACTGTAGCCATCAAAGCTATCCTTCTTTTATATTTGTGCATATTTGTTTGTGTGTTTGTTCTTGTGTTCCAATGCTCCTGAACATAATTTTTTGTCTACAATGGCATCAGTACTCCATTAGATTCCTTCTATGATGTTTTTTTTGATTTTTGGGAAAATAAACTTTTTTGATCTTCCTGAGGCCATATTCTGATGGGTTTAATAATAACATCTAGATTCTCGAGAATCTATTTTTTTGTCGTTTTTTAATGTTTTCCTGTGAAAAATGCCATTGATGTCATAAACAGAATTCATTCTGACCATGGAATTTTTTCACATGACTTCAGATTTTGACGCTATGGTCGTTCAATTATTGACTGTAATGGCAAGTTTATATTCTAATTATTCCGTTATCAGATTGTCAAGCTAAATAACAAAATGAATAGAAAAATGCAAATAAAAAATTAATTATTCAGCAAACATACACCTTCCTCCGCCTTTATACACTTATTCCATATCTTGGCAATAAGTCATCGATTCCTTCCCTGAAAAATTCCTCATTCAAAAAACCAATAAATTTATTGCAAATTTCTTAAATTTGGTTCTTATTGAAACTCTTGCCTGTAAAAAAAAATGACAAATTTAGTTAGTCACTCAATAGAAACCGTCACATGACCAATGTCTGGGGTGATCAATTAAAAAATTGCAAAAAGTGGTAATCAATGAATAAATTACTAATCTCACCTTTTGTTGTGTCATGATCACTAAAAAACTGAAATTTTCAAAAAAGTTACTGGACACAAAATAAAGGACCAATTTAGCATATACTTACATTGCAAATTGAACTCCCTATTAAAGACGTTTTTTTCTAGATATAACAAGGAGTCAGAGCTGGATTAAAGCCACTTGATGTTCTAAGCACAGCCCAAAAATGGTGCTCCCACCTCGGCCTTCCCAGTGCTCAACTGACAGGATTTTCAAAAATTAAACATTCCTGAAGAATTGAAGGTTATAATCATTTAAAGCTCATAAAGATACAAAAATGTACGTCTTCACTGAACCAAATCTTCACTATGAAACTTGTGCTTGCATAATGACTAGTTTTCTACAAAAATATTAGTGTGGGCAATTGAATCATTTGAATGTTTGAATTAACTCTGTATATAAGAGGAACAATCAAATTCAAACTTTCATGTTAAACAATCTAAGCAATTCATTATAATTTACTACAGGAAAAACCCAGTCAACAAATTTCCCCTCTCATCCTTTCTGATGAAGTCCAAAGGGAGTCAAAGTTGGCATTCAATAAACTTTGAGGAGGCTCCACTCCCTGGTTTGGGATAACTGTTGCTTGTCTCTTGGATTATTGCCAACTATGTCTTGAGAGCCTTGTCTGCCGTACGTTTTTTTTCTTTTTCTCATTCAACTTTTGGGGATTGCAAAGACAAAAGTTCCTTGTTTTAGTCAAAAAATGACATGTTTATTGGAGGGTAAATAACTTCCGTAAACATGTGTCATTTGTTTATTTTTTCAAGACGGTGATATTTGAATGACATCACCCGGTGTCAAGTCAAATGTGTCCATTTACAAAGCAGTCAGTCTCAGGGTGCTAAAAGTAAACTTTGTCCTACGCTGTGACTAAAAAGAGATGGACTCATGCATTTCCCAAGGGTATTAGGGCAAAGTGAATGCAGACTGGATCATGAGCTCTATTTGCTGATTCCATTTACCACTCAGTTGACTGTTAGACCACTCCAACCTCCTTGCCTTATAAGACCAGGCGTTATTTTAAAGCTAAATGACGCTGCTTTTATTCACCAAAGTGAGCACAATTCAAATAAGTTCTGAATTTACCATTTAGTTCCATATTTGAAACCGTCAACTAGAACTGTTGAAAAAAAGCCAAAGGGCAAAAAATTTAAATATTCACTCTTTATCATGTCTACAAAAATCGTTTTTTCTGTTTTTTGAAAATTCCTGCCCTATATAATGGGGGAGGGGGGTCAGTTTGCATTATAAGTTTATGCTAAATTGATTACTTAGTTTATGTCTGGCAACATTGAAGTGTTCCAGACATTTTTAATGATCACTGCCCAACAACATGCAAGAGAAGTAACTTATTCATTGATCATCCCTTTTCACAATTTCTTCATTAATCATCCCCACATGGCATTCTTCCAAAAGATCTTGGTCACTTGACTATTTTCTATTGAATGACTAACCAGACCTGTTTATGCGTTTTAATTGTTTAGCTACTTTGAAGAGAGCAGTGATGTATAAAATTGCCCCTGTAACCAAGGGTATCCACTGGCAGGTGCAAACGGGGCATCTGCACCCCCCCAATCAGGCCTTCTCACCTAGGGTGAGGGCATTGTAAGTTGAAAAATTACAGAAGCCGTGGATCAAAGGGTCATTACAAACAGTGACAGCATAGGATGAGTTACAGCTTAGGAACTCCCTAGTTCTTCACCTATCAAGCAGCATCTGGATATACCCCCCTCCCGCCATGAATATATACTCCCCCTGCCCCAGAATATATCCGTGCCTATAATATGAAAATCATAACTTCTGTCTTTTACCGCTGTTTGTTGGACCTAGACTTTCCCAATGACTCACCAGACCTCCCTATCATGGGGGTCACAGAGCTAATACTTTCTGAACTTGTCAAGTTCATCTTTCCCAAGAAGAATTTTGAAAGGACTATTCAATGAAATGAAATTCTTAAGGAATAATCGACAAATGATAAATGATTTGAAAATAAGATACTAATTAAAAAGAATATATGATAATACAATTGAAGAAATTTCTGTGTATACATGTGCATACATTGCAATTACAAAGTTGATATTTACCAGATATATTAGTCGGGACATAAGACAGTGCAGTGCTAAGTTTGAAGTTGTTTGGATCAGCAGTTCTTGGAAAATCTTAGAAAGTAAATAAAAAAATTAAAGACTACAGATTCTTCTTCATATTTTTTATGAATTATCTCCCTTGACTTTTCAATTTTGACTTTGAAATTTTAGAATCAATTGCTACCAACATCTTTTTAACTAATCAATTGAACCAGAAAACTACACTTTATTTAAAATGTCACAGTTTTGTCTTTTTTCTCTAATGTTACACTACCCTTAGGAAAACGAATCAGACAAAAAAGGGAAGAAAGAAGTGAAACCCATAACCCCAGCAGATATTGATCACCTATATCGTTAATAAAGACACAAATCTGGATAGAAGGCTACTTATACACCATTAAGTCCAGCTCCTTCCAAACATGCACCTTTGGAGTGAGCACTGCTCTTGTATAATATGAAATACAATGGAAATGTATTACCAAAATTAAACATTGTAAAGGTATGAAATTTATACGGTAAAATATAAAGCAGTATGAAAGATATGAAATACCATGAAAATAATACTGATGCAAAACAATAAAAATATAGATTGATAAATAATAAGAACAATACAGAAGACAATATGAAAACATTGCAAAATAATATTGATTCAAACAAAAATCAATATTAATATATAAAAATCCAAAAAATATAAAAACCATTTGAATGATAATGATACATCATGCAAGAAAAAGATTTTTGCAAAACAATGAACAATAAAAATACACAGAAACTATAGAAAAAACAATGTTGAAAACTGGTTAATACCTCTGAAAAAATTCATGGATGTATTTGAATTTCTATGACATGATTTTTTAGTGAAGAAACCACTGATCTACTTTAAATGGAGAAGTCTATTGTTTTAAGTGGTGGGTGGGAGATATTTTTATAAGCAAATTCTAAAATTGTTACCTTTAAGTGGAAGAATACATTGCGATGGATAGGGAAACAGAAAATAGTCATACTATTCAATATATAGATATTACAAAATAATGTCAGTACAAAACTACAATCAATATGTATAGATTTTTCCTTACTCCATGGCATACCCTTCCACAAAATTTAATCAAAATCAAGGGAGAACTTTTGGAGATAGTGTGGACAAATATATAGCTATGTTACCAGGGGGGGGGGGATGCATAACTGTAAAATTTCCTGGATCTACCCAAAATTTAATCAAATCTTCTTTAGCTAATGCCCTATCATTCCACAAAGTGTTACTGAAATTCATTGAGAACTTTTGGAGATATTGTGCAAACAGATGAAGAGACAGATACAGAAAATTTAAGTATTAACCGCAAACTGTTAACTGTAGAATGAATCTCCCGAAACATTTTGTCCACAATGAAGATGGGAAGAAGATTAGATTGTCCAAAAAAAAGCTTTTCAAAGTTATAGACATGACAATAATCCAATTTATATCTATGCTGTATTGCAGGTGTTTATTATAGGGTATAAATAAGATTCAATTGCATTTAGAATTCATTTGGAGAGCTAAATGAGGTCATATATGATAGAATAGATTATCTACTACAATAATATACCATGTGAATTTGTATTCTTATTTTTTGTCCGTAACACCCCAAGAAAAAGGAAAAAAGGTGTGATAAGTACATATATCAGGATGCTGATATAGAAGTTTTCGCGATGGAATACTGTAATATTCATATTTAATTCATTTTATTTTTACTCTTGGTATAGTAAGGACTTAGCAAAGTAACAGTTTCATACATGCCATAATTTTTGACAGAACATATCAATTTGTCCAGGTTTTCTCTAATTTAGTTCCTCAGAACACATGGCCTCTGCATCATATAATTTTGGTTCTACCTCTGATTTTGAGAAATAAACCATTCACAATTTCTGATGAAATGCTAAGCGGTATTGATGCAAAAATCCAATACAACACAAGTATTTACTTAGGGACTTTAGTTAATGACTTTGATGTTTTTAAATTTTATGCTTAATAACCTGGGTGAAGCAGGGTCCTTTTACATATGTCTTTCAGATTCAAAAAATTTTTGGTTCATCTCAGAGGTTCCATGAGTGCTAAAAGTTTGAGAAATCTTGAACCAGTCTATATCATAATTTCTATGTGTTTGTATATTTGTTATTGTAATGCGGCAAAAATGGCATATTGCAGGACAATTTTTGTGAGTGCAATACCATCAAAATACTCTAACTGAGAGAATAAAACTATTTCTTGTTTAGTAGTGTCACAGGTTTTAATTCTTAATTTGGTAAAAATTGACAAAAAACATCAATTCATGGGAGATAACTCCAGGTCTAATAACTGCTAGTTACAGAGTTGTTTCCATGGGTTTTTTCTCAATAAGAAAATAAGAGGAATAATCAGGGAAGACTCTTAACCAGTCTGCACTCTTCATCAGCCATAGTGGCACACCAGTGGTGATACTTTAAAAATAATTTGAAACTACAAACTAAGACTATCAAACTATGTTTCTTCAGTTTTCAAGTCAGTCTGGCTGGCTATGTATGTACATATCATACTTATAGGTTACACCAATGGAACTAGAGGGCTAAAAATTTAAACATTCAATCCTTATTATATCTAAAAAAAACCTTTGTTTTGTTTTTTGATGACTCCCCATAAATAGGTTTTTAGAGAGGGGGATTCAATTTGCAATGCAGGTTTATGTAAAATTGATCCTTCACTTTGTGTTCACTTGTTTTTAGAAAATTTTGACTTTTCTAGTGATCACTGTCCAATGAAAGGTGAGAGAAGTTACCTATTCATTAATCATCCCTTTATCCAATTTTTTAATTGATCACTTCCAATATGGCATGCTGCCAAAAGCTGCAGATCATGTGACGATTTCTATTGACTGACTAAGCAGACCTGTTAATAATAAAATTCTATAAATAGGAAATGACTTGACTTTAAGCAGAGGTGGCCGTGACGACCTCCATGCAAACACTTCTAAAGACTTAGACCACAATATATGGGTATCTGTTGCAACTGGTTCTTTTAGATTCAGTAATTACTGATAATGGGATCAATACAGGGCCACTGATATAGGATCAATAAGGATAGGTAGCACCGTTCACCTTATAATCAAGCCAGAAAAGCTAATCATGCTCTTAAAATAATAATTATGATTATAATATTTATATATCTGTACCTTGCGTATATGAATCACTTTAGTCTGTGCGTGAACCAGAACTAATTATCTAAAAAATTATCTAAAAGAAATAGATCTTCAAGTGAAATCATCTAAAATTATCTAAAATATCATCAAAAATTATCTAAAAAAAAGAGATCTTTTTATTTAAACTTATCTTGAAAAAAAAGCCCTGAAATGAGCATAGTGATCCCTAAAAGCACTTTTTTGTGAAAACTAAAAAAAATAGTTTTTTCAGATCATTTTTATTGATATACTTGTACAAATTTTTAAGGTTGTAGCCCCCAAATTGTGACCAGGAGTGCCTGGAGATGCATACAGACACAAAGAGAGAGGAATCTGTAGCCCACATTTGTGGGCCTTGGATGATTTGATGTATACATAAAAGCATGTTTTGTTCAGATCTATGAGTGTAGACCAAATACACCTTTCATATTTTTCATACATACCCCCAAAATAAATCTGCATAGAATGATATGTTGCTCATCTTGACTAGATTGGTGCCAAAAACATTGAAAATTGTTGTGATGATCACAGATGTTTCTATAAAAATATTTGAAATGTAACAAAATAGCATAAAGTTGATTGTATATTTTAAGCAGGTTTTAGATTGTTTTTAATTCAATATTTTGTTACTTCAATTTTTGTCAGCCTAAATTTCATCCATTACACTATAATTGATGTCTTCTAACACAAAGATTAAAACTTTGGATTTCTATTGTGATAATCAGACCCACCTTTGCATTATGATCCACACATTCTTCCTATAAACCCTTATGAAACCAGTACTAAGTTGGAATTCCTATCGTGATTATCAAACCCTCTTTTTCGTTTACGATCAACACACTTTCCCTATAGACCCTTAAGAGCCAAGTACTGAGTTGGAATTTCTATTGTGATCATTGACAGTCTTTTTGCTTTCTCTATAATACTACTACTACTAATAAAGTGCCAATGCTACTAACATGTTAATAGTACCAATACCATGAAGACAATTACATACCTTTATTGTGACGTCACTCACATTTCCCATAGTGCAGTATCAAACATCTTTTCAACTGAATACATGTGCGTCTCTTGTCTTGTCTTTATGCTTCATTATAATCGAATCACGAATCGTCAATACTCTGTCTATCATGATATAAAACCTAAAAAATCCTTATAAGTTAGATGTTCTGTTGTGATACTTATGCTCTCTTTTTTGTTAAAAGCAACATCTTGACTCCTTCATGTTTCCACTAAATAATAAAACTTTATTTAGAACAATTATTTGACTCAGTCTCTGTATGTGTTTTGAAATTTGTAAATGTTAAATGCTCTTCTCTTCTTTCAATAGTGTCTATGTTTTAGACATTGTATGTTGTACATAAACTCAACTTAGTCAATACTGCAGTCTTCAATGACTTGATTCCCTCATAGAAAGCAAAGAATAGGAGACATCAACTACCTCCCTCAATGCTCTAAAATCAATCAAATAATACAATGAGTGCTTACATCACAAAGACTTCTTGTAATTAACAGTTTTCCCTGGAACCAATATAGTATCGTTACTTCAATGATGGTTGTCCTAAATTTCCAGAAATATTTTTTCAAATAAGTGCCGAAAAAAAACAATGATTCCTTTAGGTAAATCCAGATGCTGAGATTGATTATCTGCTTTCAGCATGACAATTAGAAACCGTCAACCAAAATTGTCACCAAATCCTTACCATAGGTTTCTACAGTTTTCAAGTTGGTCTTGCTCGTCGGCTATGTATGTATGTATGTATGTATGTATCAAACATACAGGCTAAACCAATGGAGGGCTGAAATTTTAAACATTTATCCCTTATCATATACGCAAAAAAATGTTTTTGTTGTTTTTCAAAATTTCTCCCTCAAAAGGTGGGGTGGGGGTTTAATGTGTAAGTTTATGCTAAATTAATCCCTTAGTGTGCACCCACTTGTTTTTCAAAAGACTTTTTTAGTGATCACTACCCAAACAAAGGGTGATAGAAATAATTTATTCTTCGATCAACCATTTTTTCAATTCTTCAATTGATCATCCCCTACAAGGCATACTGCTAAAAGACATTGGCCACATGATGGTTTCTACTGAGTGACTAGCTAGACTTGTTAATTCTTCTGCCTTGCAGTTGACTGGAGAAGTGATTGGTAGAATGTACTATTTGTTGGTGTTTATTTTATTTTCTTCCTTTTATTTCATGTAAACAGAGAGTCACTGAGAAGAACATGTGCGTGTAAGACTTGCTGAAATCCGTAGTACATGTTACATTAAGATTGAAAAACTATTGAATTTATGAAATACCAAAACATTTCAGTAATATTTTGTGTAATTTTATAAGAACCTTAGTTTTGCAAGTTTGTGATACTGACCATTACAACTGTATTGAGTTTGATCATCACTAAGCGCCCTCAATACTATGGCTTTGTGTAAAAACTGAAGTAGAATATACTTGATACTTACTATGTTTAACATAGTTTGCCAAAAAGTCACAGCAGCAGAGCTCCCAGTGAGGATTGAACTCATTACAGTAGTAATGGTCAGTATCACAAACTTTTTGATCTTCATGTTCCAACTAAAGAATCACTTCCCTTTGCCTTTTTTATTGTCTTTTCTGGGCATGGCTAATTAATGCATTGCCTCTAAAACTGTCAACATAAGTTTCTCTCAGTTGGACCAGCTGGCTGGCTATGTATGTATCACATGTACAGGCCTCACTAATGGAGCTAGAGGGCTGAAGTATTAAACATTTGCTCCTTATTATGCCAAGAAAAAACAGTTTTTTATCTCTTTTTGAACCCCCCCCACAAAGTAGGTTGTTAGTGTGGAGTTCTATTTACAATGTAAATTTATACTTGATTGATCCTTTAGTTTGTGTCAGCCTGATTTTTGAGAATTAAGACTTGCCCCCAAAGAAGCAGGAGAAATAACTTTTAAAAAATTTTTGAATTGACCAACCCCAACCGAGCATGCTGCAAAAAGACATTGGTTGCATGATGGTTTCTATTGAGTGACTAACCGGACATGTCTCTTTCTTTAATCAGCAAACTTAAAGCAACTGTGTTTATTTGATTTATCAGAAACTAACAACCAAAACTGTCATCATGGTTTCTTCAGCTTTTAAGTCTGTATGGCTGGCTCGCGGAGTATGTATGCATTATGGAGGGCTGCAAATCTAAACATTTACTCTATGTTATGTCTAGCAAAAAATCTTAGTGGGATCTTCAATTTGCAATGAAAGTTTAAGCTAAATTGATCTCTCATTTTGTGTCAGGCTACATTCAAGCTTGTTTTTTTTTTAATTCAGACATTTTTAGCAATCGTTGCCCAACAAAAGGCAAAAGAAGTAACAATTATCGATCACCTTTTTTTCCAATTTTCTGATTGATCAACCTCTGCATGGCATGCTGCTAAATGACAAAGGTGCTGTGACAACTTCTATTGGGAACACAAATTTCTTTAAACCTGAGTGTATAGAGCTTACAGTATACTGCACAACAAACTATGTTACTGTTATAGAAAGACTGAACACATTTGTTCCATTTACCTTTAAAGAACAAAAGAATTGTATGATGGTTAAACTATTGAGATAATTTGAAACAAAAATCGTTTGAAAGAATAATGGAATGTGCCTGTCTGAATCTACTTACGGTTAATCACTTACTGCATTTGAATATAAGTCAACCGTGATTATAAGAGAAGTGAACATAAAATTTAAGAAAATTGACTGACTCGAATACAAGCAGATCTGTTATTATGATTTAATGTTATTGTAAGAGATATAACCTTATTATGGATACACTGTTGTTTTTAGCACTTGGTCAGCTGTCAACAAAATATGATTTTTCTTTATCTTCAATATTTCAATCATTGTTCTCAAGGCATGAAAGTGAAATTCTCATTAGTGATGATGAGTCTACTTAAAAAATGATTTTAAATGGATATTACACAATACACACTGTATACTACCTATGTGGTATTTCATACAAAACCATGATAATAAATTGAGTTGGAACAGTGGGAAATGATGCTTGATAATATGCATTGTGTCTATCAACACTGTATTCATAAGGGCAATAGTATCGGCCATTTTTGACTGACTTGAATATAAGTCAAACTGCTGATTTGGGGCCATTTTTCTTTTGTAAAAAAAGCCTTGGTATAATGTGCAAAGAGACAGAGAATTGGTCCCTGTATGTGCCCAGGGTTATGTGTGTATGTGTGTGTATGTGTGTGTGTATGTGTGCATGTATGCATTTGCACACACATGTATATGTATATGTCAATTTCTTTGTATAATATGCACATGTATAAGTGTATGTGTACTGTGCATCTGTGGGTTTGCATGCATGTATGTGTGTGTGAGCCTTCTAGTGATTGCATGCTTGTGTGTATATGTGTGTGTGCATGAGTGTGTGTGTGCATGAGTGTGTGCTCTCAAGTGGTTGCATGCTTGTATGTGTGTGTGTGTGTGTGCATGAGTGTGTATTTGTGTACGTGTGCTTGTGTGTGTGTGTGTGAGCGTCAGAAAATATTTTTGTTTGCATGCCAAAACTGAATGTAAACTGTCTAGGAACTGCATGTACAATATTCTGTGTATATGTGGTAGAGAGTACAAAGGAAAGAACAGCCAACTCCTAAAGAGTAGACTGGAGGAGCGTAGTAAAGCTGTAACATGAGACATTCCTAAATCTGGTTTGCTGACCATGCTTGAAGGGAGATCGATGCACACTAACCTATATATAATGATGCCAAACAAATAGACAGGGAAAAGCATTGGAGAATAAGATGGCTGAAGGAATTTGTCAACATACTATATTCAGATAATTTGATCAGCAGGCTGAGCATTGACATGAATAGAGTGTAAGAACCATCAAAGGGATTCTGTGGGTGTGGCACAAGCCCCAAAACACAGCTGTACTGGGGTCAGAGGGGAACATACCCCACCTCCAAAGAAACTCAAAATTAGATGTGATGTGTACAATAGGAGAGAAATGCATACTAGTTTTGACATTCCAGAAAAACCAGTCAATAGAGAAAGGCCGGATGGCATATGTCAAAAATGTTGTGAAAAAATTGAGGAAAATATCTATTCCACACATAAATGAATCCCCGTAGCTCTGCATGTACCAGAACTAATTAATTAGAAAAATTATCTAAAAGAAGAGATCTTTTATCTAAAATTATCAATAAACAAAATACTAGCACAAGATTTGGGCATCGTTGGTCCAAAATGACCTTCGAGACAAAAAAAGCACTTTTTTGAAATGAACAAAAAAACAATTTTAAATGGTGTTTAGTGGTGCAAATTTTCAAGGTTGTAGCCCCAAAATGTGACTAGCGGCACCGGAAGAGAGAGAGACAGACAGACAGAGACAGATAGACAGAGACAGAGAGAGAGAGAAAGAGAGAGAGAGAAAGAGAGAGAGAGAAAGAGAGAGACACACACACACATGCACAAACATAGACATGTACAAGTGAAGAGAGGAGAATCGGTTGCCCACTTGGTTGGTTGCTGAGGCTACAGTGATTTGATAATCCAACTAAACCACAAACAATGATAAATACACCCTGTCTAACAAAATTCATACAAGAAATATCAAGACCTTGCTCAAGAACTGAAAAACTTGTGGAATATGGAGATGATAGTTCTACCAATGATTATTGGCAAACTTTGAACAGTCCCAAAGAGGCTTGCAAAAAGGTTGGAAGAATCGAAAATCTAAGAAAAAATCAAAATTATTCAGATGAGACTATTAGTATAATGAGTAAGAATGCTGATGCTTGTGCTGTAGAATTAAGGAGATTTGTTGTCACTTTATCCTTAGGGAAGCTACCAGATAATACTGATATGAAAACACAATCTGTACAATTACCATTCAAAATTTGTTAAACAAGGTATATCAATTATTGTATATGATATGATTAGACTATTTTTCTCATCTATATGTTTAGGAATACCTGATGAAAGTTGAAGGGTACACAGCTGAAATATTGTGAATAAATGAACCTATTGATGAGGAAAGTAGTCCAAACATATCATACACAATGAACAATGTGTACAAATTGATAGCAAAGAACCGGTCTGGTTAGTCACTCAGTAGAAACCATCACATGACCAACCACTTTGGCAGCATGCTGTGTTGGCAGAGATCAATTGGAAAAAAGGGTGATCAATGAATAAGTTGCTTCTCCACATTTTGTTGAGCAATGATCACTGAAAAATGTCTGAATTTTCAAAAAACTAGCATAAATGCTGCTGGACAGAAACTAAGGGATCAATCTGGCAAAAACTTTCATTGCAAATTGAACCCCCACTAAAAACCTATTAAGAGGAGGAATTTAAAAAAAAATGTTCTCACTAGAAATGTTTGAAATTTCAGCTCTCTAGTTCCATTAAGTTTAGCCTGTATGTGAGATACATACATACATACATACATACATACATATATATATATATATATATATATATATATATATATATATATATATATATATATATATATATATACACACACAGCCAGCCAGACCAAACTGAGAATTGAAGAAAGTTATTTTTTTTTTGTCGAAAGTTTCTGAAAATAGGGGAAGTTCTGAGCTTGAAAAGACTTGCATATCACTTTAACTCCTATGTAAGCCTGCATGAATCACTTGTGTGAAAACTTGAGTAAAAGTAAAGTGTCACATCTCTTAAGAGAGAACTCCGAAGGCGTATGATTGCAGGTGACAATGTCCTGGTTTATGTTGTGTGTTCCAGCTTAGTGATCAAGACCAGGACTTTATACCTACAAGTTTTTTTTTTTTTTTATGACGAGCCCCTTGGCAGGAAGCAAGTCCATCGAAGGGATATCTTGACCCAAATCACACAACTTAGAGTGTACTCAATTGACAGCTGAGTGCATATGGAAATTTTTCCGTTGAAGAGTTTTTGACACCATACCAGAAATTGAATCCAGGACCTTTTGCATGTGAGGCAGATGTGCTAACTGTTACGCTATGCAAGTGGACATGAAAAAATCTAATGAGCATATAATGAAAATAAAGAAAACTGAGGAGAACGCTGGTTCTGAGGAGACTTGCTGTCACCTTATCCTCAGTGAAAGGCACTAGACACTACTGGTGTGAAAATTCATTGAATACAAATAATAACTAGAAAGTGCCCAAAGAGTGCATACCTCTTCTAAAGCCATTGTCACTGAAAATCTGGAAGAAAATCAGTTCATATATAGCAACAATGCAGGGAGGGTGACCGAGACTCATTCCTGGATCTGTCCAAAAATTTTATCAATTTTTCCTTAGCTGATACCCTACCACTGTCATAAAAGGTCATTAGAATTAATTGAGAACTTCTGGAAGTATTGTGTAGACAAACAGACAGACAAACTGACATGAGCTATCTGTGGATTGATACTTTTGGATTTCTTAAACAGCCATTTTGAATCAACTATTTTGAATGGATAAAAGTTGCTATATTTATGAAAATATGGTGAAAAAAATGTTATTCCCAATCTATACCACTCTTTTAATTTATATAGAAATATTCTAAATATATATATATATATATATGTATATATATATATATATATATATATATATATATATATATATATACATATATATATATATATATATATTATTGTGTCATTCACAGACAGCTGTTTTGTTGTATTACAACTCTTGTGTGGTTATAGACTAGCCATTATCCCATCCAGTACCACGCATCAGACCCAGAGGCTGGTATCCTACCTCTGCTCCATGGAACTGGACGGTCAGTAAGGTTGAATTTAAGCAATATATTCATTTACACATATATTCCCCATCCACCAGTGTGCTCTATTCCTATATTGGAAGAGGATTAAATATATACATATATGTATATATATATATATATATATAGTTTAATCATACAATGTATTGATCTGTAATTTACAAAATAATGAAAACGAATTGTTTAATAAATATTTTAAAGATACCGTTGGTTAACCCAGTTGATAAATAAAGTCTTTGGAGCATATATAACATTTTTAGCTATATATAGTTACTGGGAAAAGGAATCTAGCCACTTTCAGCTATTCAAAATGGTTATTCAAGAACTCCAAGAAAATGCATCAATCCAAAGATTGCTGTAACGATCCGAATTGATGCTTGATGAGAAAATGAGCAGAAGATAACCGTGAGTGAATCCACTCAAGGAAATAGTTTTTGATTTCAAACGAATTCTCCACAAGTTCATAAAATAATTGCTTCCCAAGATCTCTAGTGCAAGTATTGACTCTCTGCCTCTGTCTCTCACTCAGTCACTCACTCATTTAATCTTTCTTCACCTCTCTCTATCTCATGGATTCTTATTTTTCTTCTTTTCTTTCTCTGCATTTCCTTATTTTCCTCTTTCTTTCTTTCATTCTTCCTTTCTTTCATTCTTCCTTTCTTTCTTTCTTACTTACTCATGTTTCCTTTTTTCTTTCTTTCTCCTTATGTTTATTTTTATTTTTTCTTTCTTTCTTTCTTTCTTTCTCATTTCCTTACAATTCTTCCTATATTTCCTAATTACATTTCAAATTTCCTAAGTTTTCTCTCTTTCCTCTTATATTTCTTTTTCTTTCTTTTTTCTTTCATTCTTTTCACATTTCCTTACTTTCCTCCTTTTCCTCCCTTCTTTCTTTCTTTCTTTAATACCTGTCGATATTTCCAAAATTTTCCACCCCTTTCCCACCCTCAATGCACTTGTTTTTTTTCATTTGACTGAAAATGCCTCCATTTTCCACTTTATCTTTTCAATCATTCCTATCCCAGTGTGCCCAATCAGGCAGAAATGGCCAACATTTTTGGGAAAAAAAGCAATCTATTTCTATTTATTTGTTGCTGAGAGAGTTACAGAACCACTAAATTGAAGAAAAACACGATTATTAACTGAATGATTGTAGTTGCAAGATAGGAAAAGAAATTCCAAAATCTACATTATGATAAGCAATGTGTCCACACACTTCCGCCCGTCATGCTTTAAAAATATTTCACATTGAAAAGGGTAGAGGTAGAAGAGAATTTCCGAGAATGAAATTGCCACACAAAGACCAGGAAGAGGATATATATATATATATATATATATATATATATATATATATATATATATATATATATATATATATATGTCTAGAAAGCTTTACGTCTTTAGACACTAAACATTAAAAACTTTTTCAAATTTTTTTTTGTGACTTCAGTTACTTATTTCCCAATATCTGTCAATACAATTTATGTAATTTTTCTCAGTGTTTTCTCCCCTGTTTTACATATACTTTATTATGGCCTGATATATATATGTATGTATATATATATATATATATATTATATATATATATATATATATATATATATATATATATATATATATATATATATATATATATATTACACCAAAGTACAAATCAGTAAATCAATATCTGATGTGTGATGGGTTTATTTCATAAAGTAATTGATACATTCAACATCAAGTTAAGTTAAAGTAGAGTATTTGATATGATGTAATAATGGATTCATCACACAAATGTGATCATGTTCCTGTCCTGTTTGGGCTTCCTCAGTCGAATCTGAATCACCTAAAGAAGCCCAAACAGGGCAGAAACATAAACGTGTTTGTGTAGTGATTCCATTATTTCATCACATATATATGTATATATATATATATATATGTATATGTATAGAGAGAGAGAGAAAGAGAGGAAAAGAGAAGTAGAATAGGGGCATGTAAAAAGGTAGTCGTGAGATATAAAGATACTTGTTAATATAGAATGGCTGAATTTGGTTGTCGGAAAAAAAAAAAGATGACAAAGTAAAATGACATGGAATTGAAATAACTCTCAAGGATCTGTGAAGAGAAGATTAAGTAGCAGGGATGGTTACTTTGAACAAATCACAAGTTTTTTCAGATATTACAGTGCTTTAGATTTCTACCCCCAGTTTACCATTGGCAAAGCAATTGGTAATTACCAGTAATAATAACTAAAAGGGCTTGGTCAAAGGATGAGATGGTTGCACATTTCCTTCTCATATCAGAGGGCAGTATTTTAGCTAGAATATGAAAAAACTTTGTGATTGTGTTAATAATATAAATATATAATAGTCATATATGCAAATTCATTCTCTGTCAGTTAGTGCTAACACATCTCATTGGTTAATTTACCTTCCCATTATGACATATCAATGGGAAGTATGTCATAGAAACTCTCAAGACTCCATGTCTGATCACACATCAGAACTGCTGAGTTGAGACTTGGAAAAAAACTTGAAATTAGGATACTCGAATTATCAAAAATAAATTATCTTTAGGCTCCTTAGAGCGGTTCCATACATAAATAACGCTGTCATTTTAAATGGGTATATTTTAGTCTTATTATATAAAAGCCTGACGTCATTTTTTTGTCTGTTTTCTTCATATGCTTTTTATAATGCTAAAGCAAAGAGATATATAAAATTAAGTGAATCATATCATGATTTGAACATTAGGAGTTTGTTTTTTATCTCTTATAATTACTTCAACGATTCTCTCTTTAAAAACCGTCAACCAAAACTACCAGCATAGGTTTTTTCAGTTATCAAGTCAGTCCTATAAACTCTATGTACATATAAATGGTGTGTACATGCTGTGCCAGTGGAGCTAGAGGGCTGAAATTTTCCATATTTACTCTTCATTATGTCCTGGAAAAAGTTCTTTGAAATTCCTCTCCTAAATGGGTTTGTGGGAAGAGTTTAATTCGCAATGTAAATTTATGCTAAATTGATCATTAGTTTGGGTCTTCTTTTTTTTTCAAATTCAGACTTCATTAGTGATCACTGCCCAGCTAAAGGTGAGAGAAATAACTCATCAATTGATTACCTACCATTCAATTTTTTTTTAATTGATTACCTTAAACATGGTATGCTGTCAAACGACATTAGTTGTCAAATGTTTTCTGTTGAGTGACTCACCAGACCTGTCTCTTTTTAAATAATACCAATTTGTTAAATTCATTTAGATCAATAAAAATTAAATTCAACCTTTCCTTTCAGACAACTTCAATTACATTTTAATAACAAAACTGCCATCATTTCAAAGTTTGAAATCTATCACCATTTCTTTGAATATTTTTTTGACTATAAGTTAATTTCATTCTTTATTGATAGGTTATTAATTTCATGCACAAAAAATATAAAAATCAAATGCAATTAGATATTTTACATACACCGAATAGAAAGAGTAAAGAAAATAGAGTCCTTACCTCTAGGTTAGACTTTTCTTCTGTCAACTTGATATCTCATTCTTAATGAAAACCACATGAAAAATTTGCAAGTAAAAATGATGCACATATTCGTTCTGGCATCCCGCGTCTGTTGAAGGTATTTTCTTCAAAAGTTTTTTTTTTCATGCGTCATATCTATTCTTGAAGTTATTTACTGTTAACATCATTATATTAGTATAGTTGGGTTGTGCTGTGAGTTGTGAGTTATTATTCTTTGAGTGAAAAAGTTTTTCTAAAATTTGTCTTGCAGTTGACTTTATGAATTTTTTTATTGTTTTTTCTGTTCATTGGAGATAAGTTTTTTGCTGGGACGTTATCTATGGGTTTTATTATTTAGGATGTTTGCATTGTATCTCTTCTTTTTCTTCTTTCTTCTAGTGTAGTTAGTTTTAGTTTTCATGGTCTGTCTTTGTATAGGAGGTTTCTAGGACCACTTATTTTTCCAGTAATTCCTACATTAGCAATGAAAATAAACTAATCT
Source organism: Thysanoteuthis rhombus (assembly GCA_963457665.1). Classification (NCBI taxonomy): domain Eukaryota; kingdom Metazoa; phylum Mollusca; class Cephalopoda; order Oegopsida; family Thysanoteuthidae; genus Thysanoteuthis; species Thysanoteuthis major. The sequence continues at coordinate 17,879,771 of OY735243.1, forward strand.
CAAGGATAATCTTTTGATAAAGTTGGTTTATTCCTCCTGCAGCCTGTATTCAGCCATGGGCAACTGTATGTGGATCTGGGTAGAACAAGGAATTGGACTCACTTAAAAGTACTGGTGTATGAAGGTTAGGGTAAACTCTTAGAATCAGATTTCTGCATAAATATGTTGTTTCCGGAGAATAATTGCAATTAACATTTATACTGGAGTATATAAGAGTATAATTTATTGGTACATATAAAATAATGTCTTGGGGGGGGGTTACTGCTAGTAATAATAATGATATTGAAATGTTGCAAAAGGATTGAAAAATATACGGAACATGAATGTGACTGTTGTGTCCATCATCATACAAGCAATTAGAACAGTTCCAAAGAGATCAACTATTGTTACTATTATACATTGATTCTTTCGAACTGGTTCCCTAGTCTTTATTACAATCCTTTAGCTGCTCTACACTCTGGTTTCTTTTTTTCTGAATTTCTGAGATGAGGTGTTTTTACTATTATACATTGATTTATTTAGGCCAGTTTCCACATCTTAGTCTTTGAGGAAAGCAAGGAAGTACACAGGCCAAAACATGATCCAAATAAAGACAACAATGATAAGGAATTAAGCAATACCTTATCTCAAAAATTCAGACAGAAAGAGGACTGGATAGTACTCCAGCTGAAATACTGAGATAATATCTTTATTACCTCTAAATAGGTTTTAGTGACAGCTGAGTAGTGTCATGAAACCATAAGCAGTTCATCAATCAATCTTGCCCAGGCAGGCAGACAGGTTGGTATTGAGTGATATGAAAATTGATCTTTGAACTTAAAGTCTCTTATATCCTTCAATAAATTATTTTTGAATGCATTGATTGATATGAACGAAATAGTCTCTCCACTAAGAGCATTGCATGGTTTGGTCATCCGTGTGGAAAAGAAATTCTTTCTCAACCTAGTGGATGTCTGCACCTGGAGTTTTTTCTTCATTTGTCTTTGAGTTTCTCTAAATAGTGAGGCAGTAAACATTTGCTGGTCTGGACATAAAGAGCAAAGAGTTTTGATTTAAGGTGTGGATGCTATTTTGAATTCAGTAGACCTCCAAAGGATCAGCATGGTAGGGCGAAATTCCAATGTTTCTATATTGAGTTTACTCAGCCTCTCTGTGTATGAAAAGTTTTTAATTTGAGGGACAATTTTCGTTGGTCTTCCTTGGACTCTTGCTATTGCATCAATGTTGTACCTCAAGTGTGGCGACCAGATGGGTGATGCAAACTCTAGATGTGGGTGGACAATAGCTTTGTAGAGGAGCAGGAAGTTTTCTTCATCAGTGTATTTGAAGGTATACTGTTTATAGTCAAGCAAGACAATAATGATGAAGAGAACTGATCTGAAAGAATCATTGTATATCAGAAATGATTTCATTATGGTATTTGAGTACTATTGAACTATAATTATTTGTTTGAGATTTACTTTTTAACATTTGTGTTTACCTGAATATAAAATGAACAAATAATCCTGCAATTTATTTAATTGATTTATTAATTAAAGGAATGATTTTTTTTCAATTTTATATTTTTACTTTTGTTGAGATAAATTTGTACTTGTACAAAAATGTATAAGTTGAAATGTAAATATCAAGTGTGTGCAAAAGTTTCCAGAAAAATACTGTTCTCAATTGTGAATTTAGTAACCGGTTTTCGAAAAAAACTTTTCCATGTGCCTGGTATAAAAAATGAAAAGTATAAAACTGAAAAATACACTGAAATCATCAGGGAATTTTTCCCTTTTCTCTCTATATTTCTTCTATTTTTACTTTGCACTATGAAAAGTAATAATTTTCTCCATTCTCAGTTTTTTTCTACTTTGTACTATTTAATATCATTGAATTCTTTTCTTTTGTTCTGGTCTAACCCCATTCTTGTCTATTCTTATTCTCTTATTCTGTTCAATTCAGATTTCATTAGAAACCAACAACAAAACTGTCGACATAGGTTTCTTCAGTTTTGAATTAGGTCTGGCTGGCTTCTCATCCATTTATTTATTTATTAAATAAAAATGCCTCTTTTGGCATCTCCTGTAACAATTCATATCAAAAGTATGTATTCAACATTAAAATAGATAAAATTTTCAAGTCCGATAGACTATGTATGTATCACGTATACATATGTGTACATATGTGTGACAATGGAACTAGAAGGCTGAAAATTCAAACATTTACTCCTTATTATGTCCACAAAAACAATTTCTATGTTTTTTCAACCCAATAGGTTTTAATGAGGGTTTCAGTTTGCAATTTAAGTTCATGCTAAATTGGTACCTAGATTGTGCCTGCTTGTTTTTTTAGAAATTTAGACTTTTTAATAATCACTGCCTAGCAAAAGACTAGAGGAGTAAATTACTCATTGATCATCCTTTTTTTCATTTTTTTGATTGATCACCCCCAACACTGTATGCTGCAAAAGGATGTAAGTTACATGATGGTTTCTATTGAGGGACTAACTAGACTTGCTCCCTTTATGATCATTTCCAGTTAATTATTGTCTTTTTATTCTCTTCTCATATTTGATTTGATTCGATAACTTCTGTGGAGTTCCCCTATATTTTTTCCATCTTTTTCTTTTAACAATTGTTAAAATTCCTGGTCATGTTCCGTATTATATTGTTCGATAAAATCAATTTCTGACTTTCCTGACTATTTTGTATAACTTTTATTGATTAACTTCAGCTGTTTGGAACCGTCAGGCTAAACTGTCACCAAAACTGTCAGTGTATATTTCTTCAGTTTTTATGTTGGTCTGGCTGGCTATTGATCTATTTAGTTTGGTTGTGTGACAGTTTCATTTGAGTGACCAACAAGACCTTTTTTTTATAAAAACGAATGAATACATTATAATTGTACAGTACATTTGTATATGTTCTGTAACTATACTCGTTCTCTCTTTTCTCTGTCTGATGATTGAGAACCATCAATCAACTGTCAACACAGGTTTCTTCAGTTTTTAAGTTAGTCTGGCTAGTTATTTATTCATTCATTTAACAGATAAAAATGCCTTTTTGGGCATCACTTTCGACAATTTACATTAAAACTATGTATTCAGCATTAAAATGTATATAAATTCCCTTTATAAAAACGTATGAAACTTGACAAAAAAAAAGATAGATAAAATTTTATAAGTTTATAAGCTGACCAGTAGCGTGAAAAATTTAGTGGGCACATTTTATTCTTGTCCCTAAATTCTTTTATGTATTTCTGCTGATAACTCCCTGAATTGTCCTTTTCATTTTCTTTTCATATTGGTTATGTATTTATCATGTGTACAGTCGACACTGATGGAGCTAGAGGGCTGAAAATCCAAGTGTGTACTTCTCATTATCTGTAGGAAAAAAATCTTTGTATTTTGAAGATTTCCCCGTCAAATAGGATTTTAATAGAATCAATTTGCAATGTAAGTTTTGGCTAAATTGGTTCCTTAGTTTGTGTCCAGCAGCATTCATGCTTGTTTCTTGAAAATTCAGACTTCTTTTCTACTGATCACTGCATAACAAAAGGTAGGACTTATATTTTGATCATCTCCTTTTCCACTTTTGTTAAGTGGTAATCACTAAAAAAAGTTTAAATGATCCACTCTAAAAACCTATTTGGTTGGGGGGGGGTTCTAAAAGTACAAAATGAATATTTTTTGCTAGACATGAGGAGTAAATGTTTGAATTTTCAGCTCTATTGGTGCTGCCAGTATGTATGATAGATACATAGCCAACCAGCTAGCCAGACCCACTTAAAAACTGAAGAAACCTGTTGACAGTTTTGACTGTTTCCAATAATTTTCAGATTGTATATGATATATCATAGGGTATTGGGGTAATTTGGAGAGGTGGGTGAACTAAAACATTTATTGCTCTGATTGGACAACTAAACTCTTTAGTATTATAGATGTTTTTTACCACAATGTTTCAGCCAGCTGGTTTTGGAAAAAAAGAAACCTTTTTCTTTTCTTATGGATTCATCATCAGTCTTTTAATGCCTGTTGTTGGACATAGATCTTCCCCAGGATTCACCACAATTCTTTATCATGGGTGTCGTGGAGCCAGTACTTTCTGAATTTGTCAAGCTCGTCTCTCCATCTAATATTCTGCCGGCCTCGGTTGTGTATGTGATCTCGGGGGATCCATGTCGTGAGTCGTGATGTCCATCGGTTGTCCGCCATTCTTGCAACATTGCCAGCCCACCGCCATTTGAGATTTTTAATGGATTCTATGATGTCCCTGACTCTTGTCTTTTCTCAGATAAACACCTACAAAAGGCTGTAGAATGGATAAGCCAAAACATTAAAGGCATCTCATGGGTGTGGTTTTTAAGAAGGGTATGAGAATATTGATTCACTATAGCCCTATAAATGGTCTGCCTGACCAACGGGTTCTCCTCTTCTTTAGTCTCTATGTGTGTGTGCTTTTGATCAAATTTTTGGGCTTACAAACATGAAAGTTTGTATGAATACACCACCAGGCACCATCACCTATGAAAGTTTTTCTTTTGTTCTTTCAAAAAAGTACTTTTTTTTTGGTCTTTATTGTCATTTTGGACCAACAATGCCCAAATCTCTTGCTGGTATTTTTTTTAGATAGTGTTAGATAAAAAGTCTACTTTATTTTTAGATAGTTTACGATAATTCTTCACATAACTAGTTCTGGTATAAGCATTGACTACAGTGATTCATTTATACAAGGTTTGCATATTGTGGATGTTTTACCCTTATGTTTAAGCTATTTTGTTTTGGTAAAAAAGAAATCTTTCTCTTTTCTTATGGATAACACACCTAAAGAAGGCGGTATGATGAATTGGTCCAAACATTAAAAGTGTGTCATGGGTGTGGTCTTCAAGGACATGAACTTATATTAACTAATGTTGATGAGACAAAATTTATGACACCCACAAGCAGATGTTGAAGCAACTATTAGATTACTCACCCTTTCCGTACGTTAACATCTTAGTATGGTAAATTTCTTATAAGTATCTGTTCTATTTGTATCTCTACTCATTCTGACGGAAACTTGCTTTCTTGGAGGAACATATTAATGAAATAAAATTTAAGTTTCTTTCCACATTGTCATTACTAATATCAATTATTTTCTGTAGAACAGTGGTCTTAAAACTTTAACTACTTGGGGAACCCTTTTCAACAATCAAATTTTCTAAGGAAATCCTGCAAAAAAACAATTTTCCTTTTTATATATGTATGCATTTACATGAAAAAAAGAGTATACAACCAATGCAACCTCCTGATAGTCACCTATGGGGCTATAACGTGGAATCTAACCAAGAGACTGATCCGCAAACTGAGAATCATGCAACATCACATGGAGAGACCACAAGACAGCACAATATTTTAGGGGGAAAAACAGGAGTCCAAGACATCATAGAAACCAATAGGAATCTCAAATGGCAATGGGCTGGCCATATAGCAAGAAGAGCAGACAACCGATGGACATTGCAACTCACAACGCTGATCCCCAGAAACCAAATTTGGAACTGATGCCACCTGAATATGAGATGGCGAGATAAACTAGATATATTCAGAGAACATTGGCTCCACAACGCCCTTGATAGGGAGATGTGGCAAATCCTGGGAGGTCTCTGTCCAACGACATATGATGATGATGATGATGATGATGATGATGATGATGATGATGATGATGATGGAATTAATGTATAAACCCACATAAAAAATATACACCCGAATAAAATAGTGAGAATGAAGCATACAAGAAGATAAAGACCTATGAATGACAAATGGAGAATTATTAAGTATATTGCCAAAATGTCACTTTCTTTGGTGGAACCCCTGGAAAGGTTGTACAGAACCCTGAGGTTCTGCATGATACAGTTTGAATGCTATAGAATGCTATCTGTCTGGACTGTTTTTCTCAAGTAGAAACTAGCTTGTGCATATTGAGTCCACTCCATAGTCTTGTTGCCCTTCTGCAATAGCTTGAAGGTTGACAGGCCAAAGTGATGGCCATGTCGTTAATTGCCTGAGTAGCTTTCTTTTAAGTGGACTGCCTACAGAGCTGATGGGCTCGATCCGTGCAACTATTTTACCCAAGAGGGTTGGGAAGTGGATTCATCTCTTTCTTGAGGGTATTAGTGCAAAGTGATCATAAACTATTGCCAATTCCAATTTCCATGCTATTTACAATTAGGCTGTTCTACATCTCTGTTACCAATACCATTACAAATATATTACTTTCAAGTGCTGAGTCACTGATCTATGGAACAATCTTCCAGGGGTAATAGTGGAGGCACTGAGCCTGAACACAATCAGAAAACGTCTGAGGTAACTGTTGGGGTGAAAAGGAATTATTTACAGCCCTGATGTAGATCTCAATGTGATATCATCTGATCACAGAACAAGATACAAAGCAATTGACATATATTAGAACTTGGTACAAAAAAGCCATCACCAAGCCATTATCCTAGAATGCTGTAATTATTATTATTATTATTATTATTATTATTATTATTACTTATCTTCAGTAATTTACAGGAACCTAATACTTATTCTGATCATTTCATTATAGAACGTTATTAAAAAACCATGAGGTGAACAAATTCTTCTGACAGCATGCCATGTCTAAGGTAATCGAAAAGTTGATGGAAAAGTAAGCTGCTTACGTCAGCACTTGACCACTCATTAGTGAAGTGAATTCGATCCTCACAGGGTGCCTCCCTATTTTGGCCCTGTACCAGTCTAAGCTGAGCATAGTAACAATAAAGCAAGGGCACTTACCGTTGAGCAAAGGTGAACAAATTTTTCTGGCAAGCCATTCACCAGTATAATGAGGTTAGTCTTAATTGAGTGTCTAAATATGGTCACACTGTGCCACACCTGTCAAATATTTTTCTTTTTAGGGTGACTCTGAAATTTCAAACATAGGTGATTAAAATTTTCCAGAAAAGATTTTTTATCTTTTTTATTTCCTCTCTTAAATAAAAAAAAAACAAAAAACAGAATAATTCATTATTCCTGATCTAATCTATTCTGCAGGATCGATATTAGAGACAATTTGAGTGGCATTCTAGCAATTGCTCTATTTCTGGTTAGATATTTGCGATTTCTTCTTTTCTTTTTGGATCTCAGACTGTTTTCTGTTTTCTTGGAAGCATTTTAATCAGCTCTCTGCTTTTTAAAGATATGCAAACATAATAAGAAACATCAGATCAAAACTGTCAGCAAAACTGTCCACATAGGTTTCTTCAGTTTTTTATCAGTCTGGCTGGCTAATTTATTTATTAAAAGATATACCTTTATGGGCATCTTTTTAAATAGTTTACGTTAAAAATATGTTTACAACATTAGAATATACAAATGACTGGCTGGTTGGCTATGTATATAAAAATGTATGAAACACGCTAACAGGTCACACCAATGGAGCTAGAGGGATGAAAATATAAACATTTCTTCTTTATAATATGGAGAAAGGTTTTTTTTCAAGTATTCTGTATTTATTCTCATTCTTTTTTCCCAATCTGATGTTTGAAAACCATCACCCAAAACTGTCAATATAGGTTTCTTCAGTTTTTAAGCTAGTCTGGCTTTGAATGTATCAATGACTGAAATTTTCAACATTTGCTCTATTTATCTGGGAAAAAATATCCTTTTTGCTTTTTCGAAATTCCTCCCCAAAATGGGGTTTTAAAAGGGGGTTCAATTTACAATGTAAGTTTGTGATAATTTCCTCCTTAGATTATGTTTGGCTACAATTATGCTTGTTTTTTTTTTAAATTCAGACTTCACACTTATTCATTTATCACCTTTTTTCCCTATTTTTTGATTGATCATCCCCAACATTTCCAAGATGGTTTCTACTGAGAGACTAACCAGAGCTCTTCTTTCTTTTTTCTCTTTCTTCTTCCCTTTCTTTCTCATTAAATGTTGTCAATTTTTCAATCTATAATGGCTCAAAATGTAAGAAGTATCATGTTTTCTCATTTTCCTAATTGGAAAAGTATGCCCTCATTTACCTGTATCAACTCTCAAACAACTTGATGTACTCTCAATAATAAATGAAATTGGAATGGTCACACCATTCTAAGTCTTTTAATAACTAATGGCTTCCTTAACATGATCAAGATGGCATATGTCATATGAACTCAGAGGTGTAGCAAGAGATTTGAGGGTATTTTAGGGCCCAAGAGTTAGGTTCCTTAAGGGGCACCCTCCATTTGTCAGTAGAGATGCAGTAAGTGAACTACTATTTTTAAAGCTTTTAGAGGCTTCCCTCCACTGGGGCCTGTTTTCAAATAGCACCTCTCCCTAAATCAGCTATACATCTAAATGTACTTTTTCAGTATTATGCTCATGGTTAAATGATCTTGTAATTTCTACTGATAGGTGACATTTGATTTTTTAATTCAAAGTTCCACAATATACTATCAGTTTATCTGTCATCTCATTCTGTTAATTTCTGTCTGTTTGTCTGTCAGTTTATCACCAAAAAATGCAGGCCTTTTTTGGCAGTTACTAAGAAGTGAGGACTGCCCATCTTTCAAAGAATGAATGCACTTTAAGCCTGTGATGTGAAAAATTCAAAGACCACTTCTGAAACCTAGGCAAATATCTGAGATATCTTTACGCCAAGAGATATGTTCCTTGCACCTCTTCTTCATCCTTAAATGATGCCATAATTAACAATTGTGGTTGCTCAAGCTGGAAATTTAAATTCCAAGAGGCTGTAGTTTTTGAGTCAAGTAATGAGGACTCTTTCTGTTAATGCACAGCGGCTGGTTTCAGATTTTTAAGGTCAAACAGTTGTCTTTAAAACACATTAAAAATCAAGCCCCATAAATACAGTAAAAAAATTGGCCCACAAATTTGTCCAGAAACTGCTGACTACAATTTCTGGCCAAGTCTGAGATGTAATTGCTCAATGGGACTGTGCTGTGGCATTCTTATTTTTTTAAAAAAGATTTTGATTTTAAGGCTCGAAATGCACATACACAGTGCATATTATTTTAAAACTCAATAAAACCCATATCAATCAATCAAAATTCAGAAATTTTGTTATTTTGTATGTATTTTTGGATGAAGAATCTATGTGTCCAGTGATATTTTTGCCGGATGTCCTCTACATCACTAAATGATATCACAATGAACATGTGCAGTCGGTCACGCTAAAAATGTCTTGTCAGATGTTTTTGAGCCAAGAGCTTCTTTTTAGGAATATAGACCTTCCCTGTTAGTGCACAGTAGCATTTTTTGATTTTTGAAAATTTTGATTTTTAAGAAACAACATAAAAAATTATACGACAAGAAAAAAGATGTCCAGCAAATTTGTCCTAAAGTTACTATTCTCAATTTTTGGTCAAAGCATACCAAATTTGAATATAGGTGCTTAATGTGACTGCACAGACATTATAAGGTCCAAGATGTGCACGTACACTTCATATAAAGCCAACACTGAATTAAACTCATATTAATCAACAAAATTTTGCAATTTTTGGATATTTCTATGTATTTCAGAATGAAAAATTGATCTAGAAATATTTGTAGGTATTGAATGTGCATTCATAGTACTAAAAATGTGCTTGAGCATAAAATCAAAAATTCAACTAGAAAGCATTCAGCAAGTACATACCTCTGCCGGGGTATCAGGGAAGTAATTGTGAATGGATCCACTCCCAAATGTAATAGTGTATTCAATAGCTCATTGCCCAACCCCTTGTAAAATTTCATTGAAAATCATTGAAAACTCTTGGAGATATTGTGAAGAGATGTGACATTTTTGTGATTTTGTGGATATGAAAGCTGAATAATTGTGCATAGATCCACCCCTTTTCTACTTCTTTCTTAGTCTATAGCCCACCCTTCGACAAAATTTCATTGAAATTCATCAAGAACTTTGGTGCAATAATGTAGACGGTCATGAGGGCATACATAATTTCAGTATTATTTTGAATGTGGTGTCAGAATGGGATTGTGTTTTGTTGGCTGAATACTCAGTTTGAAAACCTTCCTTGGAAATTGTATATCTTCTGACCTTTTGGTTCTAAATTATGTCAGTTCTTTTCCGGTCACAACCTGATTTTTTTTTTATTGAAAGGCATGATATAAAATCAATGACTATCTATCAAAAATTTATTATTTGGTGATGAATAGGAAGTCCAGGGGAAATAATCCTTGGCACATTGATTCTATTTCTGGTCACAATGTCAGTCAAATTTTATGGCTTATATATGAGTGTATACATATAAATAGAGGTAGACATAATGGGATAAATAAATTTTTATGCTATAGGGATTGAACCTGCGACTGATATGGCCCTGTAGCCACTGCATTTTCTTCAATTGTTTTTTCTATTGATACTGTTTAGACCAAATGGTACATTCACCATGTAATAACGAGAGATCGTTTCGAATAGAATTTCGAGATAATATGATGCAATTCATAACCATATATACACACACACATATATATATATATATATATACATATATATATATATATATATATGATCACCTCTTAGCAACATTCAGATATACATATGTATATATATATATGTATATATATATATATATATATATATATATATATATATATATATATATATGTATATGTGTGTGTGTATATATTATATATAGACTTTCATATGTGCATATATTCATATGATATATTTATGAGACTCTTATTTTGCTTAATATTTTCTTTTCTGTAAATAATTAAAAGATCTTACCCATTCCACTTACAGCTTCTGATAAAACAATGCCAAACAAAAGCTACCCCGGTTTCTAAGTGAGTAATTACGACCAGCACCAACACGATAAACTAAACATCTTTCTGTAAGCCCACTGAAAGGTAACCAATTTTTAATACCTTTTCCAACATTTGCTATCAAAAGATCACCTCTTAGCAACATTCATAAATGTTTGCTGACACTAAACTCTTTCAAGACCAACTGCCAAAGTGCGATGGTTAAAGAGTTAGTCCTGCAAGCCATTACCAGTGAATTTGATCCTCACTGGGTACTGTCATGTTCGCTAATGTGAGAATCACTATATTCGGAGCTCATGACTGAGAAGACAGTGTTCTACAGTATGGTGTACCGCACTTTTCTTATTTTGCTCCAGAGTAAGATAAGCATGGTAGACAAGTAGTGAATAAGCTAAACTTGTAGGTCATTGCTAGTATGTTGAATCCTCTACATATGCTAAACTATTATAGCCTTGTGCCAGACTAAGCTATGCTTAGTAAATATCTATATAAGAAAGAGGCCGGCTGTGTAGCAATATTTAGCAACTAGTCTCACAGACCATTGAAAGTGAGTTTGGTTCCAAGTAAGATGACCAATATTCAGTGATTTCATGCTTGCCAAAGCTATGCTTGAAAATAAATATCTATCTATCAAATCACTGCTGCACCACAAATGGCCCGACCAACCAGCCAAGTGGGCTACCCATTCTTCTTTCTTCGAGTGTCTTTCTCAGTGTGGATGCCAACATGTGTGTGTGTGTGTGTGTGTGTGTGTGTGTGTGTGTGTGTGTCTGTGGGTGATCATAACTGTTACATTTAAAGAGAGCAAGTCCGCAATATCCATTACCAAATTAATTTAGTCACTCTGATATCAATCCTTTCTGGTTTACATAGCTACTAAGTACTTACTATATTTATTTGTTTATATTGAAGTCTCATGTATAATGCAATTTCCTTTGGTATGTAAAAAAAGCATGAATAGATTTTAGTTTTGTACGTAATTCAGTCTCAACTTTGATATACAAGTATGGCATGAAACAATTTGTTTTTATTGTCTATAACTTTGATAAAAGTTATTAACATTCCAACTTTTGCTTGGACAATCCAATCTCTCCTACCCATTTTCGATGTTAACACCATGTTTTGAATGATTCATCCTATGGCCTTTTCGAAAGTGTAATAAAAGACTCCCTTTTCATACATTCTCAAGAAGGTCGTAGAATGAATTGGCTGAAATGTTGTGCTAACATCAAATATGGAAAAAAGAGATTGGATTGTCTGAACAAAAAATCAGAATTAGTTTTGAGTTTGTAAATGCATAGTCTTATTGTTAAGATGATTTTAAAGGTCAAGATAAGCCTTGGACTTCGGTACTTCAAGCCACTTGGGAGGGAACAAGGATGAAGGTTTTTGTCATGAAGAAAAATCCACAGATCACATTCCTGGGGTTGTCATTTATGAAATATAAATTAGCATGATGATATGATAAAAACATTTATCAACTAACAGTAGTGTAGTTTTTGTTTGGGAGGGGTAACAGCAGTCCATCACAGTCTATATACTATTTAAATTCTCATTCTGTTTATCTACTAATCGACCAAAACAGTGCATTGTAAGCTGTATCCATTTTTTAAGTGAGGCTATTGTGCATAGTGATTCTTTATTAACAAAACTGACAAAATATCACATGTGTAAAATGTGAACTGCTTCTCATCTTGTAATCATTGTCCAATACAAGTACAGGGTATCCAATTTATTATATTTTTTTCGGGGTATATAAAATCTGGGCTTTCACAAGGATGACTTGGTATTCTCAAACAATTGATGAATACTAACTTGCAATTACTTGCTTGATAAATAACACACAGAGATTGTTTAGCATAGACTGGCACAAGCTACAAGTAATGGTCACTCAGTGAGGATCTAAATTACTATAGCAATGATAGTTTGTGACTCTAGCTTGCTGACTATAGCTCTACAGTAAAGCATACACAATTTTGTTTGAATTATCAAATTTTTCAAGCTAATGAAGGTTTGAAAATAAGTTTTAGTCATTTTTTATAAAAGCCACAGATGCCTTGTAACAGAACAATGGTTAATAAGCACCTCTCCCGGACAATTACTTATGCAGTGATTTTAATACTTGATTGGTGCTGAATACATGTAGTCTTATGCCAGACTATACACTTTCGATTATTGTCTGAAAATGTTTATCAGGTTTGCATAACGCTTCACAAACAAAGTAGAAAAATCAGTGTCTTAGCTCCTCAAGTTCTTTTGATTGGCTGAAAGAAAAACATTTTCATCCCAAAATGATCTTTGATGACCTCTAATAACCTTGAAGGTCAGCATTACATATCCTATTGAATTAAACCTTATCTGCCCTACCATTTGTGATGCAAGAAACAATGTCATACTTCATAACAAACTCAATACTATGCTAAAAATTGCTTGAATGACCTCTAAGGTCATGTCACATAGTCTATAACCTTTGCCATAAAACAAAGTACATCTATGCCAAATTTTAGCTTCCTTATGTCCTACCTCTTGAAATATATAGACATATAGAGATACAGACATACATACATTCAATGCAAAGATATTATTGTTGAATTGTTACTGCAAATAGCTATAAATGGATAGATAAATAGGAAGATAGATACTCACACAAACACAAGCTCCAACATATAATTGAATATCCAAGATAGATGAAATTAGAGCTATTTTTGTAATGTAGGTCCTTTCCCAAATTTTGATGCACTTTTGATAAAACTACTACTACTTTAAATGCAGTGTGGGGACAAGTCTGATTAGTCACTCATTAGAAACCATCAGACAACTAACATTTTTGGCAATATGCTATGTTGGGGATGATCAATTAAAAAATTGGAAAAAGGGGTGATCAGTGAATTTTGTTGGGCGGTGATCACTAAAAAGTTCAAATTTCCAAAAAACATAATAATGAGCAAATGCTCAAACCTACTGTCCTCTAGCTACATTGATGCTGTCTGTACGTATGATACATGAATACATAGCCAGCTGGACCAACATAAAAACTGATAGAAACCTACATTGACAGTTTTTGGTTGTTAGTTCTTAAGGCAGTCTTAAGATTCTCAATTACTCTTGCCCAAGAGATATATCCAGAATCTAGACTGGTCATTTTTAACATTTTTTGCTTTATACCCACCCTCCGACAGCTCCAAAAAATAGATGTCCCTCTACTACATACATGTGTTAGTTATCATGGAATGTATAATAAAATTATTCAAAAGCATTGAGTAATTTAGAATTGATAGTATTGCATAATCAGGAATTAATCAACAACCAACATTTGGATATATCTTTTTATTCCTCCAGCCCTGAATATATCCTCTCCCCCCACCGCATCCCTGAAATATATCCTTTTGCCCCTCCCCGGAAAAGTGGATGCCCATGCCCCCAATTCATTTAAATTTACCCTTTGAGGAGTGTGCGCTCCACTTTTAGAATCACTGGTCTAGACTTGAGTGTAATTCATTATCTGAGATAATTATTGGTTGGAGACGAAGAGAATGAGTAAAAGAAAGAAAACAAGGCAAAAAAAAACAAGCAAAAAGTAAAATAAGTTATTAAAATGTCTGGGAAGTTTCTTCTCCCCCAACCCCATCCCTAGAATATATCTTTTTGCCCCTCCCTGGAAAATTGGATGCTCGTGCCCCCCCCCATTTATTTATTGATATCCAAATTACTAAGTATTAAAGTACTAAACTTGATGAGCAAAGATGTGTGGAACCTTTCGATTCTAGATCACCTGAATGTATTTCTTTATAATTAATATGACAATATCACCTCTTCATACCCTTTCATTTGAGTTTTTTTTTTTTTTTTAAATCTCCTCTTCGTTTTTCTCACAGAATTCACTCCATTTCAGCCCACCCCTAACTCAAAAGCCCATGATCCTCACTATACTTTGAGCACCATGACACACTTCCAATTATTAATTTTCTTCACAGATAATGGTTATTGGCTCTTGTGCTTTCAAGAGCTGAAGTACTCTTTGGATGGATGCCATACCCAATTACAGTTTTCAATTTCCTTTTTGTTTCACTCTCATTTTTGCTTTAAGGGTAAAAATTCTCTTTTATCTGACCCTCCCTCTGGTAATACACATCAAGAACTATTGATTTGGGCAAAACGTATTTTCCAGAAAATATCCAGCCATTTGACATTAGCAAAAAATGGCTTACCAACGACAATGGTACCTTATTCCCCTTGAAAGTATTCCCCTTGGAGCCTCGTGTATCTATCCCAGCATCCTTTCCATTTTTTAAAACAATCTGCTGAGTCCGCTTTTTTAATTTTCCTGGTTTTCCAAAGAAAAACATCTCTGTCTTTGGCACTAACAGTTCGTTCATGTATATATACATATACATATACATATATATATATATATATATATATATACGTATGTATAATCATGTACAAGTAAATTCAAGACAAAACAGAGGTATATGTGTGAAAGAATTCTTTTATCATTTATTTGGTTTGGTCTATGTGTGATTTTTTTTGTGGACTAGTTTTGGTTCCTTTGCCATCTTCAGTATATGGTCAGAATGCGAGAAAAGAATTGATGCTGGTTTTAATATTTCAGTAGCCTCCTGGTGTAAGGGTGTTGCCAGCCACATTATTTACCCTGCCTGTCAGTGAAGAATTGGTTTCAACTATTGATAAGCAAGATTCTTTGTCTCTTGGTAGAGGTGTTCGTGTTGTCTTCATCAATTCGATGTTACAGGATTTTTTTTGTGTGTGTGTATGTCTGTGCATGAGTTTATGTATGGGTACAATTGAATGTGTGCATATGTGAGTGTGTGTGAATGTGTTTATGATTATTTGAGGAGTAGTGAGTGTTTGTTTCCAAAGTATACTTTTCTCACACCATTCTGAATGTTTTTTTTATCAAAAAAATGGCTAAGTTTGTATAGTTGAGAGACATCTGTGCCTTGGGTTAACCAGTTGTATATGATATTTTAATGTCTTATCCATCTTTTTAATGCAATAGATTATCCATCATTTTTGTCTTTTTAGAATTTTTAGTATTCTTATAAGAAATTGAGATGAAGGTAAATAGTAGACCAAGAGAAATGATAATGATTCAATGAAAATAAATGATAAAATAGTTGCTTTACTAGTACTACCAGATGATCAACAAACATGGTGTTAAGAGATTGTTATAAACGGTAGGTTTAACGGTTTGATTTGGTCTTTTGCAAGCCAACTAGATCCTGTAGATGATAAAAGCATTGAGGGACATGAGTTTAAGTCTCATTGAGTAAATTTGAGATAAAAAGATAAGGATGAAGGTAAATTGTAGTTTAATAATTAATGATTATGCTTTTTCCAGTTTATCAGTAACTCTAAAATCTCTACAGATTTCAGATGCTGGAAATGAATTTAAAGTATTCTTCTGTATGATTTCTTAGTCAATGCTTAAAACTAGAAAAGAAAAAAAATCCGTTTGAGAAAGAATGGCTTTTGTAAAAATATAGTGATTCAGACAGCATTTAGTAGAAGGGATTGTAGTCAGATAAGACCAAAGTAGAATTATTTGGTCAAAATTCCAAACAATATTAGTAGCAAAACATTGATACTGCTCCCCATCCAGCAAATACTATCCTCATGATCAGTCAAGAGGGTAAGTGTATGATGCTATACAGGTGTTTCTTTGCATCTGGGTCAGAAGAATTTGTCACCATAGAGGGAACTAAAGACCATACAATGTACCATAAAATTCTTAGAGACCTAGGAAACTCTATTCATGTTGCAATTTCAACTTCTAATGAGACAATGAACCAAGATATTCAATCAGATTCATTGTTCCCTCTAAGCTATGTTGCTGTGAGGCTGAGTATTAAAAAAAATTATGCCACACAGTAAAATTTTTATCCTGTGCAAGATATAGGATTAAAATATGATGAATAAATTATAAAGAAAACAAGTCTGGTTAGTCACTTGATAGGAAATATCATGTGACCAATATCTTTTGGCAGCACGCCATGTTGGAGGCATTATAATTCATTATAGATAGAAAAATTGACAACATTTAAGCAGAAAGGAAGGAATAAAGAAAGAAAGAAAAGAAAAAAGACAGAAGGAAAGAAGATGAATGACAGAAGGAAAGAAAGGATGAAAGACAGAAAGGAAGAAAGATAGAAAGAGAGAAAGAGCTCTGGTCAGTCTCTCAATAGAAACCATCTTGTTATGTTGGGGATGATCAATCAAAAAATTGGGAAAAGGGGTGATTTATGAATAAATCTGAAGTTTGAATTTTCAAAAAACAAGCATAAATGCAGCCAAACACAAACTAGGGGAGAATTTAGTGTAAAATTACATTATGAATTGATCCCCAACAAAATCCTATTTTGGAGAGGAAGTGTGAAAAAGCAAAAAAAAAAAGTAGGTAAAAAAACAATTGGTTCAGAATACATACAAATATACTAATCAATTATGATGCAGTCATTCATTTTCCTTAAAATAGGTTTGGTTGGTCACTCAATTGGAAACGCCACGTGACCAAGCTCTTTTGGCAGAATGCTGTGTTGGAGGGTGATCATTTAAATCATTTGGAAGACGGGTGATCAATTGATGAATTGCTTCTTTTACACTTTGTTGGGTAGTGATCACTAAGAAAGTCTGAATCTTCAAAAAAACAAGCTTAGGGATCAATCTAGCACAAAATAAAGGGCCAGTTTAACATAAACTTACCTTGCAGTCTGAACCTTCCACAAAAAAAGGTATTTATGAAGGAATGTTGAAAAATTGAAAAAAAGGTTTTTTCTTGACATAATAAGGAGTGAATGTTGAAATTTACAGCCCCCAAGCTTCATTGGGGTGACCTGTACATATAATACGTAGATACAGTTGTACATAACCAGTTAGCCACCGGAACCTACTTGAAAGCTGAAGAAACCAAGGTAGATAGTTTTGGTTGAAAGCTTCTAATTCAATACACCAAACAAATCATTACTTTTATTGTAGACTTTTTGTGAAATGTAACTGATCTTTGTTTCATGAACTTTGACAAATAAAAAAAAAATTAATGATTATCTCAAAAGTAAAAATATTTTCACTTCTTTGGTCCTGTGCACCCCCACTCCTGCCCTCTGCCTTGGTGACGGGCCTGGCAGGGCATCAAAATATCAGAAGAAACATTGGAAATCAAGAATAGTTCAGATTAAAAGAGTTCCGAATTGGCAAAGTCAAAGCCAAGATTTTAACCAAATCTAAAAATCTGTGGAAAGAGTTTAAATCAACAGATCACCGTCAAATTTGGTTGAATTGGAACAATGTTTCAACGAAGAAAGATATAAAGTATCCTCTGTTCTATTTGAAAGACCTCTACTTAATGAATGAAGTCTTTGAGGTCCTTGAAGCTTCTAAGAAATTATATATATATATATATATATATATATATATATATATATATATATATATATATATATATATATATATATATATATATAATTAGCAGTTAAATCCCGGAAGTGTTTCTTGCTATGGATGAGGAGTTATATAGTATTTTGTTGGTGATAGAAAGAAAAATTATTCCGACTCAGTTTCGGCTTAGATCACTGTTTTTCAAAGAAGCAAAACCAAGGTCAGATCAATCATACCACTGACGTGCATCGAAATACCATATCGTTTAGACAACGTAAATAGAATAAACAATTAAAGAAAATGGTGCTACTGCAGGAATCGAACTTGCCACTGAGAGGTAGCCGCTTCAAAGTAGTAATGCACTTACTATTGTGCTAAACAAACCCCACCCCTGGCAATGCAAAGGCCAAATGACTGCTCAACCCAAGTTCTCATCTCGTTTATTTTCGGTCTTCTTCTTCTCTCTCAATGCAATGGTATGTATTTAAGAAATTGACATTATTTGGTCCGACAGAGTGAATTATAAATTGCGTTATATTATATTGAAACTTATCTGAAACGATTTCCCGTCCTTACACAGTAAATATATCATTGTGAATGTTATATCAACCGTATAACGATGGGAAATCAAATCATTTCAGATAAGTTTCTATGTAATATAACACAATTTATAATTCATGAATATATATATATATATATATATATATATATATATATATATATATATTATTGTGTCATCCACAGACAGCTGTTTCGATGTATTACATCTCTTCAGTGTGGCTATAGACATTATCCCATTCAGTACCGCGAGGCAGAATTGAAACCCTCGGACCCGGAGGCCAATATCCTACCTGTGGACTACGGAACTGGGTGTTCAGTAAGGCTGAATTTAAGCAATATATATCCATTTACGCAGAAACTCCTCATCCACCAATGCTCTATTCCTATGGAAGAGCATTGCATAAGCTTACAATGGATGAGTTACTTCACTTAAAGAGTGCTCAACCCTGAATAGAGGAGCATTAATTATATATATATATATATATATATATATATATAGTGCATTTTGGCAGCAGTTCTTTGATACATGTTTCATTAAACAGTATTGGCATTTTTTGTCGATTTTCCAATCCTTGGATGTTGTTTGAGGGAGTATATGCATTTCCCATAATTCATGTTGTAAGTGTCGTTTTGAGCAATCCTAGTACTTTTGACCAGTGCCGGTCTTCCCCAAGGTTCCCAATTTTGAATTTTGTCTGTATTTATCATCTAGTGTGACGAACATCCCTGTCGTTTGTGGTCAAATGTGGGTGTATTTAATCTATTAAATATTCTTTTGAGTTATAATTGATAAATGTGCAGTTGTATAGGTATTTTCAGATGTTGGCGTCAGTTCCATAGGATATTTTGTTAATTCGGGGTTGTTTGGATTTTATTAGAATTTCCTTCATTATCTGGATAATTTTTATATTGTTAGCCATCAATCAACTGATCTCATCATACGTACCTAATAAATGTAGAGTAACTTCTACTAATGAAGTAATCCATGTACTACATTAAAAAAAACTCCAATAATGTAATTCTGGCCTCCCTTGACGTTGAAAACTTATTCACAAACGTAGAAGAAACTATTAAAATAATCATGTAAAATATGTACATCAATATATTCCTCCTCCCTCCAAAAACTGATTCTACAATTCTAAAAAGATTACAACTTGCCTGCACTACACGTCCCGTTCTACGACCACAAAGGGAACATATACATAAAAAAAGTTGGGGCATCTATGGGTTCAACCCTGGGCCACATGTTCGCTAATTTTTACATATCACACATAGAGAACAACATTTTCCAGGATTTAACCAAACCTACTATTAAAAAATTCCACCAGTGCTAAAATATAAGTATATAACCAATGCATCCTGCCGATTGTCACCTATGGAGCTGAAACCTGGAACCTAACCAAAAGACTGACGCTTAAACAGAGAACTATGCAACGAGTGCAATGGAGAATCGTGCTCAACATCACACGGAGAGATCACGATAGCGCAGTATATTAGAAGAAAAAACAAGAGTCCGAGATAACATAAGATCCATACTAAAATAAATAGCAAAGGGGGAGGGGGTGAGAATGGCAGACAACTGTTGGACATCACGACTCACAACGTGGATCCCCAGAGTTCACATACGAAAGCGGGACCGACAAAATATGAGATATCGTTGCGAACTAGATAAGTTCAGAAAGCACTGGCTGTGTGACGCCCACGATAGAGAGAGCTGGCGAATCTTGGGGAAGGTATACGTCGATCGATGGATGCTAAAAGGCTGCTGCTGCTACTGCTGCTGCTGATGATGATAATGATGATGATTAGATACCTACGCTATGTTGACGACATCCTATTATTAGCTAAAAACAATAACCAAATCGATAAAGTAAAACTAGCAATTCAAAACAATTCAGTACTCAACTTCACATACAAACTAAACAATAATAAGATTCCTTTTCTGGATGTACTAATTGATTCTGATACGGTAAACTCACCACGCCCCCATGTAAAAAAAAACTACCTGCACACACTCCTACCTTCTTAACTATAGTAGTGAAAGCCCCAACCACTACAGAAAAGAGCCATTATAAAAAAAAATCTAATTAACCACGTAAACTAGAGAGATATTCTTTAACGAACTAAAAAACATGAAGCAAACACTAATTAATAATGGATTCCTCAATCAAATTGTAAATGAACTGATCAAACTAACCCTAAACAAGAATAATTACTCTCCCCACCAAAACAAAAATATTATTAACCTTTACTACTGTAACCAAATGCACCCAACTTCAATAAAGACGAAGAAGCCATGCACAATATAATCTGCCGATACATATTTACCATTAATCCTAAAAAAAGCATCTGAAACTAACAATTAACTATAAAAAAAAATTTAAGTTCAAATCTCTTAATAACCATAAATCCCCTGCAAACAAACCCACGACAAAAAAAGTAATGTTGTACACTAATTCAAATACCCATTGGGAAAATGTACTTCTGACAATACTACGTATTTTAAATATACAACCACAACAATGTCAAGAAGATTAACATGCTACTTATCAGACACTAACTCCATTTGCCAACATTTAAAACAGAAACACAATTGCTTCTCCTCCAATATTCGCAAAATACTCAGGAAAAGCACAACGATTCCCGAAAGCACTTACAATATAAAAAGAGACTAAATAATGGAGGCAATTCTAACTGAATCCAATCATCATCATCATCATCATCATCATCATCATCATCATCATCAGCAGCAGCAGCAGCAGCAGCAGCAGCTGTCTTTTAACGTCCGTCGTTGGACATAGACCTTCCCCAGGATTCGCCACTATTCTCTATCATGGGCGTTGCAGAGCTAGTATTTTCTGAGTTTGTCTAGTTCATCTCTCCATCTTGTGTTCTGTCGTCCTTGGTTTCTCATGTGATCTCTGGGGATTCATGTTGTGAGACGTGATGTCCATCGGTTGTCTGCCGTTCTCGCAATATGGCCTACCCGTTGCCATTCGAGTTTTTAATCAGATTTCATGATGTCTCGGACTCCTGCTTCCTTCCTGATATACTGTGCTGTCTTGCAGTCTCTCCATGATTCTCTCATGCGCACGTTGTATGCTTCTCAGTTTCTGGGTCTGTCTCTTGGTTAGGTTCCATCCGAACAACCCCAAATAAATAAAATATCGTATGAGATTGGCACCAAAATCTTAAAATCCTATATCTACAATACAACAGGACATGTATCAATCATAATTCAAAAATATACATTCATTAATGAATTAAATACAGCCTCATTCAATACGAACGGGAGTGACGTGGGTAATGCTAGATAATAATTATGTTTGAAAATTGGGATCTTTGATGGTCGCAAGTCCTAGGATTGCTCAAAACAACAGATACAACATTCCTTCGAAACAGATATTAAAGACAACATCCGAGAAAGTTACTTGGGGATCGAATCGACAAGAATGTTACAACAATTGACTGGATAACAATTCAAAAGTTGTGAAGGAGTCTAGATGTGCAGACATTGTAGAAAATGGATACTTTGAAAATATGGTGATACAAGACAGGCTGCTGTTGGGACAAACTCCACTCTTACTTCTATTACAACCGAAGATGATCATTGCAACTTTTGTATAGAATATGTAATATATGAATTTGTGGAGATAAAATACTTGTCAGTTTCATTCAGTTGGTAAAACAGCCATCTTATAATCACTCCGTTATGACATTTATCTGTTGGGCAAAAAAGTTACAGCCAAAAACGTAAAGTTAGGTAAGCGACCATACTCTTTAAATAAAACTAATTAAATTATTTTCCTGATATATATGTTTTTAAAATCTAATGTTTGAACAAATAACATGATATATCGTTCAAAGAGAATTTTTTCATCTTCATAACAGGATATCTTGTGAATCCTTGTCTGCTTGTGAAAAGAAATATACCCCAAAATATACAATCAGGAATCCGAACATACTCTCGGAATGAAGCTAATAAAATGATATATCTGATATGTTTATAAAAGACGATGTTTATACAAATAGCCTGATATATCGTTCGAAAAATAATGTGATCATCTTCATATCAGCATATCTTGTAAATACTTATCTGTTAGTAAAAAAGAATGTACTCAAAAATATGAAGTTAGGTATCTGAACTTACTCTCGAAATGAAGCTAATAAAATTCTTTATCCGATACGTTTATAATAGCGTTTGTACAAATAACATGATATATCCTTCGAAAGAGAATTTTACCATCTTCATAACAGTACATCTTGTGAATTCTTATTGGTGGGTGAAAAAAAATTACACCCCAGAATATGAAATTAGGTATCCGAACATTCTCTCGAAATGATATATCGTTGGAAAGGAAATTTCATCCCCTTTCCAACAGAGCATCTTGTAGATTCGTATCTGCTTGGCAAAAAAGTCACAGTCAAAATATGAAGTCAGGTATCTGAGCATTCTCTTTAAATGGAGCTAATATTTTTCCGAAATATATATATACATATATATGGCTGTCTGTAAGTATGCTTGTATGCAAAAATTATCCAAATAGATGGCTCTTACAGGCATGGCTAGCAATCCTGTGGGAATGGGCAAAAAAAGGTCCTTTAATGAGAGAAAAAGAAAAAAAGGGTAACTGGCGAGGGTTATGGTCTTGAGAGAGTGAGCAAAAAGCAGACCGGTTAGATTAGCCCTTTTTCCCAATTAGATCTGGATTTCCAGCTAGTATGTTTATAAGAGCCAATATTTGTACGGATAACATGTCATTGGAAAGGGAATACTATCAGCTTTCTAACAGTGTAACTTGTGAATTCGTACCTGTTTGCAAAAAAAAAAGAAACAGCCAAAAATATGAATCTAGGTGTCCGAGCATGCTCCTTGATTGTGTCTAATGAAATTCTCTTTCCAATAGATGCATGTTTATAAAACTCAGCGTTTGTACGGATAACATGATATATCCAAGAAAAGGGAATTTCATCTTCTCTTTAACGGTGTATCTTGTGTTTTTGTATCTGTTTTAAAAAAAAAAAGAAAGTGAAGATACATATACCAACATACAATGGAATGAAATGTCAGGTTAGTCACTCAGAAATTGTCATACGACAAATGTCTTTTGGCAGCTTGACGTGTTGGGGGTGATCAATGAAAAAAAATAGAAAACAGGATGGTTAATGCTCAAGTTACTCCTCTCGCCTTTTGTGGGCAATGATCACTAAAAAAAAAAAAAAGAAGAGCAACAAGTGGACTCGAACTAAAGGATCAATTTAGCAAAAACCTGGATTGCAAGTTGGAACCTTTTCTAGACATAATTATAAAATGTTAAAATTTTCAGCTCTCTAGCTACATTGGTGCAGCCTTTACGCTTGAAATATAAATAGCCAGCCACTCCAGCTAGAAAACTGAGAGGAACCTATGTTGACAGTCATATTTCTAATATATATATATATATATATATATATATATATATATATATATATATATATATATATATATATATATATATATATATATATATATATAACACCAATTATATTGATTTTTATGCAATTATTTATTCTTTTCCATTACGATCGTTGCATGCGTTGGAAAGCATGAAACGAACGTAATGGACAAGAAGAAAATCCATAAAAAATCAATATGCTTGTTGTTATAATCAGCTCTATTTTTAAAATATTGAGCGTACTAAAGAAGAACATCATAAAAGAAATATAATAACAACGTTATATATATATTGGGAAGATAATTTCACCTGCTTTCAAACCGTACGTGCTTGAATACGTACCTCTGCATTTTGTATCGTTACTTTCTTCCTCAAGAGATACAGATTGACAAGATACTCTGTTAGATAGCTGGTAGAATTCCCATTTCCTTTATTTTATTAGTACACATGTTAAATTTCATAAACTTATATTGAAAATAATCTTATTAGCTTCATTTGAAGCGAATGCTCGGTTACCTAACTTCATGTTTTTGGCAGCAACCTTTTCTGCCCAACAGATACAAATTCACAAGATACATTAATCGAAAGCTGATAGAATTGCCATCTCCCACGATATATCATGTTATCTTTTTTCAAACATTGAGTTTTATAGATATGTAATTGAAAGAAAATTTCATCAGAGTTATGTCGCCTATTTTGATACTGAAAATCTGCATGGGCAGCAAGATTCCAATCACAAAACTTTGGTATTTTCATTCAAAATAGACGAGCAGACCTCTTGATTATCGATCTCAAGACATCAATCTGACATAAATGATTGCTGATGCCAGCAAAGTATTGGAAGTAGTGTCCGGTCCATAAAAAATAAGGCATTTTTGGCAGTCTGGCTCCCCGACTATTGGCAGAGCGTTCAGTTACTTTGATTTAAGGCAGAAATACCGATCCATACGCAAATTATCCAATCATTTTGTTCGAGTACTATGTTAGTTATTTGACAATTATTTTTGGCGATTATTTCAATGGGAGGTTATTCCTGTAAGTATAAGATTGTTCAGAAAATGATGGCTTATTCTAGGTACCACGTTTTAGTCCAATCAAACAACATTACATAGCCTGTTTTGATGATTGATACTCTTTTCACTGATCACCATTTATTTTCAGTTATCTGTAGACGGTGTAGAGATCGTTAAACTCGAAGATAAGTAGATAACCCTTTTTCATGGGTATAAACCTTATGAAGATACGTCTCAAACAGCTTCTAGTATTAACATAGGATACGAAGTGCAGCGCTGATTTCAAAAGCTTCGTTGCGGAGATTTCAGTCCTGAACATCAAGAGGTCTGAGGACGTCCATCTGCGATTGAAAATAAACAACTGTCAGAGAAATGTCACAGATACTGGGTGTTAGCACTGCGACAATATCGGGCCCTCTAAGGCAAATTGATAAAGTGAAAAGGTTCGATGAGTGGGTTCCACATGAAGTCAACGAAAACTAGACTTGCTTCGCAATTATGTTCTGTCATACGCAGCACTTATCATACCGACTTTGGCTACGAAACTTTGGCTCTTTAACCATACTATCATGTTTCCCATCAATTTTCATTTTCCCAAGCATCTGAACAACTTCCTAAATAAACAGATTGAGTTGCACGGTAAATGTAGACATGGGCATACAGGAACTCTTTCGTTGAAGGGGACAGAGAGCTTGATTAGCCCGAAATTTTAGTCAGTTGTCTTCGAACTAAATCGATTTGCCCGAAATTTACATCGAATTGCTCACCTGTGATTGTAGAGAACGCATTCAAGAAATTCGTGGAGTCCAGAGATTCGTCATGTGTGCATGAATAGCCTTTGGTCTCAATGGTAGAAATGTATAGCTCGATGCAATTCCTATTTAAAACTGATTAAAATATTTGAGCCGAAAATTTTCTGATGAATAAACTTGGCATTTAGAATCGACCATTATTTTCTGAACGACCTAATAGTTTCTTAGGAGCTTACGACTGTTAATATGTTTCTTAGTTGGAAATTATCAACTTGGGGCTTATAAGATTATTCCTGTGCAATGTTATAATTCAAGAGAGGTGTTAATAAGGATAACATTTCAGAATGTAGTCATCTTGGTTTTGTGTTTATTATTATTTCATATATATTGTCCATGTCGAAAAGTTACAAAAAATGATAGTGAAATTGATTTTTATTCTTTCTTTTTGTTACAGATTTCGTTCGTAGCTGAGAAGAAAGAAAGAAAAAAGGAATAAGAAAAAAATCGACATGCCGTATCTTAACAAGAAAAGTAGTACACGCTGCGGCCCATCGGGTCGCGGCGGTGTGCTTATTCCTTTAGAGACCCTGAAGGAGGGTCACAGGATCGATCCGCAGGAACGCTTTTTCTTGGACGCTGCAGAGAAAGGTGACAAACACACGATGATCCGTTGCTTGCAAGGACCGAACCCGGTCAACGTCAACTGTACCAATATGTTGGGTCGCTCAGCGATCCAAATAGCTGTTGACAACGAAAACACCGAAATCGTGGAACTTCTTTTGAAGCAAGAAGGCGTCAAGATAGGCGATGCGGTCTTATATGCGATCCGTGAAGGAGTCTACAAGATTGTAGAAATGCTGATAGATCATCCAAGCGTTACTAGGGGGATGCTGGGTTCCGATTGGTCTAAGACGAAGCATGGAAACGAAGAAAGTTCGGACTATTCTCCTGATATATCCCCCGTGATACTTGCTGCTCACTGTAACCAATTTGAAATTCTTCAGCTACTCTTGCTGCGGGGAGCGACGATAGAGAGACCACACGAGCTCTCGTGTTCCTGCAAGAAGTGCCAGGAACAGGTACACGAAGACAGTCTCAGGCATTCCTTGTTGAGAATCCATACGTACAAAGCCTTAGCAAGCCCAGCGTGGATATCTCTGACGAGTCCAGATCCGATCTTATCCGCTTTCAAGTTGTCTTGGGATCTGGCAAAAAAAGGATTGAAAGAGAACGAGTTCAAAGACTTGTACTTCGATTTGGCGATGCAATGCAAGCGATTCGCCTGTGATTTGCTCGACCAATGTCGTAGTAGTGAAGAGGTGATCGCAGTGTTAAATAAAGACGCGTCATCGTCCGATGATGAAGAGGAGCCTAATTCAAGCGGAGAAAAACTGACGCTAGCAAGATTAAAGCTAGCTCTGAAGTATGAACAAAAACAGGTAAGTAAAAAAAACAAATAAATAAATAAAAGATTATTCCTTTATATCTAAATCCTTGTCTATTCCATTAAAACTTGTAGGTGCGTAATTGCCGTCACCTTTGCACGCTTATTAGTTTTGGAAAAAAATTCTAACCCCCACCCGGTCTTATTAGGATCCCCCATCCCTGTTAATACATTTTTGAGACTTAATCCCTTATCCCCCTGATATTTTGGGGGGAGAGGCGAGGCAGCCACAAATCTGTTAACATTCCCGAATCAAAAGACAACTATTACAACTATAAATGCAGGGGTGGGGGATCGTCAAACTAATTGTATTCATAAATCACAGTTTCCTGCTCTCTCCCCAGTTTATTCCTCATCCCCCCCCGCGAACTGTGACAGATTTTCTATCCCTTATTTATTTCGATACCCTTGGAAATTAGGGATCTAAGAATAGATACCTTTGTTGTCATTATTTAGTCGTTTTTGTCACAACCCAACGAGAGCCGGCCATCTACCGTAACTAGCAAGCAGTGCTGATCGGAATTATGGGAACTTGGAAAACTCAAACGGCAATGGGCTGATCTCATTGCACGGATGTCAGATAACAGCTGGACATCACAACTGGATCCCTAGAGGTCATATGAGAAACTATGGCCGACAAAACATAAAATGGCGTGAGCAAGACAAGTTCAGGAAGTATTGGTTACGCGTCGCCATGCTAGATAGGTCTGGTGAATCTTGGAGAAGATATCTGTCCAATGGAGGACGCTAAAAGGTTGCCGCTGCTGCTGATTATTTCCTATCTGCACTGTTTGCTCTCTGCCGTAGAGTGATGGCCTGAGCTGAATTGTGATAAAAACAACTATGTTTCAAAATGAAGGTGAATAGTTATCAAAATTAATACAATGAGTTACAATATTTCATCTAATAATAGAAAATGAATAATAACGCACCGGTAACTTATCTATATAGATATTATGTGATAGTTTCATACCTATATACCAACACAAGTGTAAGGTGATGTTTTGGTTTAAGGGACAAAGGGCTTGATTTGACCCAAGATTTACATAATTTTGCCCTAATTATGCTTTTTTCGTTGATATCGAATAGCTGGTTTCTTTCCGTAAAGAACTTGGATATTTTGAGAACAAACTTATAAAATACTGGATCATCATCATCATCATCATCATCACCACCACCACCACCAACAACAACAACAACAACAGCAACAACAACAACAACAACAACAGCCTTCCAGCGTCTGTCGTTGGATATTAGCCTTCCCCAATGATCGCCAGATCTCTCTATCATGGGTGTCGCAGAGCCAATACTTTCTGAACTCGTCTAGGTGGCTTCAAATATCCAAGGAGACCGAATTATTGTTTGTAGCAATTGCTTGGGCTAAAGGATCGGTGGTGAAGTTGATTCATGCATTTCCCGAGGGAATTAATGTTGATTAAACTCAAACTGTCTTAACTGGAGTTTGTCGATTCCATTCTCCATGCAGTTAACCGCTGCGCTACCCACACCACCTAAAATAGATATGTAATTAAAAAACATAAAACTACATAAACAAACATGATTCTCGTGGAGTATGGAACTCTCGGTGCTTTAAAAATCAATCATTGGATTAGTATCGATAATTATCGATTACTTGTATTTGGTAGAGTTTTTTTCTAGCTATATCCGTGTTAGGATAATATCGCTGTATGATTTTGTATCACAGGCTGACATCATCATCATCATCATTATTAGTAGCTGCACTCTTTTAGCTTCTGTCGGAGGACATACACTTTCCCCCCAAGATTCTCCAGACCTCTCTATCATAGGCGTTGCAGGGCTAATACTTCCTTAACTTCTAGTGCAACGTCCAGTTCGTCACACAATTTTATTTTTTGTTGGTCGCAGTTTCGCATATGATCTCTGGGGATCCACTTTGTGAATTATGGTGTCCTGCAGTTGTCTGGAATTCTTGCTACATGGCCAGCCCATTGAGTTTTCCGATGGATTCTATGATATCTCTGATTGCCGTTTTCCTCTAGTATATTGTACTGTCTTGTGATCACTCCCTGTGATGTTGAGCATGATTCTCTCATGTGCATATCGCATGATTCTCAGTTTGAGGGTCAATCTTTTGGCTCAGTTCCACCTTTCAGCTCTATGGGTGACTATCGGAAGGATTCAGTGGTTGTATACTCTTCTCTTTAGAATTTAAAGATTTTTGTTTTTGAAGGCGGAACTTGCTCTACCGGAAGTTAGCCAAACCAGAGTGAATCTTCGAATGATATTTTCATATTTTGAAGATTTCGTGGAGATTCATTGTCCTAGGTAGATGTAGTGGTTTACTTTTTACAGCTCTGCGTTTTCGATTTCGACCATTATGTCTGTCCTCAGAGTGTTTGTAGTACATATCGTCCTCTTCTCATTCAGTTCGTCCAGCATTATTTGGAGATCATGTAGGTTCTTGGCAAAAAGACGATGTCTTAGGCAAATCTGAGGTTATCTATGTATTCACCGTCTATTCTGATCCCTTTATTTGTCCAATTTAGGTTTCGGAATATCATTTAGAGACAGTGTGAAAAGTAGTAAGACGAACCCAAATTTTTCACGGCCTGTCTCCAGATGATATAGCTTCAAGGGCCTTCTGTAGCCCGATAAAGGAACAGCTATGTTGGTAGATATGTTGCTAGATTCTGACGTACAGGGTCAACTTTTTAATGATACCAACAATGGCCTTGGGTTTTCCACTGAGTCGAAAGCCTTCTCTAAGTCAACAAATGCTACAGCAAATGACATTTTATACTCTGATATTTTCTCTTATAGTATTATTTACTGAATGGAGATGGCTAGTGGTCGGATAACTCCTTCTGAAACCAGCTTGTTCCAATGGTTGGTTTTGATCCAACATTTTGGAAGTTCGGTTGGTGATCAAATCGTTTGTAGATGCAACCGTGTACACTTATTGAACTGTAGTTGTTAAGATCAGGGAGTTTACAGATGATTTGTTTGCATTTTGACTCAAACATATTGTTGACATCGAATAGGAAGGTTGTCATTTTGTTGCTGAGCTATTTAATTGTCTGTCCATCTTAGTATCCAAATAGAAAAAGTTTTGCAATTAACACATTTTCTTTCACTGTTTTAAAAACCTTCTTTTCACTTTCGGATTAAATATCGAACTCATATGATATTAGCATAGAATCCCGGAGTCATCTTGGATGAGAAAAGCATCATTTTTTTTACACCCCAGTGAAAAGTATCTTCCTTCATGTATTTTTTATTACACAACACAACCGAGAGTTGGGATGGGCCCGGCAATAAATGTTATTAAACTTTACACGGGAATACGTTTGGGCTCGCCAGGGTTGTGCTAGAAGCTATTTGACCTCTAGACAAGGCTCGGAGTTCCTGCTAATATTAAATAAATCTATCAAATGATGACATGTAAAACAAAAATATTAAACGAGTGGAATGGGACGAATATTTGGAGAAATGGCATGTATTTGCGTATGAAACTTATGTATTTCTTTTGAACTCTCAATAACAAATATATCATCCTTTCTTACAGTTTCTTATGTAAAATATATTCTTTGAACCCAATATCGTTATATGCTCCTACAGGCAAGCCCTAGATTCCCCGAAAAGCTCTGATTCCTAACTTTTTTGTGCCAATATACCCGGAAAAATAACAGATCACCATGGCCTATTGGTAGAGTGCTCGCTTCTGGTTTTGTAGGTCGTTAGTTCATACTCACCAAATGCTTTGAAAATGGTGTGCAATGCCTCTCTACTAAGCACTCAGCATGGAAAGGAGGATTGAGTTAGATTGAGGAAGTTTCGAGAGAGAGAGAAAGAGAGATGGGCTTCGTCAGGCATTCTGAACCAAGACATACCCGATATGAGTGCCCCAACGACTCAGTACTCGGGACGAAAAAACTGTGAACTGTTTTCTTTTTCTCCTTGACATTTACTAGGTGTAAGCTAATACGAGGGAGTGGCAGCTCCAGTAGCTAAGCTGATGCCAGACGTATCGCTCTATGCTTCTCCTTTACATCAGCAAGGGCGAGGTGGGGTCTGACGACTGGGAACCCTAGGATCTCCATAAGCTTTGCCCCGGCATGCGCCCTTGAGGGCACGTTCACTTGTCTGTAGGAACAGAATTGTGGCTATTCGAGTTAGTAAGGAACAAGGTCAACTGTAGAGAATTAGTGGAGGATAAGGTTGTGCTGTGCGAATCTTCCAAGTTGGGAAGACCCATCCACCTTAAAAAACAGCATTCGAAATCCTGACTTTTTAACTGATCTTGAATACCCATTTCTGGTGCCAGTAGAAAATACATAATCAAGCGATTGGCAAGGTTTTCAAACTCAAGTTCGCGTCATTTTCTGTTTTTTTTTCTTTTTCCCCAAAACCGATATAAATTTGCTTCCTCTCAAGGGCAACCATGACATGATTTAATATGAGTTCTCACACACATATGGGCGTATTGTGCCAAAATTTGCCCGGTACCACCACCTTATTCTCAAAACCCCACCCTGTTAGTATAGTAGGGAGGTGTTAACTGGGAGACGGATCCCCAGTGACCAGGAACGGTTCATTGACTCTAACGAAGACGTTGAAAATTATAAATTTAATGATTTGTTGTTCAGTTTCATTCTAAAAAGGATATATGCATGTATGTACGTACCTATCCATAAATACATGCAAGAACACCTGCACACACACATATACACACACGCATATATATATATGTATATATATATATATATATATATATAGTGTGTGTGAGAAGATAGAGAAATCAGTATACATACATGTGTGTCTGTGTGCCTACATTTATTCCTATTTTTGTATGTGTCACCTACTGTTTGCGTCTTCTTTCCCACGTACATCTGCATATATAAGCTTTTTTGCATTTATCTTTCTATCCATTTAAACGATTTGACAATTACCGGTCTATTTTCCAAGCAATGTATTATTTTCCGAACCGGTCATAAATGATTAATCCTGGCTACATTGGGTCGTTTTGTACACTGCTAACCTCATAAAATTGTATTGTAAATCTTTGCATTAAAAATTGCGAGTGATGGAAATATACATTAGGAATTACATGTACGGTAAATTTAGATTCCGGGGAACTAGGTAGACGGTAAGGCTAAGTTTTGTGAACGGTGTACGGCAATGTCTCCATTAGTAGACATTGAAGATACAAAAAAAAAACCTGGGAATAGAGAAGTAGGTATATGCCATTACCGGTGAGTACACAATCTTTTGGTTTACAACTTGACAACAGAGACAGAATTGAACCATTATACCATAATTATTCTCTTTAGACGCAAGTAAATAGTGTAGCTATCTGTTCATAACAACAAAAGCTTTGTGTGACATTTCACAGAGAACAAAAGTAGGAACTAGGCAATATCAGACGTTCTTCGATTTAAAAAATCTATGAGAACCAGACTTCTCTTCAGAGATTTGGAGAGCCACTGTGTATCTTAAGCAGTGGCAGACACGACATTAGAACAGAAGATGCTATCGACAAAACAATGGGTAGGTGCTTATAAGTACTTTTTTCAGTTTAAGTCTTTGGACTGTTGCAATCGAAGCTTTTTTTTTGCATTGAGTAAATACAATATGTGGAACGTTAGCAGCAGGTAAGTTTGCTCAAATCTCGAATGACAAGCATCGCTCAGGTTACAAACTCCTCAAGTAAGCTCAAATCATGAGGAGACGGAAGTATTGCTTTCAAACAAACTCCATTGATTGTCTGATATTTAAAGATTTGTTTATACCCATATAAAGAAAAGGAGACTTTTCTCAGTCGCATATAGTATTACACAAGGTTTCTAGTAACAAATGCGTGACATAAAATCATAAACAAATTATAATGATACGGCAAATTGTTTAGCAGCATCAGAGGGACATCTTTCATCCAGTGTGTGAAAATTAGAATACAGAAAGAAGGCCGATGGATACAACATCCGAAACTTTGTGATGAAGATAACCAAGACGACTTAAAACGGTACTATATCCTCCGGCCCTCTTACCGCCTTGAGTTCTGAGACAAGGTGCAGTAACAATTATTCATTTCAGAGTAATTTCTTCGTCTTTGATAACTTTATTATAACGCTTTAGTTACTGTATCCCCCGACCTTGCTTTTGTATTAATTTCCTAGATAAGGTGTTGTTACGATTATACATTAATTCTTTCCGACCAGTCTCATAATCTTTTCCTCAAGGTTTCGGTCGCTGTGCCTTCCATCCGTTTCCAAATGTCTGATGTATTCGATGACCTTCTTCAGTGAATATTGAATGGAACTAGACTAAAGCGACAAAATTAGAGACTTTGGTGCCTTGGATGGTTTCGCCCATCCACACTTTTGAAAGTATTCAGCTGAGTACTGTATGTGTTATGTAATAGATAAAGAGGTAGCGTAGTTGTGACAGTGTAGCTGTGACAGTCATGGGATTCAGATAGAATTTAACACTTTTTGATCGCAGAAAGATGAGGCACTCTATATCATCATCATCATCATCATCATCATCATCATCATCATCATCATCATCATCCTCCTCATCATCATCATCAGTTTTTTAACGTCCGTCATTAGACATAGACCTCTCCCAGGATCCACCACGTTTCTCTATCATAGGTGTCGCAGAGCCAGTATTTTCTGAATTTGTTTAGTTCATCTCCCCATCTTGTATTTTGTCGGCCTCGGTTTCGCATGTGGTCTCTGGGTTGCGATGTTGCGATGTCCATCGGTTGTCTGTCATTCTTGCAACATGACCAGCCCATTGCCATTTGAGTTTTCTGATGTATTCTATGATGTCTCAGGCTCCTGTTCTCTTCCTGATATATTGTGCTATCTTGCGATCTCTCCATGTGAGGCTGAGCATGATTCTCTCATGCACACGCTGCATGCTTCTCAGTTTGTGAGTTAGTCTTTTGGTTAAGTCCCATGTTTCATGTCCATAGGTGACTATCGTGAGGATGCATTGGTTGTATACCCTTCTTTTTAGGATTATTGGGATCGTCTTGTTTTTGAAGGTTGAGCTTGCTCTGCCGAAGGCTTGCCATCTTCTTCTTTTGAGGGTTTCATAGATATTCGTTGTCCTAGGTTAATGTAATAGTCTACTTTCCCCAGTTTTGCTTTTTAGATTTTGACAGTTATATTCTTATTCTTGATGTGATTGTTGCACATGACTTTTGTTTTTACTGAAGTTCATGTGTAGACCAACTCTTTTATTTTCTTCGTTTTGTTCATCTATGCTCTAAGAATATGCAATGGCGACCATATGGGGCATGCAAGAACGAGGTTGCAAGCGACTGACAAGGATGTTAACAAGAGGGGAACATTGCATCAAATCACATTTCTATCCAATGCTGGTGCCGCCTAACCCATCAGTCAACACTGTTCAGTATACAGTGCATTCCATGGTACTTCGTTGTCGTCGACCAACAAGAGTACCAATATTTATACAATGGCATCGATTACTGTGCCTCACCTGGGCCTGAGAACGTCGTCACTGAAGAACCATGGTAGAATGGTAGTGAGTCACCTGGTCAGACGAGGCACCTTTCTAACCCAAACGATCGAGTTCATGAGTGGAAGGGAGTGCCTGAGGCTATAGATCCAGCCTATCAGCATGTAGTTCAGTAAATTGTAATGGTTTGGGCTTTATTTTGTAGGAGTTCACAAAGATTATTACTGAAACTAGAGTCTGTCTTGACAGGTGTGATATATACGGATGTACAGATATACACCGATGTATTTGTTCCAGCTTGATAGTGCAATCCCCTATCGTGAGCAGGTAATGTAACGGTGGTTTGGGGAACACTCGGTTGACGTCTTGCTCTATTGACCCCTTGTCAGATTCAAACTAGATTGATCATGTAATTAACGTATTGCAAGCCTCATTGAATTCTCCACAGCCAACTCCTTTATAGATACTCCCTAAACATGCCAGGGTAGATATACCGATACAACGACTCCAGCACCTCGTAAACTCCATACCACGTCGCGAAACCGCCGTTATTCAGGCGAAGGAAGGGGCTAGCCGTTATGGGATTGCTGTCACTAATTCATTGGCGCTTCGAGGATGACGTATAAAGGAATGCGAACAACATATTCATGTGAATCAAACAAAATACAATATCCTTGGTTGAGAAATCATATCATATTGATTATCATTATTTTTTCTTGTTCTGCTCTCTTTCACCCTAACCAACTTCAGTAAATGTTTGAAATGCTACCTACCTTTGCCCCCAAATCAAAAGAAGAATTGTTTCTATTCAGACGACAGCGGTGTTGTACTGAACGAGAAAAGTAGTTAATGTTGGGTGTTTAAAGAGCCTGGGTGTCATTTGATCCCTTATAATGTCCATGAACTGTTTGGCATAAGATTGGCCAGTTGGGTAGATATTTACCAAGTGCTGTGTAACGTGGCCCAAAATCTTGCTCAGTGTGATATCAGCTGTTATTATACATGTTGTTACAATCATTGTTGACAATATGTCCCAAACGTCACAGGGTAAGAGTGGATGACTGGAAAAAAATGGCAAAATGCCAAGATCTTGCCCGAGAACTAAACAAACTGTAGGAAACATAGGTGCCTATAATAACTAAAAATGACCCCAAAGGATTTTGCAAGAATCTTGAAGATTTGGATGAGGGTCTCGCAATGGTGGAGTAGTAAGCAAGCTACAGACGCTGACCATCACTACTCAAGTGAATTCGATCCATACTGAGTGCCGAACACGCATGTCTCTAAATCGGATTAAGCTTATCTCAGTCTGTGAAAATAATTAGAATTACAGATAATTGAGATTAGCCTCGCTATAAGTCTTAACGAGAATATTGATTTAATGCTTGAGATGTGTGAAGACTTGTTGTCACTCGTTCTCAACCGAAACTATCTTTGATATGAAAATAGTTATAACATTCTAGGATATCCACGTGTTTGAACTTCGAATGCACTACTTAAACCCGGTCGTTTTTGTCTGTCTTCCAACTCCGAGACAGCAACGGATGACTTGTGACTAAATTCGGTGAGAAAACAATCCTGGGAGGGATTTGCTTCCACAAAGGTTACCTGGATGGTACGGTTCATACAAGAAGATATTTCTGGTTAGTGCATTAGGTGAGTGTGTACTTACAAAGTCACTTTGATCTGAGAAATAGAAGCGGATGCATTAGCAATGCAATAGAAGCAGTAATAGTTTCAGTCTGAAGAATGGTTGCAGTGGTAGCAGTATCAGAAATACAGCTGCAATAATAGTTGAAATAGCGACTGAAGAATAAAAGCATCAGTATGCATTTTATTCTAGCTGAAATAGCAGTACATTTAAATATTGTCAAACTCTAGTCCAAGAGAGAGTTGACTAGGTTTTTTATCCGTAACAACAACAAAAACAATCCTCACCAAATTTAAGTGTGTGGGGGAGAACTCTTCACTGTTGGTCCGCCCTGTCGTGCAATTCCAGACCGATTTATAAAATTAACATTTCCCTGCCGCGATTTGAAATCACGACCAAGAAATCGGTGGGCGGTTCTCTAACCAACTGAGCCAAACTGACAAGTTTTAGATGCCTACAAATTCATTTATCATAAATGCAATACAAACGTTGCAGTAATCACATATATATATATATATATATATATATATATATATATATATATATATATATATATATATATATATATATATATATATATATATATATATTATGCGCGCATAAAACAAATACACACACACAGGAATGAATGACTTGGTTTTGTGAGCTAAGATTGTAGAGTTTTTAAGGTGAAATCAGCTTACCTAGGACCAACCCTATCCTCTAAACCTTGGCTTTGCATTTTACAGTCCATCGAAGTAGCACGGAGAAGAGCAGGACTTCGAGTTTGTAGGTTTGACAAGAGTATCCTTTTCCAAAAAAATTGATTACAACTCACCCTACTTCCACCCGCCCCATGTATGTTGATACCTATCCATTAAATATTAGATACCACTGCTCCATCATAGGAAAAAAACAGCAGAACCGACTTTTCCAGAAAACTGACCATTTTCATCTTGACCCTCCTCTCGCTGTCACTTCCTATTTTAGACAAGCCTGATACCCACTGGCACAGATACCAACACGCCGCACCCCACTCCTACTAAATAGCCTATAACTCAGAAATATCCAAATTTATTTCCTCAAATCTTAAACGTGTAAACAGCATACAGTTTTGTCTACACCGCTGCAAGTTTCTTTGAAAAAGATGGCTGGCAACCATGGAATTGCATCGGACCATGTTCACAAGATAATAAAATGATTCGAGATGTAATACAAGCTCTTCTCTTAGAATTTTCTGTCCATCTTCCAATTATCATTTTCATCAATATGTATATAATTCATTATTTTCTAATATGAGTTTAACACAACTAGCCCATTGTTTCAAATGATAGCGTCTTACCAACTATATATATATATATATATATATATATATATATATGCGTGTGTGTGTGTGTGTGTGTGTGTATGTGCGTGTGTGTGTACGTTTTGGGGGTAACCTGCTGAAGTAAGCACTTTGAAAAAATGATATGTAGTATTAAATAATATATATATATATATATATATATATATATATATATATTATGATAAAACCCTATATAAAATAACAAACTACAAGTAGTACGGTGACCAAAAAAATAATGAAAATAAAGGTAGTGTTGGTGATTGATCCAGCTAGACCAATTTGAAAATTGAAAGAAACCTATGTTGACAGTTTTGGTTGATGGTTTCAAACATTACTTCGACATGATTCAAGGTTTCCGTTGTTAAATCGAATCTCTGTAAAACGCATGAAGTATTTTTGCTTATTTAGCTGGTGCGCCGGACTGAGTCAACCCAAAGCAGAGAACAGGCAATACTCCCAACCCCACCTTTTAGAGACTTTTGGTATCGATCGAACGTTATTGATTTTGGAAAATGCCTTTGTATTTGATTTGTTGAAGTCCGCTGTTGCAGATGTTAGAACCATGAAGAAGATGAATGGAGAATACGTAGCAAACCAGCTGGAGTGTTGAGAGGTAGATAGGCACAAGTAAAACACCCCCTTCATACACACGTACACACATATGCACACGAACACACACGCGGATACGTTTATGCCTCCATAGATATACATACATACATACACCGTCACACTTATTTAGACTGCAGGCACTCGCTCGCATGCATAAACTCGAGTCACATAGGCGCCTTCCTCGATGGTCTGTAATATCGCCTTTTTTCCTAGACCGTTTCGCTGGCCTAGTGAATTCTGTACTCACTAGGTACTCCAGTATTGAGGCCTTGTACCAGCCTAAGACAAGCTTATAATCAATGTCCCCACTATTTACTAGTAGTCAGAGTACTTTGAAAACATAAGTAGTGCGATATTTTCTTGTATGACAAAAGTATGAGCGTACTGAATGTTTGTGCAAATGTAGATAGTAAATTTGACCCAATGGATCGATATTTCTTAAATATAACCTCAACAAGTAATCTGCAGAATTTGAAACAGATCTCGATAAAGTTTTCGCTATGAACACTGTCCACCAAGCGTGATTGCTGCCAGTGGCAGGCCAAGTGGGGGCGGGCAGCCAGCCCCGGCCGATACCATCAGAGGGGGTGGCACCAAGATGATTGCCTAAAGATTTTTCGTATAGTTTCTTGGTAATTCATTTTTTTTAATGAAACACCTGCCTGTTCACACGATATCTCTGGAAGTATATAACGAATTTCAATGAAATTTTATGGAAGGGGGAGAAATGGGACTAGGAAGAATTGTTCAAATACTGGGGCGGATCCAAGAATATTTCATTGAGAGATATTTTCTCGTTTTCTATTTCGTACAATTATGTATACGCTCATGACTGTCCACATGATATCTCTAAAAGCTCTTAAAGAATTTCAATGAAATTTTGTGGAAAGGAGAGAAATGGGACTCGGAAGAATTGTTTGAATATTGGGGCGGATCCAAGAATATTTGATTGGGAGATATTTTCTTGCTTTTTTTTTCTGAATATTCAAGTATATCCTCATAACTGTCCAAATGATATCTCCAGAAGTTCTCAAAGAATTTCAATCAAATTTTTTGAAAAAGGTGGACCACGGGCTATGAAAGAAGTGGTTACATTTTTTGGCGGATCCATTCATGATAACTTAATCTGATAATGGTGTTGACAGAGGTGCACGCTCTCTGGGTATTTTAGTTGTATTGTATGTTTTTTTTTTCAAAGATACCGTAGAAAAACATTTCCATAGCACCCGTACTTATTTTGTTCATATTATTACTAAGTCAGAACTTGAAAATTGAAAAGTAAAGACAAATAAAATTGTTAGTTAAAGTAGGCTTATGGCATTACATTCAATAATATTGGAGAATCATGATGAATAATAAATAGCATTAGATGAAAAAGATTACCAAAATTCTGGATATTCTAGGGAGGGGGCAGGTTCTGGAAGAAAGGAGTAACATCATGTTACTGCCACGGGTGATACCAACCATAGACACGCTACTGACTACAGCCGTGCTGTACTGACCGAGACAGAAAATCAGTTATGCATGAACATGGTACGTGAAAACCCGACTAAATAGTTAACAGAAACATTTATCGAAGATATCATTTTCAATAATTATGAATATAAAATCATATTCTAATTATAGATATTCTTTTATCATAAGCGTAATTATTAATTACTGCATTAATTCAAGTAACTAAGCTTTTGTGCGCACATTAATTTCCTTCGTGCAGTAGTTACAAAACGTGAGCGTGCATTAACTTGCGCACAGCCTAAATGTAACTGGGCTCATAAGTATACATAAATATACATACAAAGTGTCCGAAAATGTATAGCCCCTTCAATTGTTGGCAGTAGCAATGGTTATTCCCTGATCATTAAATCCACACTGTTCATTATATATGTATTTATATTATCTTATGTTTGCATTTTTTTTCATACATCGTATTGTATGCATTTATTACATTAATTTGTATACACATATATTCCATTGACTTATGCATTACCTCCCTTTTTAGCTAAAACTTTTTTGCCATTACTAAACCTGTTGATCATAAACCTGTAGCAAGGGTGATTTATTAGGGTAAAGCTATTATCCTGAATGCTGACCTGCACAAATATAAAGACAGCACAAGACAATTGTGTATTCAGTCAATAGTTCCTCGTTCCAAATACCTAATTAAATCTGACAGAATAGGATTCATCAAAAGTACCAACATTCTCATGTTCTCATTTGGTTTTCGAAGTTTGTGATTAATCTATCAATATTTTGTAGATTTGAGAAGAGTCAGTGATATACGAACTTCTGATCGGACGATGTAATTTCTTCTTCACATCCTCGATGTTCACACAACGTTTTTTGTTTGTTTTCTCTTTGCACCACCAAAGAAACACAGTGATAAAAAAAAAGACTCTCTTTACTAAAGATGCGAAGAAAAGATTAAATTGTCTGTACAAAATTTGATATTATAGAATGCAGTTTCTTTCCCCTCTAAATATTTACCAAGATCAGCTTAGTCTGACCCACAGCTGTTGTGGGAGAGCATCCTGTGATTATCAGAGCCACGTGCAGTAGCTATCAGGGCTTACCTCTCCCTACCACAAGCCTCTAAAGATGAAACTGCCTTCCTCCATCTTTCAAGGGCGAAGCAGAAACGATGCTCGAGGTAATGATTTATGCAAATAGAGATCCCGGAGTGAGGGTTTCTAGAACGGGATTTCTCGATATGATATTTGACCACAAAATGTATGCAAGAAAGTGGGGTAAAAAGTCGTTTCGAAAATGTTGGTTAAATGTTCTTGTAAACTGTTTAATATCATCAATAATCAGTATATACATGGCCAGAGCATGGCTACCTTGAAGCAGCTATCCTATCGGTGGCAGGTTCGATTCTTTCTGCAGTCCTGTTTTCTTCAATTATCTATTCTATCTACGTTGTCTAGGGTATGTGATACACTAACCCCATGTAAGGACAGAAGATCATTTCAAAAAAGTTTCTATGTAATATAACACAATTTATAATCGTATATATACATATATATATATATATATATATATATATATATATATATATATATATATATATATGGTAAATCTAAAAAGATAATATGGAAACTCAAAATTAGTAAAATTGATTCTATTCATTTCTGTTATGTTTCGGGAATTTGTCAATTCCCTTGTCTACCGTCAAAGACTGTTTTTTGCTTTTTTTTTATTGTTTTTTCTTTGTCGTTCCCGAAACATGTGACGAAAATAAACACAAACAATTTTGAGTTTGCACCTTGTCTATTAAACTCACTATTATCTCAGATAAACCTCATCCACTTTCTCAGTATATATATATATATATATATATATATATATATATATATATTTACAAAAACTAGATATATTGCCGGTTGCTGAAGAGTGCGCAAGGCACAAAATGTTGACATTCACCGGGTAAATATCCTTGTAAATTTTATTTTATGTATTTATAGCCCTATTTGCTTTTATAGATATCAAGAACTGTGATTAAATATCATCAATTAAAGAGAAATATATTTTTTTTTTGTAATTTTGTATTCTTGCAAATAGCAAAGAGCATCATCAACAATATATATATATATATATATATATATATATATATATATATATATATATATATATATATATATATATATTGTTTTACATACATACACGTGTGTGCACACGTGTATATATGACTTACTTGCATTCATAAGTCTCCAACTCAATGATGAAGAAAGCATTTTACTCAACAAATATTTACTTTTCAACATTTCATCGTCAATGCATTCAAGTCAGTGGTGAATATTGATCACATAGCTTGAACTTTATATACCGTGAAAATCACAAATCAAAATTCAGCTAATAACAGCGTATCAAGACTTGTGGTTCCATCCTCATATTTATAGACCTTGTTTAGGATGCAACACTGATTCACACACTTAAAACCGTCTTTTTACCAAATTTCAGCAAAATACCTTTCCCTGTGGCATTATTGTGAAGTGAATACAAATTGTCTCCGTCGAGGCTTTTCCGTCTGCTAGCCACTTGGCCAACAGCAGCACTAATCAGAAAAAAAAAACCAAGAACCTCAAGCTCAGTGATGTGTCTGTGGTAATCGTTGCAGGAGTAGGTAGGGGAGAAAGATAAAGATAGTCATCCGCTGGGGAAATTTATATATAACATAACTAGCTCTGGCAGCAGTATCAGGAAGAGGGGGAAGAGGAGGAAGAGGGTGGTTCAAACAGAAATCTGGAACAAGTTTCGTATATACCCAACATAATACGGTTGAGAAAACTGATGCTTGAAATATTAGGGACGGGTCGACCGACCGACCAAAAAGTGTCTTATAGAGATGAGATGGAAGCATCTAAGAATACCACGCGCACATGGGCAGACATACACGCGCAACTACAGACACAGACAATCAATCAATTAAATATTGGTTATCCTGGCTCGAAGCCTTATCAATTAAGAAGACGCTTTGTGTTTTGATGCTAGGATGAAAAAGGGGGAAAAATACTAAACAATCTTTGTCTGAAACACTTCTGTCTTCGAATATCAAGTAACCTTTATTGACATAATGATCTGATATTTTCTTTTCTCGTTTAAGAATGACAGACTTTTATTTCCTTTCTCAGACCCAACACCCTGTCTCTCTTTCCTTCTTTCTATTTTTCTTGTCTCTCTTCCTTCATTTGTCTATGTTAGACACTGTCAACCAAAACGGTCAGTTCAGGTTTCACTTTTCCGTCTACATTATTAGAAAGAGTCAACCAAAATTTTCAATATGATCAACAAAGGTTTCTTCAGTTTTCAAGTCAATCTGGCTGGCTGGTTATATATGTAAATATGGGTTTGTGAATTTAAACATTTACTCCTTATCATGTCTACAGAAGAACTTTTAATTTCAATTCCCCCTTAGTGGGATTTTAGAGGGAGTTCAATTTACGACGTAAGTTTATGCTAGATTGGTCCCTTAGTTTATGTTCAGAAGTGCTCACACTTATTTTTCAAAATTTCAAACTTTTTGATGATCACCGCCCAGCAAAAGGTGAGATGAGTAACTTATTCATTCATCATCCCTTTTTCAATTTGTCAATTGATCAACCCCGACCCGGCACGCCACCAAGAGACATTGGTTACGTGACGGTTTTCATCGAGTGACTATCTAAAACCGTCTTTTCCTCTGCTCTATTTTTTTCTTTCGATGTACGTGCGTTTAAAGATCGTGGAACGACTAAGACATAAATCATAAAATTTTACACGCAACCCCGAACAATCATTCAAGCATCATCGTCATCATCAGTCTTTCAACGTCCGTCGTTGGACATAGACCTTCTCCAGGATTTGCCACACTTCTTTATCATGGGCGTCGCAGAGCCAGTACTTTCTGACTTTGTTTAGCTTGTCTTTCCATCTAATACTCTGCCGGCCTCGGTTGCACATGTGATCTCAGGGGATCTATGTCGTAAGTCGCGATGTTCATCGGTTGTCCGCCATTCTTTCAACATGGCCAGCCCACCGCCATTTGAGATTTTTAATGGATTCTATGATGTCCCTCACTCTTGTCTTTTCCTGGATGTACTGTACTGTCTTGTGGTCTCTCCATGTGAGGCCCAGCATAATTCTTTCATGTGCATGTTGCATGGTTTTCAATTTGCGGATCTGTCTCTTGGTTAGGTTTCATGTTTCAGCTCCATAAGTGACTATTGGGAGGATGCATTGGTTGTACAA
Source organism: Thysanoteuthis rhombus (assembly GCA_963457665.1). Classification (NCBI taxonomy): domain Eukaryota; kingdom Metazoa; phylum Mollusca; class Cephalopoda; order Oegopsida; family Thysanoteuthidae; genus Thysanoteuthis; species Thysanoteuthis major. The sequence goes on from OY735243.1 coordinate 17,923,902, forward strand.
CCTTCTTTTTAGGATTAATGGGATCCTCTTATTTTTGAAGGTTGAGCTAGCTCTGCCAAAGGCTTGCCATCCTAGTGTGATTCTTCGCTTGATTTCTTCTTCTTTTGAGGGTCTCATGGAGATTCGTTGTCCTAGGTCGATGTAGTGATCTACATTCTCCAGTTCAGTGTCCTCGATTTCGATCTTAGCGTTTTTATCCCCGATGTGGTTGTTGTACATGATCTTTGTCTTGCTGAAGTTTGTGTACGCCGACTTTCTTGCTCTCTTCATTTAGTTCATTAGTTGGAGGTCGTGTAGGTTCTTTGCAAAAAGAGCAATGTCGTCCGCAAATCTGAGGTTGCTCAGATACTCGCCGTCCATTCTAATTCCTTTACTATCCCAGTCTAGTCTTCTGAAGATCACCTCGAGGCAGGCTGTGAAGAGTTTTGGTGAGCTGGTCAAGCCTGAAATAGATTCATTTATCTGTTATCCCTCTCCGTTCCTATTTCTTTGATATTTCCAACTTCTTCAATGCCAAACCACGCACATGTGCGTCTTGCAGCACGTTACTTATTGCCTCCGACACACACATGCATCCATTTCAATTTTATCAAAGGCAATATAAATCATCATCATCAGAAACGGCCTTTTAGCGTCCGTCGTTGGACATGGACTTTCCCCAAGATCCACCAAGCGTAGCTTTGTCCGGTAGAGGGTCACAGGTACACCCAGTGAGGAACGAATTCACAACATTGCTTATGGTTTTAAGAAATTAGCTTTAGATTTAGAGAAAATCTTTTAATAGGATACACATTTGAAACATTTCTGGATAGTCACTTAATAGAAATCGTCACGAGACTAGTATCTTTTTGCAGTATGCCGTGTTGGGGATGATCTTTTTAAAAATTGGAGAAGGAGGTAAACAGTAGATAAGTTGCTTCTCTTGCATTTTGTTGGGTAGTTAAAAAGTCCGAATTTTCAAAACGAAATGTTAACTCAGATGGAAACAAATTGGGGACCAATCTAGCGCAAATTTACATTTTAAAATGACCTTCCTAAAAAGCATTTGGTGGGTAGAAAAAATTTTATAGACATAATGAGTAAATATTCAAATTCCTCTAGCTCCATTATTATTCGGACTATCCTCATCTTGGTTGTTTTTCATACAACGTTTCGGCCGTTGTACTCTACAGCCTTCATTAGGTATCATCTGGTAGGTGTGGTAAAGTAACGAACCGAACCCACGTGGACACACAGCGTAGTGGTTACAGAATCAGACAAAATTATTGCAAGTAATCTGATGGTTCTAAGTTCAATCCTAGTGTGAGACAATATAATACTACTACTAATGCTAAGAGGGGAGTGCAGTCATTATACCCCCGTCGGTTAAATAAAGGGTTCGGTTCGTTACTTCTCCACACCTACCAGATGATACCTGATGAAGGCTGTAGAGTACAACGGCCGAAACGTTGTACGAAAAACAACCAAGATGAGGATAGTCCGAATAAAAATAGAAATGATAATAATACCTCATCTCAAAAATTCAGAGATATCCTCTTGCTCCATTAGTGTAGTCTCTACGAATGACACACACATAGAATTAGAGCGGGGCAGAATCGATTAAAAACTGGATAAACCGATATTGATAGTTCTGGTTGATGGCTTCTAATGAATTAATTAAACAATATGTGTGTGTCCAAAGTTGAATCTAGGCAACCATTCATGGATTAAATTTCAAAAGAAAAAGAATCCTATAAAAATTAGTCCGGTCGTCGCTATCATTTCTGGTGGAAGAGACGTTTATTGATCTAATATCTTGGATTCAAAACCCACCATACTTGTAGTCACCACCTTTCTTACAAAAAAAGAAATTACTATTCAAATAATACTTGCAACGATGTTGACCACTCTGGCAAATCGTTTCTGGGCAATTTAAAACAACGCTGAACTCATACTAATCAAATTACCAATTCTTTAAAATGCTAAGATACTTTGACGTTTTATTATTGTGCAGAAATTTACAAAAAGCTTTTTGCAATAGTTTTTTTTACATTAACACAATTTTGGATGGAATGAAGCGTTTTTCAAGATGAGTTTTCGAAGTAAATCTTGATATAACAAGAACAATAAGTTCAACGTAGCCTCCACCATCCGTGGTAGTTGTAGCAAGAGGAGGTAGGGGAAGAAGTGAAAGTAGTCAGTTGATTCTCATACTTGTAAAATATTTTAAAATGGAAATATTCTGAGAATATTTTTTTTCAGCAAAAATAGTATGTGGCCATTTTAAACAATTTTACCTTTTTATTATGACATCATAGAAGTTCGTTTCTTGATGATGTCCCAGCTTCAATGACATAACACCTTTTTCTTTCTTACCTGTTTCTGTGGTTTGATGTAACTTGGACCGACCGACCGCCTGATAAGCGTTTTATTGAGATGTGTAGACACATCTGAAGAGAAGATAATCTAAGCCGTCGTTTTTTTTCATGTATTTTTGGTTGATATGCAGTTGAATATTTCCCATTGGCATCAATTTCTTGATCGCAGATAAAAGTCACACTTTCAAATGTTGATTTTCTGGACAGACAGGCACTTTCTCAGTGATGTAGAGTGTTCCCTTGAATCTCTTCAGTACTTCAGTATACCCCATCTAAAAATTTTGGTTTCTTTTTCAGTTTAGGAAGAGAATGATCTAGATATTTCTAGCTTTTCTTTAAAATTCTATTTTAGATGTTTTCCAGTGGGAAACTCCAGTGATGTCATAAACAGAATTCATTCTGACTGTATTTATTCTTCGATGGATTTTTGTGAAACTTCAAATTTCAACGCTACGGTTGTTCAATTATTGACTGAGATGGCGAGTTTGGGCATTCTTTCAACTTCAGAATCATTTACCCAAAATTAAGTAATACAATCTATGTGTATATCTGTCTTGCTCTTTTTTTTTACCTGCAACGAACGGTGCAAGGTCTATGAGAGCCAAATTCCCTTTCTTTCCTACCAAATTGAAAAAATTGAACGCTTATATTGAGAGAAAAAGGAGGCAAGATTGGGAGCTTTACAATATTCATATCTCTGTATTTTTCATGACGTCGTGACAGAACGCCGTAATGTCATAAGATAATTCACTCACATCATACAAAGATGCAGAGTTTGAACAGAGTAAGTTATTCAATTTTAATTGTGTGTACTGGACTCTGGCTAGAGGGTGTGAGTTAAATTCTCACCGTGCTATTTATTTCCGATCGCGCTGTTCACTAGTTACCGTAGTACGATGACCCAAGTCAATACTGGGGGGGGGGGCGCAACTAAGAATTAAAATGAAAGTAAAAAGTAGTCAAAATTACAGTCTATAGTTTCGAGTAGGGCCTTTAACATGCATAGAGTTTTTCGAACGATTGTACTCCTAGTTGTTTGTATTGTTAACACGACGTTTCCAACAATCCATTCTATGACCACATTCGGATAGAATATCCTAAACGAGAAGAACGGGTTCAATAGTCTGAAAAACCCTTTGAATAGTCCAAATTAATAGATTGTATCTCAAAGTGTATCTCTATCAGGAGGACAATATTGGGTAAGTAAGGTCAACCTATGGAGTCCTGCTTTAGTTTATCATTCTGTTTGAAAATTCATACTCGAACATTTGGTGTCCAAGGTCTTTTCTGAGATTTGATTTGAAAATGTTCCTATTTAGAGCAAGCGAAGAATTACTCTAGGATGGCAAGCCTTCGGCAGAGCAAGTTCAACTTTCAAGAACATCCCAATAATCCTAAAAAGAAGGGTATACAACCAATGCATTCCCCCAATAGTCACTTATGGAGCTGAAACATGAAACCTAACCAAGAGACAGGCCTGCAAACTGAGAAGTATGCAACGTGCGCATGAGAGAATCATACTCAACCTTACATGGAGAGATCACATGACAGCACAGTATATAAGGAAGAAAACAAAAACAGGTGTTCGTGACATCATAGAAACTATTAAAAAACTCAAATGGCAATGGGCAGGCCATGTTGCAACAATGAAAGACAACCGATGGACATCACGTCTCACAACATGGATCCCCAGAGATCACATAAGAAGCTGAGGCCGACAGAACACAAGATGGAGAGATGAACTTGACAGATTCAGGAAATGCTGGCTCCGCGATGCCCATGATAGGGAATTGTGGCGAATCCTGGGGAAGGTCTATGTCCAACGACGGACGTTGAAAGACTGATGATGATGATATTTGGAGAAGAGATTCTGGTTTCTTGTTGCATGTAGGATAATAAAGATTTGTTTTCTGACAGAATGTTTTTTTTTTCTTTTCAGTTTGTTTCGCATCCGCATTGCCAACAGCTTCTTACATCAATCTGGTACGAAGGACTCCCAGGATGGAGAAAACGGAACGGTTTCACCAAGTTGCTCATGTGTATTGGTCTAATTCTGTTATTGCCTTTTATGGCCGTGTATTATTGGATCTTCCCGCGTAGCAAAATTGGACAGATACTTCGCAGTCCTTTCATGAAGTTTCTCTATCACAGTGCTTCTTTCGGAGCTTTTCTTTCTTTACTGGTCTGTGCCTCAACAGATATCAGTAGTAAACCTGGACGCGAAAGGTTGCGGAGTCCACCACCATCAATACTTGAGTGGCTTATAGTTTTCTGGGTTACAGGTAAGTGATGATATGCAGAGGCTTATTTTCATCATCATCATCTTTTTTCATCCATTGGCATCTTTAATTCCTTCTCTCAAATTCTATCTTAGACACTATCTATCAATACATGTATCAGTTTCTCTGAAGTTTTGAGATGAGGTATTATTATTATCTCTATTATTGTTCGGACTATCCTCATCTTGGTTGTTGTAGAGTACAACGGCCGAAACGTTGTAGGAAAAACAACCAAGATGAGGATAGTCCGAACAATAATAGAGATAATCTATCAGTTTGTTCATATATATCTCTATACATTACTTTCTCTTTCTATCTATCTATCTATCTATCTATCTATTTCTTTTCATATCTAGCTAGCTATGTTAACTATCTATTGACATAAAATCCAACCTTTCCCCCGAAAACAAATTTAACTGGATAAAAATCTGGTCTGGTTTGTCACAATAGAAACGGACATGACCAATGTCTTATGACATCATGATGTGTCGATGGGTGTTCATTTAAAAGATTGTGCGATCAATGAATGTTACTTTTCACGCCCTTTGTTGGGTGGGGACCAGTAAAAAGTCAAAATTTTAAAAAACGAAAAACAAAACAAAAACAAAAACAAGCGTGTACACTGCCAGACACAAACTAAGAAACCAATTTAGCATAAATTTATATTATAGATTTAACCCTCTACTAACTCTTTGTGGGGGGGGGGTTCAAAAAACAAAATAAGCTTTTTTTAACATATTAAGGAGTAAATGTTTAATTTTTGAGCCCGCTAGCTCCATTGGCGTAGCTTGTACGCATGACTCATAGATAAGAAAAATAGCCACGCAAGGATGGAAAGATCACATCTGCGACGGTTTTTCAGGTGGCCAGCGATGCCTAAGCGGGAAATAGCCCTCAAGCCTTCGTGATGAAATTCCAAGGTGAAATGCAGCGTGTGCATCACTGACATCAACATTTAAATCAAGTGTTCGCACATCATGGCCCATTATTAAGATTAATTTACTCCAATCTATTCGCAGAGTTATAAATATTGTTCTTGTTCATATTACCGAGAATGTCAGCATCGCCCATTCCACCTTCTATATGGCCAGTTGTCTCATTGGATATTCCGATCTCATTGTCTCTTCTGTGTGTGGATTAGCTACTGATATGGTCATTCATATAAGATAATACAATAGATCAGGGTTTTTCAAACTGTTTTCTGCAGACGATTTTGAGAAATATTTTTGGCCCCGTGACCGATTTTGAGGAATAAATCTTTCACAATTTCGAATGAAAAATCGTGGTATTGATGAAAAAAAATCAAAATGCGTCCGTTGTAGCGAAATAATTTTTTTTAAAACGTCCTACTTAACGTAGAATCAAGATTTACCTGATATCATTTTAATCAATTTAATTTTTTTTTTTTTTTTTGGTTGAGTCTCCGGGCTCCGAGAGCGCGAAAGGTTTGAGAAACCCTGTAATAGATAAACAAGTTCAACTCCAGGTGAGGTCATTCATATGAGACGATAAAATAGATGAACTTTAGTTATACCACGCTCTTTATCATTCTCAAAATGTCAGCACCTTAAAAATTGTTCATGATGACTGACTTCAATCAGGATGACATTTCTCGGTTTGGATTTCATATCCCCGAGAATGAGTCGCGATATAACTTTATTCCATTAACGTACAAAAAGAGAGGCCTAGACAAGTATATAAACATTGTCCGTAATATAATTTGTGAGCATAAGTTCGCCTGTAGCAACAAAAAGGAAGTGGAGAATGAGGATAAAGCAAACACTTCAACACAGTTTTTGATGCGTGTGTACACGTCTTTGTTCGTTGGCTGCTGATAATTTAACTCCAACCACTATTGCTGGGGTTTGCAATGTGTCAATTTCATTTTCATTCCCTATTGAAAACAAGAAGTGTTGTTAACGATACCAAGCGTTAACCTTTCAAATTATCATGTAAACATACTTACACAAAACACAACTTTAGGTATACTGTTAACGAATCAGAGGGCATTTATTCGTATACTATTCTAACGAAGGTCAGTTATTGTTTATAAACATTTGAATAAGTTACAAGTAGAGCATAAATTATCGACATTTTATCAATCTTATCGGCGTAAATATTATATAGGTTTACTTAATATTAGATCTATCAAAGAAAATCGATACGTGGGCGTACATTATTGATATAGATAATGTTATTAGTTTTCTAGCGGTATTTAATATCCAATCTATTCATATTGATCTTTGTCAATGAGCTTAGATGAATCCAATAACAGGTAAAGACAGACTGACTGACAGATATACATGAAGATTGATAGATATGAATGAAATGATCAAATTCGGATCCGGTTATATATATATATATATATATATATATATATATATATATATATATATATATATATAGTAGCCGCTTAATCGTAGCGTAGGAGATGAAGAAGTTATTTATATATATATATATATATATATATATATATATATATATATATATATATATATATATATATATATATATATAACAAGTAATACAGAATTAAAGTACAAATCAGTACTACTATGTCCGATGTGTGATGGGTTTATTTCATCAAGTTCTGTATACATTCAATATTAAGTTAAGTTAGAGTAGAGCTTTAAATATGGTGAAATAATGGAATTGCTGCTCAAACACGTTTATGTGTTGCCCTTTTGGGGTATATACATGTATATGTATGAATCTATTGCCACACTGAAGAGTTGTAATACACGAAACCGGTATCTGTGGATGACACAATCATCAATTTTATATATATATATATATATATATATATATATATATATATATATATATATATTATGGTGTCATCCACAGACAGCTGTTTCGATGTATTACATCTCTTCAGTGTGGCTATAGACTTTCCATTATCCCATCCAGTACCGCGAGGCAGAATTGAAACCTTCACTTCAGACCTGTAGGCTGATATCCTACCAACTGCGGAACTGGACTGTCAGTAAGGCTGAATTTAAGCGATAATTTATTTACACAGAAATCCCTCATCCACCAGAGTGCTCTATTCCCATGGAAGAGCGCAAAGGCCCAAATAACTGCTCGATACACGAATGCATCGAGCACATATCATATTGTAGTCCTGACTTATATGGTGGGTATATACATGCATATATGCACACACACACACACACACACACACTCATATATACATATATATGCATAAATACATGTACGTATACATACATATGCATTTATATACTTGGAAGAAATAAATGGTAAGAGCAACACGACGTTGGCTACTCTATCGATCGTAGGTTCGATTTCTGTGGCAGCACCATTTTAAAAATTGTTTATTCTATGTATTTATATATATATATATATATATATATATATATATATATATATATAGAGAGAGAGAGAGAGAGAGAGAGAGAGAGAGAGAGAGGGGGGCATATATAGAAATATAAGCAGGAATACCCAGTATTACCCAAGAAAAAACTCCGAATATAACAACACAGAAATGCAAATGATACTTCATAGAGATTTGTTCAAATGAAATTAAGGGGTGCGCGCCCGCATCCCTGCAGTCGGCCCGCACGCGCTACCGACCAGACCTGCACATTAAAACGAGAAAACTGAATCTAATTGCTGTAACCAAGAGAAAGAGGGTATGTTAGATCGTGAACGCGACTGCACCAGTAAACCACAGGTGGAAAACCGAAGAAAGCGAAAATTTGGGAAAATATCACGACCTCATCCATGGACTGAGAAAACTTGAAGTGTTGTGGCTAGGGGACCTAATCCAGTCCATATGGAGCCCCTATATTATCTTTGAAGTTTTTCTCTCATACATTGTTTGAAATCATTAATACTGAGAGCATTGATAGCGCCCATCGTTGACCTGTTCGTATCATGTATTATTCGATTACTAAAAATGCTGTGTATTGAGTTTTATTCTCGGGATTCATATTATGCCCTTTTATCTGACACCGGCTTACCTTCAGTTGCCTGGGACATGATGGTTACGATTGTTCCCATAAGGCTAGGATGTGACATAAAGTCAGTTTAACGTGGTGTCACCCGCGTACATGTTGAGATTCCTAAAAAAAATATCTCTAATACTTGCAACTAATGTTGCAAGGGCAAGTCTGACTTGGTTACACAGTACGAATCCTAATCCCACCGGTCCTGAGGTTACAGGACGAATCCTGATCCCATTTGTTTTGAGGCCACAGGACGAATCCTGAGCCACCTTCTCGTTGCCGCGCAGATTGTACCCATATCAGTTGGTGCACTCAGAAGTGCACTAAAATACTAGAATCGATCTTAGACCAAGTGGAATTCAGGGAAGAATTGGGACTGTTCAGACCACTGTACTGTTGGGGTCTTTGAGGATACAGAAGAAGACACCAAGGATTTAAGGAGATTTGGTGTCACTCAATCTCCAGCTACAACTACCAGACATTTTGGTGTGAACATTAAATTGCATATAAAACTGCCTCAGAAACAACAATAACCAAAACGATAAAAACAACAAAAACAAGGACAATTGACTAAACACACCATACCAATAGAGAAATTATACATAATATGTATGTGCGTATGTGTACGTGTGTGAGCGTGTTTTGTATGTTATGTACATAATTTCCGTTACATGCTTTCAAAACGTCTTATTCAATTGAACGATTCTATTACGTTCAAGTTGAGTGGTTTATATGCAATATATTCATTGATCTAAGCTTTTGAGGCTGCACTTATGAAAAGCATTACATTAATCGATAGGAATTGCTCATTTTCCCCCTCCTAATATACTTTATATATGTACATGTGTGTGTGTGTGTGCACGTGTGCGTGTGTGAGTATACGTGTGTGTCTATGTGTGTGAATCACTTTGAGGCCGCTTTTTTCCAACCGGAGATTACATTTTGTTAACCTTTCTCCCACGTATTTTTATATGAATTGAATTGTTTGCAATTACTACAATGAAAGGGATTTGGTTTGTTTTTATTGTATTTTTGTTTGTTTGTTGCTAAGGATTTTTATTGATGAATTAAGGTGATAGAGGAAATTGATAGATATGTGTATGTAGATAAATAAATAATGTAGGTTAAGATATATAGATAAACAAACTGTGATGTAAATATATATATATATATATATATATATATATATATATATATATATATATATATATATATATGTATATATATATATATATGTGTGTGTGTGTGTGTGTATATGTATATATATGTGTATATATATATATGTTTACATATATATATATATATATATATATATATGTATGTATATATATATGTATACATGTATATGTATATACATATATATGTATATGTATACACATATACATATATATGCATGTATATATATATATTCATATATATACATATACATATATATATTTAAATATATACATATGTACATGTATATATTCATGTATATTTACGTATATATATATATATATATATATATATATATATATATATATATATATATATTATAGAAATCTTCACAGCTCCAAACACCAAACTCAAATAATATACTAAAAATTCCGTAGCAAAATATTTAGTATATTGCTCTATATTAAATGATTAATATATTGAGCACTTTTTATTCAAATTTAATGAAAATAATTAACTTTAAAAATTCAACTGCTCTACTTTGTTCATCATATTTTTTTTAATCAAACTAAGTTTAAATAGAGCAGCATTTTTCATCAAAATAAGTTTGAATAAAGTAGTATATTTCATATTAATTATATCCTTTCGAACATTTGGTTTTCTGTAAACGTGTTCGAGTGCACTCCAGGCAGGGTTAAAAAAAGTGCAGGGTAAGACAAATATTACTGACATCAGCAGCAGCTGCACTAGTAACAATCATTTACTAGATAGTTAACGCGCGAGCAACGGCCTATTTATTTTCATCAGATGAAGTATCGTAAACCTGCGCTTCTCAAACTAGAGTTTGAGACTCCTCTGGGGTTGCATGGAGACAATTGGATTTGGGGATAAATATTTAGATTAATCATGTATTAACCTTCATTTTGTTTTTAGATCATTTTTAGATTATGATTTCTCTTACCAGTAAAAGCAAAAAAACGTATTAAAATTTTCTTACCTTAAGATTTTTTGTGCTCCAAATCAAAAACACCTCGGTTACCTTCGAATAAGTGTCAGTTTGTTGAAAAAATATCTTGGGTTCGGGTACGCAATTTATGATATAAGTATAATGTTGGGCTAGAACAACTTACTTTCCATCTATCGTACGATCCTCCGAAATCATTTTAAGAAAACACAGCAATTTTTCTGAACATAAATGAAAGGATCCATGAAATAATTTATTTCTCATCGGCAGTAACACGAATACTTCAAAGTCGTACTTCCGTACAATTGATGTAAAGTAAGGGTCCATGTCAGCACTATAGTTAGAACTCGAATAGACCCCCCCCCCAAAAAAAAATATACAAACTTGAAAGTTTGTCTCCTCCAAAAACTGATACTTCCCAAAACGAAACGGAGGTCTTATTGATTGAAAACATCACAAATTTCTCCTGAACAAAAAATTAAGTAAACAAAAATTCTCATACATTTTCCCGGTTTCAATGTTTGAACGAATGTTGAACTTTTTAAATCACAACTGAACTTAGGCTATGATTCTACAACATTCGGTAAACAGTACTAATCGTGATTAAAGAATAGGCTCTCGGTGTAAATAATCTTCCCTTTTCAATTTCCAATACTTTTTTAGAAACTAAGATCTACTTAATACAAAGATCTATACACACTCTTGTTGTATAATTTGTTATTGTTCTTATATATATATATATATATATATATATATATATATATATATATATATATATATATATATTATTTGGCCAAGTCGTCGTAAATAGAATAAAAACTTGAAGAATCTGGGGCTGCAGCAGGAATCAAGCATGCAACCGATCAGGTAGTAGCTTCAACATAGCGCTGCTCTTATCATTGAGCTAAACAGCTGTATTTAATGCAAAGGCCCAATTAAGTGCTTCAACTCCGAGTTCTCGTTTTGTTTATTCACTGTCTGTACTGCTCCATTTGTTTCTCAACGCGGACATTTATATTGTTAGGAAATGGGTTTATAATACGGAAGAAATATCATAAATGAGTTATACCAATTTGAAATGATCTACCGTAATATATCATTTGGCCTAGACAGCGCAAATAGAATCGACAAAGGAAATGGTACAGCTGCAGAAATCGAACCTGCGACCGATAAGGTAGCTGCTTCAACGTACCGTTGGTCTTACCATTTAGTTAAACAGCCCGTCGGAAAGACGAAGGCCCATTCGATGGCTGGTCGGCTCAGTGATACGAGGGCTTCAAAAATTCAAAAACCCTGAAATTCCAAAATTTCCCAAATTCTTATATCAAATATATGCTTTGTGTATCGTATTTTATTGTATTGTATTGTATTGAAAGATTCCCTTTGATGAATGTACATATTGCGACTGATTAGGCAATTACCAACATCTTTTTTTCTATTAATGCACGTATTTTGTTTCTTCTTCTTCCAGGTTTTATTTGGGCGGAATGCAAGCAGTTATGGGAGGAAGGATTAAAAGCGTACGTTCGTCAATGGTGGAATTGGTTAGACTTTATAATGTTATCTCTTTACCTCGCCACCTTTTCGTTGAGAATAGTAGCGTATATACAAGTGGAGTCAGGTAGATATGGACCTGACAATATGCTGAGAAAGAACTGGCCGGTTAACGATCCAACTTTAATATCTGAGGGATTATTTGCTGTCGCGAACGTATTCAGTTTTGCCCGAATTATATTTCTGTTTCAAGCAAACCAACATTTAGGACCCTTACAGATATCTTTAGGCTGCATGCTTATTGACATTGCAAAATTTTTATTCATTTTTTTCTTGGTTTTGACGTCATTTGCCTGTGGTCTAAACCAACTTTACTGGTATTATAATCCAAGCAATAATCCAGGTAACAGGGCATTCGCAACGTAAGTATTATTCTTTAATTCATTTTTATTGATTATAAAAAAAAGAAGGTACAAATAGCGAAGGCGGTCCCGATTGGACGTCGCTTGACTTCACGCATATATACAGGGCCTTATTTTCAATTTGACAAATAGACAGTTCCCTTGGCCTACGAAACATTTAGGGCCTCTGTCAATATTTCAAATCGTTTTAGAAATTTTTAATTAATAAAATATGTACATTTAGAAACTTTGGTGAGTCCTATATTTTATCAGTGTCTTGGGCTCTAAAAAGCTTTAATCCGAACCTGTGTATATGCAATCTGTTTAAAAGTTATGACGCGAAACGGTAGTGATATAATATACGTACTTACGTCTGTTTTCTTTACTTCTCTTTTTATTTTCATTTGAATTTTATTTACGCACCATTTTGAAGACTGAGCGTGCGCTGGTGTGAAATTTTCATACTCTCACCCGCCACGTGACGTCAGCAATTGGGAGCACCTTCGCTAAGCTGTACAAAAAAAAAGAGAACATAATACTCATGCTTGTGAAAAACAAATGTTTTATAATTATGAAAATTTTTCAATTCTGCAAGTCAGTTACCGAGCAGCACAGGTGTACGAGCCGGGGTTGGGGCAGGTTGATAAGTGCCCCGAAATTCGGGCAAAATCGTGTAAAATTTCGGGCCAATCAAGAAATCTGCCCCCCCCCCCCAGCTTTACCGAAACAGTATCTATACGCCTACGCCGAGCCGTTCGGCCTTTTTTCTCGCGCGCTTCCGCACCAAATTAAGTGAAAAAGCAAATATTTGATATTTACCATTTATCATGAAACATTATGGGAGTCGCGTTTATACTTGACTTACTGATTGAATTGCAAAATCGAAAATTTTCATGTTTAAAAAAAAAAAAAATTCTAAACAATTTCTGTCACACGATGATGATTGTTTATGTATGATACTACCTCTACCCCATGATAGTTGTTACATTTAATATATGAAATGTATCTGCGAATGTAAGAACTATCATGAGACCCAGGGACG
>OY735243.1:17942561-17995061 GCA_963457665.1 Thysanoteuthis rhombus
AAAAATCGTTAAGGTTTGCGATAATGTAATTTGTTTTAAAAATCAAATAATATGAAATACGTTTATTGTTATTCGAATAACTTAATTGATTCTAAAAATGCGACATTTTATTATAGTCCTTCATTATTAATATAGATCTTGACAACAAAAAACAAAACTTAATTTTTCTTTGATTTTTATTAACCTTCAATCGGCCTTTCATTTACTAACAACAAAACCGGTATAAATTTTGAGCAATTTCACATCAAAAACATCACATCTTGACATTCAGTTAGTAGCAACACATTCTTTGCGCGATAACTCCTTCATGAGTTGAGGACGCAAACAAACTATTGTATTCATTTATTACGAAAAAAAAAAAAAAAAATGGCTTTTTCTTGGCAGTAAGGTCTCTTTCAGAAATCTTTGAAAAATTCCGTGAGTGATAACGGAAAATTTCCCGTCGCGAAACACATTCGTCAAATTCATTGTCTTCCCTTTTCTTTCGAATTTCAAGCAGTATCATAATTGCATTTGAATAGCTTTCTTCCTGAAACAATAATTCACATACGAAACACACAATAGTTCTATAAAAAAATAACAACAAACAAACATAGCAAACAATCAATTTTAATACGAAATGCTTCCGAGTGTTTCACGACAAGAAATTTTCAATTCAAATTAAAAATTCACGAAGAAAACAATCATTATAACGTTAAAAATTGAAAACTGGACGATGTCGTTTGAAGATAAAAAAGAAAGAAAGAAACTAACTTTTGAAAAATGACCAAAGAAAATAAATCAAAATGTTTTTGTTATTCTAAATTTTAAGCGTTGTTCCTTCAAGAATTCTCAAGACAGTAGTTCAAAATTTTCACGATAAAATATGAAAGACACTCTCTCTATTAGGTTATTGGTTGGGTCCATCTGGAAACATCTTTTGAAAGCTTCCTATGAACTTTCGTTTAGTGTTGCTAAAAAAAAGAAGCTTTCACACAAGTGAAGAAAATCTAATGAAGACCTGTGCTTTGCAGATTGTTAAAATCATGTTGAGAGGTGATACCGAGAGAAAAAAAATTGAGAGAAGCGCTCTTGTCCAATGACTACCTACCAGATAATTCAAGTCACGACATTGAACTGCAAGTTGTCTGCTAAATTAAGAATAAGTCCAGCAAGAATTAGCTCGCTACTCGATGGATCAACTCTAACGTATCAAACTTCAGTAAACTGCTTCTAGTCTGTACGATATGTTCATGAAATATTGCTTGAAATTAAAAAGAGAGGCGAAAAGCTAAATGTTGAAAAATGTCCAAAGAAAATAAACCAAAAGACGGAACTTTTTTTGTTATTTCGATTTCATGCGTGGGATCCCAATCGCAAGGCACTTTGGGAACCGAATGCCACGAGCATACAATAGTGGGAATCTGTCTTGAAATAAAGGCCAATAGGGACTCCACTGCTACGATAGCGGAAATGAAATGAAATTATTTTTGTGCTCCAGGTACTGAATACAATATATTCAGCCATCATAGCAAGACAAAAAATAATTTCAACTATTGTAATCAATTAAAGAGTCGTTCAAAAATATAAGATTGTTGGAGGTCGGTAAAAAAAAAAAAAAAGAATTGGGGGCGTGGCAAAAATGAGTGATGCTGGGTGAAAATAATTTGAAGGGGATGTAAACATTCCTTTCTATCCAACTCTCATAAATGATAAATACTCTCTCTCTCTCTCTCTCTCTCTCTCTCTCTCTCTCTCTCTCTCTCTCTCTTTCTCTCGCTCTCCCTCTCTCATTTTCCCATAAAGAAACAAAAAACGCAGGAATTGGGCTGGTTCCTGCACAGTGTGCTGTGACCCACCAGTGAGTCAAGGCCTAATCGATAGAAAATTCTGATCTAAGAAATTTCAAATATTACCACTAATAATACTGGTGTATGTAAACGAAGATGATAATGGTGTATCAGGCATGAAGAAAGCAATAAAGATGAGTGAACTGTTCTGAAAGAATCTGCTTATAATAGTTACAACGGTCATAGGAAAGTCATTGGAAAAGTCACTGAGCTTATGATGAATTCTGTCGAATGTATTGCTTATGAGTACAAAAAAGTAAAAACATTGAATCATTGTATAAATGGGCTGCATTCATTATTCATTTCATTATTATCAAAATTATGTCTTGCGGTACTTATCAAAATATTACTTATTTTATTACTATATGTGACATTTTTTCCATGTGACCTTTTTCTTAGCCGGGGGCCAAAATTGTATCATTTTTTTCCAAGCCAAAATTGTGAATTTCTTCCAGTCACCTGTAACAACACCTTGCCTCAGAAATTCAGACAAAAATACTTTTGGTTTATTGTGGTTTTTACAGATTTGTTCTGAACTGGAAGTCATTACCAAGTTCAATTTTTTTGACGATTTAATAATGACAATAATAAAAGAGTTACCTCCCTTTTATTATAATCTCCTATAGGTCTAAAACGCTCACCATTCCAAATTTCAGCTGTGGGGTTTTGTCTTAAAATTAACATTGGATTTAATCATTTCGTTTTTGTGTTGATTTTATCTATACTGTAATAATCTATAAATATCTTATTTTCTCTTTCTGTTCACAGATTAGGAGCTAGCTATGGGACACTGTTCTGGTCGTTGTTTAGCTTAACTCAACTAAGAGATATCAAGATTGAAGATGGACCAAAGTTTACCGAACTGATGGGAGAATTACTGTTCATGGCTTACCATGCCATGGCTATAATTGTATTGATTAACATGCTGATTGCTATGATGTCGAATTCCTACCAAGAAATTGAAGTAAGTGTCATTAATTATTTATTTTGATTTCACATAACTCAATTGTTATATACTAACTTTTCATCTAACAATCTGATCTCCTCTTCCCATCTTTGAGGTTGACACAATGTTTCAGCCAATTCATTCTTCAGTCTTCTTCAAATGCAATAGGTAGTATCTTCCAAAAAAGAGAGTTTCTTTTGATAATTTAATATATTTTCACACCTTTAATAGGTTTTAATGACAGCTGAATAGTGTCATGAAACCATATTTGGTACACCAATCAATCTTGCCCAGCCAGGCAGACAGGTTAGGACTGTACTAATATGAAAATTGATATTTGAACTTATTCTCCTATATCCTTCAATAAAATAATTTTGAATGCATTGATTGATATAGAAGAAATAGTCTTTTCTTTGAAAGCATTCTTAGTAAATATTGGAATGTTCCTTAGGATTGGTATAATAATCTTCCCAACCTTAATCAGCTTGTCCCATACAGAACTAAGTCGAGTAAGTATTTAGATATTCCTCAAGATTGGTACAACACAATCTTCTCATCCTCATTTTGCCTTAGCTAAGTTGAGTAAATATCAGAGAGATTTTGGGTTTTTTTGAAAGTCAGAGATTGTTGAATAATTCAATTCATCATAATCAAGTTATTTTGCTTTTTTGATACATTTATTCTGTGAATAATTAATTTATTCTGATAGGAATCTTATGTTGGAAACAAGAACTATGCATTATGAATTTTATGCTAATATTGCTTTCAGTAATGATTTCAGGATATGGTAATAACCATATGGTCATTAGGTTAACATTATTACCCTATATTATTGAAAATGAAAATATTCATGGTCAATTTATATTCATGAATATATGGTATCCCCCAACTCAGCACATCTGAAATCATATTATGTCTATATGACAATGTATTATATTACAAAAGAGACAGATAACCTTGAAAATCAATCCTCCATAGTATTTGATTCCGCTATTAGCTATCGTTAGTATTAGATGCTTAATTACAAGGATGAGGTCAGAATAAGCTGGGGGAGTTGAAAAATCTGTTACAATTTGGTAAATGGGGGGGATGAGGGGTCAGAAATAGCTTTGGGTTTGGAAAATCTGTCATAAATTAATGGACTGGTGGGAGGAGGAAACTGGCCACGACACAATACAGAACGATCTGAACAAAATGAAATCATTTGAGAAAGATTATGGAGTAGACACATAGGAAGTAAAAACATACAGTATTGACAGGGGCAAGGAAATTCTTTTGTTTTTTAGGAAAAATTAAAATGAAAAATCTTTCAGTGGTACAAAATTTTAAAATTGCTGAAATTGGCAGATACAATTAGATTTGGTGACCTTGCTTTGTTTAATAGTTGTCTTTTGATGGGAAAATTTTGATAAATCTGTAAAGGTCCCCTCTCCCAGCTATTATAGAGGAGAGTCTAGAGATGGACTCTCAAAAATTAATTAGCAGGGGGTCCTAATAAGAGTAGATGGGGTTGCAGATTTTTTCCAAAATTAATGAGTGGGGCAGGGGGAGAAGTTATTTTGGTTTAATAAAATCACAACTGAAAATCTTTAGTTGTCTGAATTTCTTAGATGAAACATAGCGATTATAAGCAACTTATTACCCTTGAAAAAATTCACAGATATATTTGAATTTCTTTGAGATGATCTTCTAGGAAAAAAACTACTGAATCTTCTTGGTCCATTGTTTTGAAATTTTCTGATTCCAAAGTTGACTTGTGTTTAGCTGATTCCAAACATGACTTTCATTTTGCTAATTTTTCCAACTTCTCTGTCATTTTGTTATTTTGCTGATTCTGAATTCACCTTTTCTTTACAGAACCATGCAGACATGGAATGGAAATTTGCACGGTCCAAACTTTGGATGGGTTATTTTGATGAAGGATCCACCCTACCACCTCCATTCAACCTTATTATCAGTCCTAAGTCCGTCTATTATTTTCTGCGTATGCTTAAACAGCTTTTCTGTAGATGTGTGACTCACAATAAGCATCGAAAACCCCGAAGAAAGTCCGTTGAGGGGACCATAAAGGTGAGTTTTCTTTTTTTGGCTTGTAGAGGAGAGAATCCACGGAGAAGGGCAATAACCCGAGACTAACATAACAGCACTTCTAAATACAGGTAAATCACCGATTTTCTGGCATCCTTGGTTCCAAAAACATGCCGGATTATCCATTTTGCCAGACCAACAGAGGTGATCAATTAATAAGTTACTTCTCTCACTTTTTGTTGAGAAGTGATCTCTTAGAAAGCCTGAATATTGAAGAATAAATGAGAATACTGCTGGACACAAACTAAGGAATCAATTTAGCATAAACTTACATTGGAAACTGAATCCCCCTCCAAGAACCAATTCTTATTTTAAAGGGTGTGTATTAAAAAAAAAAACACATCCAAAAACATGTTTTCTAGTCATGATAAAGAGTAAATGATGAACATTTTAGACCTCTCTCTCCATTGGTGCAGCCAGTATGTGTGATACATGTATAGCCAGCCAGCTGGACCAATTTGAAAACTGAAGAAACCTATTTTGACAGTTTTGGTCAATTGTTTCTAATGAATTAATCAGTTAAAACGAAATACAGTTGTATGATTGAATTTACTTTTAGCCTATACCACAAGTGTGTCACAGATTCTATACTGAAAAACCCCCGATCAAGTTTTATCAACATTTCTATGTTTTCTTAAATCAATAATAACTTGTGTTTGCACTTTACTCCAACATTGACAACTCCCCTTTGGAAACCATTACTAGGGGTAAATGTAGCCAAAAAAGAAGGTGAATATTTTTTTTTAAATTTATGATGCAGTAACAACCGCTGCAGCATGAACAATTAGGAGATGGCTCACTTGCTGGAAAATCGGTGGTGTACCTGTGTTTGCTTAGCACTGTCAT
Organism: Thysanoteuthis rhombus; assembly: GCA_963457665.1. Classification (NCBI taxonomy): domain Eukaryota; kingdom Metazoa; phylum Mollusca; class Cephalopoda; order Oegopsida; family Thysanoteuthidae; genus Thysanoteuthis; species Thysanoteuthis major. Next base: position 17,948,271 of record OY735243.1, read on the forward strand.
CCTGTGTTGCAAAAGTTAAATAACTTTCATGATCATCATTAATTGATGCTACCTTTCATTTATGTCACTTTAGCAAATATCTGTAGGTACTTTAGTCTACGTACACTTTGGTCTATAAGTACTTTAGTCAAAAAAGTTCTCATCTGGGGCGTACCTAATTGTTTTTATTGAGACATTTTAGACTAAAGTGTGTGTGTAGACAAAAGTGTGTAGACTAAAGTATGTGTGGACTGAAGTGGTAGTAGACTAAAGTGCATGTAGACTGAAGTTATTTTAGACCAAGAGATATTAGACAAAACTTATATTTGATGAAGTGATGTAGTTGAAAGTGATGTACCCAACCTAGTTTCATCCATTAAAATCAGTTAAGTTAATGTAAAATGTGATTAGTCTATGCAAATTTTATGTTAGAAAATAGTCTATTTTCTTGTTGTCATCAAAGTTGATTGTGATTGAAATTGAAGATAGAAAGATTGTAAATTTGAAACATTCCTAATTCTATTTATTTATTCATTTATCATATATTCCTTAAAATTGATTCATATAATCGCGTAATAGGAATAAATATTTCAAAGAACATATTTATCAATGTTTTGTCATTTTTACAATTACTGTCACCTGGGAAACCTCGATTATCCCTGCAAGTGTTTTATAAAGTTGATTTGCAAAATTTCAAGAGAAATGATCAATCAGCCTTTCGTGTTACATGTAGAGGCAGAGTGCAGTGGAGCCATGAGGCCCAGGCCTATGAATTTGAGGGGGCTTACTACAGAGGCATGGTGGGGCGAGGAGTTAAAGATTACAAATACAATCGTAAATCTCTATGTATACTCCTCACTTTTGAGATAACAAATCCAGGTGCATATTATCTACAGAAAAATAATTACAGGAAATTTTTTTAGTACTATTGATGACAGTAGTGGCAGTAATTTAAGATGAAAATGCTCTTTAATCCACAACATTTTCAGATAATTAAAACAATAAAATTATAAAAAACGTAGGTTCAGCAAAAATTATCACTTTTTATTATTTTCATTTTTTTTTTTTTTTCAAAAAATTAAAAATACGCAAACTGTTGACACTTTAACACATTGACCCTACACCAGTATGGAATCATTATAGCTGTCATAATTAATAGAGGAGCGGGTTCAGTAGAGAATTTTACTGCAAGCTACAGCCACCATCTTTTTGATGTGATCAAACTATGAGAAAAAGGAGGGAAAAATCAAATTTTTGAACAAGAAAAAAAGAATTGAAGGAAAAGAATTTGTCTTTATCTTCAGATTACTTTCAACACATTTATGATAACCTCATTGGTAAAATAAAGGTCATCTCCATCACAGTCATCCAAATTCTCCTCCAGCTGCTACTTCTTCATCCTTTTTGTTTTCTTCATCTGTCCATAACATGTCATTTGAATGACCTCACAATAATTTCTTTGTCAATTTCATTCCAAGCATCCTTTATCCAATAGGTTATGGTAAGCGGGTAAGGAGCAAGCATGCAAATGCTCTTTTTGAAACTTTTGACACCATTTTGCACAAACTCACCCCATTTGGCCACAAAGATGGTTTTCATTGGTCGATTGATGGCGGGCAATGAAACGGTAATACCAGTTCGCAGAGGCTTTGAATTCGGGTATTTTCAGGTCTTTAGCCAACAGTTTGACTCTCAGACGAATTTGGATAGTAGTCAAGGCCATACTCTGAGAACGGCAATCAGTTATCCATTCAAGAATCTTTTGATCCAGTTCTTAAAAAAACAGTCAGCTTCAGTTGGCTTGTTTGGATTTTGTCAAATTGTGGCTTCAACTTTTTCTTCAGTCTCTCAAAACGATGAACAGAACTTTGATTGCAATTTTTCTTGGAAAACGCTAGAACTTACCGCTTAAACAATGTAATGTAAACACACACACACACATACACACACACACACACACACACACACACACACACACACACACACACACACACACACACACACACACACACACACACACACACACACACATATTTTCCTGATAAATTTGAAGGCATTAAATTTTTACTTATATCTTCATATTAACATACATGGAAGGAAACCTAAATTGTTTGTAAAAGTGAACAATAAATTTCATCAAGACATGTCACCAAAATAGGCTTTATCAGAATGAGAGGTTATACAAATTGACCTGATACTTATAAGGAATTTACCTTATTAAGAAGTTATCATACAGGGAAGGTCATTAATCTTGTAGATGTCTTCCATCAATCCTATTTATGGGTGTCATAAATTCAGTCTAATCAACATTATCTCTGTTCATGGCTGGATGCATCAGTGTTATGTTTCTTGTCTCAATTTCAGTCAGCTAGTGAGTGTGTTTTGCTCTACTGGGGGAATTGAGAGTGTCAATAAGATGGATTGAATTAGTCTCTATCACTTCCATTGATTGATATTTTGTTTTGTTTTGTTTCAATATTAGTTTAGCCAAATAAAAGGTTATATCACAGAATCCAGGATTCTGTTCTATTGTAGTGCTTTATGAAATCAATGCAGATTCTACACAGTAGCAGTTAAGTGGAACTTTTTATTGCGGGGTTCTTCGTACTAGACTGCATGAATTTGACCGTTTAAGAAGGGTCTGTTTCAAATACAATTACATTTCCTCTTTCTCATAGGGTATTTATAGCATTACTCTCCTACTGAATCACTCACTCTAGCCCCGCAAATGACCAGCCGAGTCAACCAGCCAAGTGGACTACAGATTCTTCTCACTTAACTTGTCTGTCTATGTCTGGTCACATTTTTTAGGCTGCAACCTCAAAGATTTGCATGAGTATACCACTTGACACCTTCTAAAAAGGTTTTTTGTTTTGGTCAGAAGATTGCTTTTTTTTAGTCTCCATGGTCATTTTTAACCGACCAGAAATGTAAAATGTTGAGATTTGGGGGGGGATAATTTTAGATCTATTTTTTCAAGATTGTTTTAGATAATTTTTTCAGATAATTTTTCTGGTACACACATGGGCTATGGTGATTCATTTATGCAAGGTACAAATATCACATTTTCTTTTGCTCATTGTGTATTTGACTATTGATTACTTTTGTTTAATACTATTATTTAGTTATGCACATTAAAGTGCTTGAGGTAAAGTATTTTCCCAATTGCAAATATGTTGACCAGGTTATTTTCAACTATTTTTGTAGTTTTTTATTGCCTCATTTCAGGTGTGGATCCAGGGGTGGTGGTGTGGAGCAAGGGATCTTTTTTTAAATTCCCATCCAAAATGAGGTTTTAGTGGGGGTTCAATTTTTATTTTAAGTTTATTTTAAATTGGTCCCTAAGTTTGTGTCCACCCTTGTTTGCAATGAGTAGTGAAATTGTTATTTTAAAAATTTTTGACCTCCTCAAGTTTTTAGTGGAGGATTCTATTTACTATATAAGTTTATGCTAAATTTACGTGATAAAAATTAGCATGTATGAGTAGCGGTGATTCATAATTGCTTTTGGAATGATAATTGCTTTTAATTCTAAATATGCTCTAAAATTCTAGATGTATTTTCACGAAGTCCAGATCAAAAGCTCTGTCCCTGATCTGACAAAACACAATCTGAAATTGAAAAAAAAAAAAATAGGAGGAAGAAATTCTATAAATAAAAAACCCCAAATGATCCTAAAAAAAATCAATGAATTAACTGTGAAAACAAATACTTCCATTGTCTGACAAGGCAGATATGGATTAAAATAAAATGAAGAATTTACCCCCTGCCTGTTCAAAATCCTTGAACCATCCCGGCATTTTTTTAGCCAATCTTTTCTTCATACATTAAAGCAGATAGTAGAAAATGAAATTAAAAAAAATCCCCACCTTTGATTTGTTGTGTGTATATATGCACCTGTATGTGTATGTGAATGTGTATCTGCATACATTTGTGTGTATGTGTGTGTGTGTTGGTCTGTTAGAGACTGTCAAACAAAACTGTCACCAAAACTGTCAACATGGCTTTCTTTCAGTTTTTAAGTTGGTCTGGTTGGCTATGTAAATAAGCATCATCTATACAGGCTGCACTCATTGAGCTAGAGGGCTGGAAATTTCAACATTTACTCTTTATTATGTATAGAATATTAGATGGAGAGACGAGGTAGACAAGTTCAGGAAGGACTGGCTCCGTGACGCCCATGATAGAGCAGTGTGGCAAATCCTGGGGAAGGTCTATGTCCAACGACGGACATTGAAAGACTGATGATGATGATGATGTATAGAATAAATCATTTCCTTTCAAAATTCTCCTCCTAAATATTTTTTTTAGATGAGGGTTTAGTTTGGAATACAAAGTTATGCTAAATTGATCCTTTAGTTTTCTGTCTGCTTGTTTTTTGAACATTCAGACTTTTTAAGTGATCACCAATTTTCCTAACTGATTACCCCAAATACAGCATGCTGCCAAAAGATGGTTGTTTGACAGTTTCTATTGAGTGACTAACCAAATCTCTCCGTGTACATGAGTCTGTATGAATAATGTTTATTTGCGCAATAGTCTTTTAGTCATACAATTTTGATGAAATAAGATAGTCAAGGAATGTTTTATTTTCAATTTTAGTTAACTTCTCTTCTTTGTGTACAATAGAACATGTCTTGATTTAATAAATGTTAATATAATCCAAACATTTGTAATCTAGCGCTTTCGGCCATACTTCTGGCTATAATCAAAATTAGAGAATAACTCTGGATGTTATTTATTTTTCAATTTTCAAATAGTTTTAAACTTGTTATTTGCCATTTGTGCAACTTGACAATATCACACACTAAGCAATATAAAAGTGAAATTCTTCACTGGGCCAAATGTATCTTTCAGTAGTTAAATACATTTTAAATCAAAATCCCTAAACTAAAGATGATCTTAATCTGCTTCGGGGAGTCTTGATTTTTTAAAAATTGAAAAATATGAACAGGTCTTGTTGGTCACTCAATAGAAAACATCATGCAACCAACAACTTTTGTGGCATGCTGTGTTTGGGGTTAGTTTTGTTAAAAGAAGTGATCAATAGATAAGTTAATTTGCTCACTTTTTGTTGCGAAGTGATCACTAAAATTTCTCAAAAAACAAGTGGACTCAAATTCAAAGATTAATTTAGCAAAAAATCACATTGTAAACTGAATCAACTTCTCATAAAGTATTTAGGGGGGAATTTTGGAAAACAAAAAAAAAGTTTTTTCTTGGCATAATACAGAGAAATTGTATTAATTTTCAGTCCTCTAGCCCCATTAGAGTGGCTTGTATGCCTGATACATACATATATAGCCATCCAGCCAGCTGGACTAATTTGAAAACTGAAGAAACCTATGTTTGCATTTTGGGTGACTGTTCCTAACAACGTCTATAGTTTTTCTCTGATCTTGATAATGGCAAGAAATGTAGTTGAATGTGCCAGGTCACAAACGTTTCAAAAATATTTATATATCCAGACATGCATTATATTGTATGTAAACAAGAAAAGTTAACTAAAACATTTGAAAAAAAATTCCTTATCCATTGTCTAAACTTGTATTAATGTGTCTGTGTGTGTATGTAAGAATAATTACACGTGTATGTACATGTATTTTTACATATGTGTGTTTGGGCATTTGTGTATGTTAGTGAGAGTGAGTATGTGTTTGTACGTATGCACAGATCTCTATGTTGATATATTTTGAAGAAGAATTTATAACCAAACTACAGTAAGACAAAAAAAAAAAAAGATTGATTTTAAAAATTGTTTTTGCCTTTATATACAAAACAAGTGTAGTACACATAAAAATGACTGGATTATTTACAAATGGATAAATCATTCAAACATATATTTTAGTATAAATGTATCTATTATAACCAAAAGGACACATTATTTCTATGTCAATTTTATACATTTCTTCAAATTTTCCATTTTTTAATAATTCCAAAACAGTAAGGCAACAGAATTGGATAACAACAAATTTTTTTCTCAATATGGGATAAACATCAGATTTATTTAGGAAAAATCAGAGATGTGCATATATTTGTATTTCCAAAACATGGTGGCAGTTGTAGATGTGAACACAGGAATGTTTAGCTGTGTACTTTGGAGTAAAAGAATGCAGACATAAGCTTTGAATACACTTCCTTTCTTTTGGTTTGCTTTAGCATGACAGAAATCAACAAACAAGAAGACAAACAAAAAAAATGACATAGGCTTTTATATAAGATTTCTACATATATAAATAAATCAGCACAGTTTATTTATTTGATCATTTGTTTCTTTCTTAAAAACCAAATTTGTTATTTGGCTTGAGGTTCTTCCACTTTAACTTTTTAAAATTCTTTGTTAATGATCATTTATAACTTTGAATCCTTTTGACAAAACAAAGTTTGGCTTGTCTCATTTTGGTTGCTGTTGTTTGTTTTCTTTAATCTTGTAAACAGAGGAAGATACAAGATTTCTAGCAGACAGGGGTGTTCAAACAGAAAAATATAATTTTTATAAATAAATACATGGAAAAAAAGATTTCAAACATCCAAAACAAGAAAGTAATATGCAGTCTGGCATTTTTCATTTATATTTGAGTCGTAGCTTTTTAGCATTAGAATTGACAGAAGATTAATGTTGAAAATTAATCAAAGAAATTTACCACAGAACCAGTAGACAAAAAAAAATTCATAAAGAAGACAGATGACATTGTACTTATATAAGATGAAAAAAAAAACTACATTTTTTGTTTTTAAGGAACATTCGTGATTACTTAGGATTATTTGGGCTTTTTATGTATAAAATTTCTTTATCTAGATATTTGAAAATCTTTTTAATGGTGCTTTGTCTAAAAATGGTGCTCTGGATACACTGCACACCCTTCCCTAGAACTGAGGTTGAGTTATCTTTACCCTCCAGACTTACTGACATTGTATCAGCTTAAATCTAGCTCAAGACACAAAAAGCTGTTCTTCTATTGTTATGACTTAATAGAAAATAGTTTTGTTACAACCAAGTTTTGCGGATAGGGTGAATGATGTAGTCGGGGTTTTGTCACTAACAATCAAAATTTTGAGATGATCCAGGATTTTGAGATGATCCAGGATTTTGAGCCAAAAGATGGGAAAAAATCATTTTTATAAATAAAAACATCAAAAAGGAAACGAATTTTAAACATCCAAAACAAGAAAGTAACATGCTGTCCATCATTTTTCATTTACATTTGAGCTATAGCTTTTTCAAGCAGTAAAATTAACAAAAGAGTAAAGGAAAGAAATTAAAGAAATTCACTGTAGAACCTATGAATCAAAAAAATTATAAAGAATTAGGTGGAAGACATCTTACTAATATTAGATAAAAAACAACATAGTACATCTTTGTTTTTAAAGTTAATTTTATTGAGATTACCTGGATATTTTATTTACAAAATTTGTTTGTCTAGACATTTTAAAAAATTTTAATTGTGTCTTGCCCAAACAGGGGTGGGGGTGGGGAGCTTTTGATCTGAACTTGTACATTTAGAATTTCAAAGCATATTTAGAAATGAAAGTTACCATCATTCCAAGGGAAATTATGAATCACCACAACTCATATATGCTAATTTTTAGCATAAACTTATATTGCGAATTGAACCCTCCACTGAATACTTGGTGATGGGAGTTCACTACTCATTGGGTAAAAGGGTGGATACAAACTAAGGAACCAATTTAGCATAAACTTACAATGAAAATTGAAGCCCCTGCTAAAACCTTGTTTTGGAAGGGAATTTTAAAAAAAAGAGAATTCTCTACTCATTGAAGGGAGTGTGTGTGCAAATTTCAAGTTTCAACTGTGAAGTCCAGATACATAGACTCATAGATACATATTAATGTCATAACTCACGAATAACCTAAACCCAACAACAGTATCTAAACCACTATTGTGGGTAGCAGTAATTAATAAGTAAAAATAAATATGTAATTTTAATAATTGTTATTTAAATGAAGGTGTCCCGGAAGAATTTTAAAAATGTGGTCCTTTACTAAAACCAAGATAATTGCTCCCTCCTACAGAGCTCTTAATAGCTAACTACTGCAATTTTGGCTGTCTTTTTCTCTCACTCCCATGACAATAACTGATGTGACTAACTTACTGAAAATAAACAGAAGAATCGCAAAAGAAATTTAAAGTCTATATGAGGAATGCATTCTATTATGTTGTCATGACATGTAGATGAATTCATGAGGAGATAACAAGATGGCTGTACGCACAGGTATACTTTACCTTTACAAACTAAATTGTTCCTAATGATAGTTTGCGAAATGGTTGTTTGTGAAATTAGGTATAATTATTTACAGAAAACTATGCATTAAATAAGATTACATTCTCAAGTAGGAAAAAATTATAAGTAAAATCTTTCAATTGTTATATAAATAAAGAATTATGAAACACTGTTCAAGCAATTATCTTAAAAAGAAGAAGAATGAGGTACATATAGAACATTAGAGGGAAGCTAAAAACACACAAAGATTTACATGAAAAATATCCATAAAAGCAAGAATGTGCTAATCATCTTATTACAATCCTTTACAATGTCCATTAAGTTTTAAATTTTATTGTAACAATTGTGAAGCCAAGTGTCCATAAAGCGGTAGTTTGTAAAATGAAGTATACTTGTGTACACTGGAGCTTTTGACATTAAAGATTTCCGTATATGTTATGTCTTACAATGTTTCAAAATAAATTCATAATTACTCATTATTCATTTCCAAGTCATAGATACTCAAAACAGCAATAAAAATTATAGAGCATATTTTCAGTTGTACATAAAAATATTATCATAATCTTTAAAAAGAAGATGGTTTGATGATTTGAAAATTTTTATTAACATTTTTCCAGCACCATGGTGAATGATAAACATGAAATATTCAGTTTACAAAATTAATTTAATTGAAAAATTAAAAATAAAATCTTCCATTTTTACTTGATTTGACTTTTGTTTGAAGTTCTGAAATTAATTATTTACATATTCCACAAATTATTCAGACTAGTATACTTATCTTCATAGTTTTTATCATAGCACTTTGGCTTTTACAGTCTCCAGCCTTCCGACTGGGTATGAAGTTCTGAAATTATCTACTTTCCTTACTCCAAACATTATTTAAACTAGCTTCTTCATCTTTGTTGCTTTTGATATAAGATTTTTGTCTAGAAAAAAAAATTATTCATATATATATATATATATATATATATATATATATATATATATATATATATGCACATATATATATATATATATATATATATATATATATATATATATATATATATGTGCACATATATATATATATGTATATATATATATATGAATGGTGTTAGTAAGTTGACAATGTAGAAGTGAAAGATAAGGCTTATTAGGCTGGATACATTTTGATGAATTCTGTCGATGTCTTCTGAAGCACTTTTTCAAAGTGGAAAAATAGTAGCAAATGCAGTTCTTACATATCTGGTTACTATACTAAACTGGGAAAGAACATCAAAGTGTTGGTGAAGTGGGAAGGAATATCAATGAGCATGAGTTTGAATAGGAGTGGGTCAACCTGAGGTATTCTCTCTCAACAATTTTGGGTCAGATAGAGTAGATGATATGTCTGTGTTTTTGCTCTAGGGAAGTATGGATTGATACATGATCTCTTTTTGTTCTGGTTCCTGAGAAGTTTAATTGATGATACATGTGTGTGTGTATATATATGATTAGTATGTATCTCTGTCTTGGTGTGTTTTCTTCTTTCTTTTAAGTATGTCTATATCTGTGTTAATGTATGTGTGTGACCAGTGTGTTTGTTTGTTCATATGTGTTTCCTTCTTAAAAGGGTTAGTGTGTGTTTGCATGTGTGTCCAGTGATTAGTATGTTTGTCTGTCTGTGCTATATGTGTTTTCTTCTTTCTTCTGGGTATGTGTTTGTGTTTTTTTCTCAAAGGGTCAGTGTATATTTGTGTGTGTGAGTAACCAGTATACACACACACACACACACATATATGTGACTGTTATAAGGGTATTGATTAATGGATAATCCAACAATATACTTTATTTCAATGTTTCATTCATTACATCAGGAATTAAGGTGCAATAAAAAACCAGGTGTATTTATTGTTGGATGGAGTTTGTGGTGGGTAGGGGCGGTAGTGTGTTGTTAAATCATGTTTATGGTAAGCTAAATGGTAATGTGTATCATGAACTTAGGGAAAACCCACTGGACTTCTGGTCATTGCTAATGAAGTGTTAGGTGTATACAGTTTAGTAGGAGGTTAATGCAGAATTTGATTTATGGGGGAATTCATGTCAGAAGAGGGGAGGAATTTGTTAATGCTTGCAGTGTGTGTTTGTTGACAAAGCTCAATGAGCAAAACGTTAATAAAGTCATTTGTCTGAAACAGTCTTCTGATATATATATACATGTATGGGTATGTTAATATAACTGTTTGGTTCTGAAATCCCTGAAACAGTTACATAGTAAATAAATGATGATCCCAACAAGAGGAAATTTATACCCAGTCCCATAATATGTGAAATATTAAAAAAAACACAGAAGAAAATTACATAAATTGCATTAATGGATATTGGTGACTGAAATGACACAAAAATATTTCTAAAAAAGTTTAGTGTTTAAAACTGTAAAGCTTTATATATGTGTATACATATATATATATATATACGTATATATATATATATATATATATATATATATATATATATATATATATATATATATAAATAGTAGGTTGTGGATTCACTACACAAACTAGCTCATGTTTCAGCCCTCTCTGGTCCTCATCAGGCGAACCCTGACCCTAACCCTAACCCTAACCCTAATCATTCGCCTGATGAGGCCCAGAGAGAGCTGAAACATGAACTAGTTTGTGTAGAGAATCCACAACCTACAATTTATTTCCAGCTCTACTCTTTAGCAACTCAACTCCATGAGTAAAATGTTGAATGGATCGAGCACTCTATGAAATAAATCCATTACATTTCAGAAGTGGCTTTATATCATTGATACATTATTATATTATGTTATACTGCTAGCCTGATTTGTACCACATATACTGTATATATATATATATATATATATATATATATATATATATATATGTATATAGTAGTATTTAAATCAAGTTTATTTTACTTACATTTTAGCTTCATTAAAATAGAAATTTTAAATGAAACAATATCTATATTATATAATATATACTCACATACTTATCATATATATTGATATATATGTTTGTGTGAGTGTGTATATATAAGATGTGTATTAGATATACATATATGTTATTAAGAAATGAGAATATATTCTGACAGAAATAATTATAAATGCATTATATTACTTTGAAACTCCATCTGATAGGATCTCCTGTTATTACACAGTGAATGTATCATTTGGTCAAGACGACATGAATAGACAATGATGAAAGTGGAGCTGTTGCAGGAATCAAATCTATGATCAATAGGGCAGCCACTTCAATTCCTGCAGTAACCCTATTTTCTATAATTGTTTATTTCATTTAGATTGTCTCGGCCAGATAATTAGTGTTTTTCACCGTATGATAGCAGATCATTTCAAATAAAATTTCAATATGATATAGTGCAATTCATAATCATATATGTGTTCATTTCTTAATAATATAATTGTCTGTGTTGAAAGAAACAAATAGAGCAGATATAGACAGTGAATGAACAAAATGAGAATTTGGAGTTAAAAGCAGTTATTTGGGCCTTTGCATCACTGGCAGCTGTTTAGCTCAATGATAAGAGCAACGCTATGTTCGCAGGTTTGATTCTTGCTGCAACTCCATTTTCTTTAATTGTTTATTCTATATACGTTGTCTAGGATGAGTGATGCTTTAACTGTGTAATAGAGTTTCAATATAATATAACGTAATTTACAGTTATATACATATACATATTTATTCATATAACACCTGTGCGAAAAAAAATTGACCCAAGCACTATTCATTAATATTGTGTGTATAACATGGAAATTAATAAACCAATAATGTTATTAATGTTCACAAAGGATTGACATAAGAAAAAGCAGATTGATATTTAATGTGATGTAAACGTTTAGCAACATTCAATTATTCATTCTTGGTAATCAGTCTGCTTCTGAAAAACAGACAGAGAATACCACTGATCTTGGACAGCATTCAACAATCTTTATTAAAGAACCTCCTACCTGTTTGTTTTGATTGTATAGAACTTTGAATGATCTCTGTTGGGTTTAAATCAGGTGATTGGCCAGGCTAGAACATGAATCAAGGCAATTTTCTGATAAGGCTTGAGGGTTATTTTATCTTTTTTTTGTTTTGGTGGGCCTACTACCCCATATATCACATATGAGCAACCACAGGCCCACAGACTAGATTTGGCTTGTGGCAACATTTTTTTTTACTTTCAGCCAATCAAGGGATTTATGTAAAATCTTACACATTTTTTCTCAGAAAGTAAATTCTAAAATTTATTTTGTAAAATTACTATTGTTTTGGCTCCACAAATCTATTTTATAATAATTGTAATTTGTATGTTAATTGAAATTAATAATGCTTTGTGTAATACAATCAGTGTTCTTTGAGTGTATGTGCGGCCTGATTGAGAGGGGAAAAATATAGTATATGGCCCGCTAGATCAAAACGGTTGCTGTATATGCCTTACACTGTAGCATAGTATATAGAGAATTCATTACTAACAGAGTGCAGCACACTTGTGACCTGGTGCCAGACCAAGCTAAGCTTAGTAACTCATCCCATCTCCACACATTCACTGAAAAAATGTTGTTTTAAAAGTAAAGCGTTTTTAAGAAGATTTTGATGGTGGCAAATGTAATTAATTAAATTATAGTTTATTTAAATCCTATCTTTTAATGACATAATCACTGTCATTAGTAATTACAATAGCCCAATATAAAGGTGATTTTTTCATTAACCACCAATAAAATTCTGAGTTTTTTTGATAAAAATAAAGCTGAAAGATCTTAATTGATAACCTCTTAGTACTAGGATAAGGTCTTTAGTGATCAAAACAAATAATAATCTGAAGGAGCTACATCTGGTGAATATAGGGGTTCAGGTAAAATTTCCCAGGCTAATGACTCAATTTTCTCTTTATTCTTATTTATTATTCTATTCTATTTTAATGAATGAGGTGTTGCATTTCTTTTGAAAGCTATACTTTTCTGGTGTGATTCACAGTTAACACACTTGACAACAAAGATCTACAGTAACTTATTGTGGGCAATACCATGTTCCTCTAAATATGTAGAAGAAACCTTCAGTGGATGAATTCTTGGTTTTGGTTTTGGTATCGATTTGATATAGAGTGATCATCGCTGCTTAACATTCAATTCTTATTTCCCATCTCCTGTAAGAATCTGAAGGAAAGGTCGCTTTTCATTCTTGGTCAGCAGACTGTTGAACTTGATTCACTGGTGAAAGTTCATCAAGAACCCGAAATGTCCTTCTTATATATTTTTCAAGTTTGCTTGAAATAGCTCTATATTGTTAAACATGATGCATTGTACCATTTTACTAAATCTCTGTTGTTTTGACAAGGATCTGCCTCTTCAGATGTTTTCAAGAGACCATTATCCATAGTTAGTGGTTCTCTAGAGTGAGGCTCATGAGCAGGCCAGGACAGATGGGTAGGAGCATCTAGCCTGGGCCTATTACTAGCTCTGCCCAGTCCTGCTCGTGAGAAAGATCACAGTCATCCCTTTTGAACTTGCTAAATTATCATCTGAGGACAAATGGAAGAGTTTTGAATGGTATTAATGTTAATATCAATACCTGGCATAAATGAATCACCATAGCCCACATGTGTTCTAGAACTAATTACCAACAAAATTATCTTTAAAAATAGATTATTTTATCTGATATAATATCTAAAAACTACCAGCACAAGATTTGGGCAATGTTGGTCTAAAATGAACATAGAAACCAAAAAAAAAACACTCTCTAAGAAAAAAACATAAACAAAAGAACTCTTTTAAATAGTGCCTTGTGGTGTACTCATGCAAATTTTTCAAGATTGTAACCCCCAAAATGTGACCAGGTGGGCCTGGAGACTTACAGCCATACTGACAAGCAAAAAGAGGAGAATCTGTAGCCCACTTGACTGGCAATTCATAGGGCTGCAGTGGTTTGATAAGCATTATATGTAAATATATATACATATATGTATATCACCCCACTCACTCATATCTACTGCAAGTGGGTGAAACTGCAAAAAGTTGTTACAACTGTTGTCAAATTTGACCGGGCCAGCATATATACATATATATATCAAATATAAATGAGCATAATCATAATGAGTGACTAATTTATGTTTGCTACTGGTTATGTTTATTCATATTTGATATTTGATATTGTCTCTGTTTATACATTGAATTTTATCCATTGAAAGCTCTTAGAATAAATATCAATGACATTTTTATTCATACTAGGATCTTTTCCTTCTGACCTCTGCGCTAACCTTGTGACCTCTCATTGAACTTTGCATGCTTTCATCCCTTGGGTCATGTTTATGGAATCCCAAGTTCATTGTTCCTTGCTTATTCTTTCCTGATTAATGGTTCCCAAAAGCCATAAATGTTAATACTCTGTTCTACTGATTGAGTTATCTGAGCATAATGGAGGAAGAGCTGGAGAGACCAACCTTTATGAAATGAAGTAAAGATAATTTGCAGAGAGAAGAAGCTGTGGCAAATAAGAGTTGACAGAATTTGCTTACATATTATGCTCAGATAACTCAAGCTACACAATGATTAAATTCATGCATTTTTTAAAAATTTCTTCTTTCCTATCAAAATACTTTGAACACAAAATTATTTGTATTTTTCAGATTTCATTAGAATGTGATCAATTCTTTTATTATATTTATATTTTTCTTTCATCTGCATGTTCAAACTAGAGATGTCTGGTGGGTTGTTGCTGAGGATCAAGTGACAGGAACTCTTTTCAAATCTTCAGTATTTTCCTCTGTATTCTTTCTGACTACAGCACTACCACAGATTTTACTGTCACAGCCCTTCCTCAAATCTCTAAATCATTCAATATTCTTGACTCTTGGGTCTTTGGGACAGTTCTTAATGTGCTAGTTATTATTAGCACAAACATAGACCATATGTTCCCAGCCTTTTCAGTCCCCATGCAAAAGACCTGGCATTTTTTAATTTTTTCAATTTCTTTGAACTTTTCCCTGTGGTCCTTCAGGATAACCACAAACACATTACTATAGAATCTCTTTTCTTCATTTACAACAAACTGGTCTTGTCTCCTCGCTTGGATGACATACTGGAATATTCTACTTCTTTTTTTTCTTAAGATAGCCTCTTATTTGGGCTCTCACCATTTGCTTATATGTTCAAACAGAATATTAACAAAATCATCAACAATTTCTTGTTTATCAATCAAATATAGATTAGCTACAAGGAAGTTTTTCAGAGTTGCTTTCATCCTTTCCAGATGTAGATTATGTTGTGAAGATGATGGCAATAAACATGGAAATATTAACAAAATCAAGGAAACCTGATTGTTTGTAAATCAAATATAGATTAGCTACCAAGATGATTTTCAGAGTTGCTTTCATCCTTTCTAGACGTAGATAATGTTTTGAGGATGATGACAATAAACATGGAAATATTAACAAAATCTAGGAGACATGATTGTTTATTAATCAGATATTTATTAGCAGCAAGGATGATTTTCAGAGTTGCTTTCATCCTTTCGATATGTAGATGACAATGATGGCAATAAACATGGAAATATCAAGGAAACCATCTACCCTGAGGTGGAACAAGTATTTGAACATACTAAACATTCATTTAATATACTTCCGATGCTTGTATTTACTTATGTTAAATATGTTTTTTTTCCTAATAATTGTTAATTTTATATCAAAATACATCATCTGTGTGATTTAAAGTAAACGTGAGCATAGGAAATATATAAAACGAATGTTTTGTAAGTGTCCAAATTGTGTGGAGAAAAAGTAGGCCCAAGAACTGTGGGGTATATACTTGAGAAGATGAAGAACTGAACTACTACTACAGTGGCTTCAATATCTAAATATGGTACAGGATTTGCTACATGACATAGCATACTCCTGCAGTATTTTATATGAGTTGAATCTTGTCTGTAACCGACTGCTTTGTTTGAAATGCTAGTTTGATTTTATATTCTACACAAATCTTTCTCTTGTTTTTACATAAGGTTCATCTACCACATCGATTCTTGTACAGTGCTGTAAAATTAGAAGGTCTTTATTTAAACCTCAGTCAAAACTGAATGAAATCATGAATCACCACCACCAATGTATATTATGTTAGGGGTGATTAATTAAAAAGTTGGAAGAAGGGGTGAGCAATGAAAAAGTTACTTCTCTCACCTTTTGTTGGGTTGTGATCAATAGAAAATTTCTGAATTTAAAAAAAAAACAATGTCCCAAAAACGTATCAGTCACAAAATGTTTTGATAGAAAGTGAGAGAAAAATGAAGACAGGTCTGGTTAATCACCCAATATAAACCATCATGTGACCTCACAGCATGGTGTGTTGTGGGTGATCAATTAAAAAAATTGGAAAAAGAGGTGATCAATGAATAAGTTACTTCACTTGCCTTTTGCTGGGTTGTCATTACTAAAAGTCCAAATTTAAAAATGAAAAAAAACTACCGTAAATGCTGGACACAAACTAAAGAACCAATTTAGCATAAACTTACATGGCAAATCGAACCTCCTAAAAAAAAATATTTTTGAAAAAAGTCCAGAAATTTTTTTTTCCAGACAAAATAAGGAGTAAATGTTTAAATTTCCAGCCTTTCAGATCTATTAGTACGCATATCCCACATGATACATAGCCAGCCAGCCAGACAGACTGACTTAAAAACTGAAGAAATCTATGTTGACTGTTTTGGTTGATGGTTTCGAATACTATCTAGTATCATGGCTATAAAATCTTTGAGTGCTCTCCGCTTACATAAGACTGTATATTTTGGCTGACAGCCGATTTCAATGTTTGCTCATTGATATGTTTTATGGATATGACTGAAAAAAATCTTACTGAGGCTCTTAAATATTATTAGTATTATTCATCATATTATTTATTGTTGTCACGCCATCTAGTGGCTTTCACTGCAGATCGAATTACAGCAAGTTTCTTAATACTCCAGAATTCTCCTCAGACTTATTATCATGTACTAAATAAGTTTTTATACTAGTAGTATCTAGTGGCCTTCATTGGAGATTAAGTAAGTGCAATTTTCCCCAATACTCCAGCACTCTCCTCAGTATTATTATTTTGTACTCATTGAGTAATCACACTGGTAATATCTGGTGGCTTTCATTGGAGACAAAGTGACAGAAAGTCTCCACAATACCCCAGTACTTCTTTCAGTATTCTTGCTGATTTTGGTAATGCTGCAGTCTGGATCATTTCAATTCCTTTTCTGATTTCCACTTTCTGATCTTTTTTGGAAGCACTATGAAACTGTTCCAAGCATGCCAATAAAGTTTGGTATAATTGTCATTTTCAGGTTCTACAATATTTCCAGTTTTCTATCAAGGTCAAGACCTTCTTCCGGATCATCATCCTCATCATCATCCTCATCATCATCATCATCATCATTATCATCATTATCATCCTACTTTTTATTATTATTATCATTATTATCATTGTCATCATCATCATCATCATCATCATCATCATCATCATCATCATCATCATCATCATCATCATCATCATAATTATTTCATGCATTTGCATGTTTTGTAGTTGTCACTGGGGATCAAATGATAGCATGTCTCCTCAAATCTCTAGCACCTTCCTCAGCACTCTTTCCTATCCCAGCACTATCATAGACTGAACAATCCCTCCTCTAATCTCCAATTCCTCCATCTTCTCTAGGTTTGTCTGGTTGTCACTGCTGAAGATCAAGTAACAGTAAGTCTCCTACTAATGTATTCAGCATCTTCTTCAGTATTCTAGCCGACCCCTGCACTACTGTGCTCTAGACAATTTATCCTCAAATTTCCAATTCCACTTGCCCTTATGTGCATCGTAAATACACCAATTACTATGGGTCAAACATAGATCCTTGAATTATCATCATTTTTCTAATTATCTTTTCATGAATTTGCATGTTTCTATCAGGTGTCTGGCAGTCACGGCTGGAAATTGATTGATAGCAAATCTCTGGCTTCAAATCTCTGGCACCTTTTACAGTATCCTTAATGGAACACCAGAATTGGCATGGTCTGGACAGTCTCAATCCTTCATCAAATCTTTTATTCTTCTAGTCTCAACTGTTTTTGGTTACAAATGCACCAATTATTACTTCGATGGTCCTAACTTTCATGATCTACACTTACTTCAGTTATCAGACAAGGTCCTAGTATTTTCCATTTTTTTTATTTCTCTTTTCTTCACCCTATAGTCTGTTGGCCCAGCCATATCAATGATCTTACAGACTTTTTCTTCCTTGTTTACAACAACAAGATCCATTTTTCTTCTTTTAATGGAATGGTTTGTCTGGATCATAAATTCACAGAATATTCTTTTTGTCATGGTCCCTACTCTATCATGACTGTTTTTGAATTCCTTATGAGCCTGCTTACTGTATAAATTTATGATGTGTTTTACCATTTAATTTCTCTTCCCACTATGTTGATGTTTGCTTTTTTCTTTCTATGTTTTATCAATCTTCATCGTGATATAATTGGTTCAGCTGCATTTGTTTTGGCCTGCAATGGTAGGAATTAGGTGTCCTTGGCATATCTTTGTCTAAGATATTCCGTCTGTAACAGTTTCTATCTTTTAAATTCTCTGAATTCTGTTAGAGATTCTTCTTTGGTGGTCGCCCACTTTCCAGCTCCACATAGAGATGGCTGTAAATCTTGCCACTGTCCCATTAATCTTGATTATCTTAAGGCTGTTGAATATCCAGATTTAGAGAATCAAATTATATGCCTTCTTTTGTCAGATCTTTTATCTTATAACATTCTTAGATGCATCCATGCATCTGTATAAGACACTTTTTGGTCGGTCTAACTGTCAGTCCCTAATGTATTGAATATAAATTTTCTCAGCCATATGGCGTTAGATTGATATGGAACTTGGTCCAGACCTTTGGTTGAATCATTCTCATCTTCCTCTTCCTTTTCCTTTTGTTATTACCACAACTATTAATGCAAGATATAAATTTTCTCAGCTGTATCAGATCTTCAGATAAACTATTCTAATCTTTTGTCACCTCCCCCTGCTACCATCACCATGCATGATGGATGTACCGTTGAACTTCTGGTTCTTGTTTTGTCTTATTTCAACTTCCTTTGAAGTCATTTGGTTGATATAGAGTCAGTCATTTGGTCTTTTGATTGTTTTTCTGCAACCTTTCTATTTTTCAGGTAGTCGTCTTCTGCTTTCCATAGAGTAGTTGTTAATTATCATTATAATTATATTTCATGCATTAATCCCTTCAAACCAGATGTCTGGTGATCATCGTCTGATTGAGACCGAGTGACAGCAAATCTCCAGCACTTTCCTCAGTATGTACGCAGACCCAAGCAATGCAATGGTAGCTTTGCCAGGTTTGGCCATCCGAGCTTTACCTCAGAGACTTAACCAACTCAGGCATTGGAATAGTATCATATTTGGAAATCAAGTGAGTCTGGAGGCAAAGGTTCAATACCAGTCACTTCAATTAAAAGTTCGACTATTCCAATGCTTGTGTTGGTCATTCTCTGATATGAAGCTCAGATCATCTCCCTTTCTATGGTGTTGTCTAAACAGTCTCAAGTTCCTAATTTATCTTATCTTACCTCAAGTGTTTTTGGCACTGTTTGAAGTATACCAACAACTATAACCACTATCCTAATCTCAATATTCCTTATTTTCCTCAACTCTTGGGCAAGGTCCGGATATTCTCTTTCTCCTATTTCCACTGTGCAGTATGTTAACACAGCAATCTACACAATCTAGTGGATCCTTCTGTCTTTGTACAAGATTAACAAATCCAGTCGTCTTGCTCAGATGGGGTGTTCAGTCTTGACAACAAAATCCTAGAATATCATAATTCTTTTTTTTCAGTACAAGAGCCTTTTGTCTATACTGATACCATTTATTTCCATGATTAGAACCAAATGGTTTGCACAGTTCCCAGTCGATGATTGTCCTGACTCTCTCTTGCCTATTAACTGTTTCATTTTTTTTTTTGGTGGGTGTTAATATTAGCTCTAATGTAGTTGTCCTGATGCATTTATCCTGGATTGCAATGATGAGGGATTCCATTTCTCTTTTTAGGTGTCCTCTGCATAATCATGTCAATGATTTTTCAATAGTTTCAATCTGCTTTTTAAATTCTTTGTGGAAAGTTTCTATTTTTCTTTTCACATTTTGTTCCTCATTATTCTCACACTTATCGTCTATTGATCTCTTAATGCCCTGTTCGAAAATTGTTTGTATCATCTTTGTTGTATTATTGCCTCTATCTTTCAAATCCTGTTTTGGCCATTTGGACATTGTCCTTAACGCTTATGAGTCTTTTTACATCTGTTCCTTCCTTTTACATAAAGTCTGTCAGTGTTGATCTATACGAGACGTATCTAGCGATTATTACCTAAGCAAAAATCAACAGCATTCTACCCAGTATTCTTATCAACTTTAAGAAAGGTTTGAATAGTTTTGATTCTTTCATTTTAATATTAGTTGCTTTACGTTGCAACTAATCAGGTTGTCAGTCTATGACACTGAGTAAACAGTCCTGATCAGAAATAAAGAATTAGCTGTAGGTGAGACTTGGAATTGCATCCCTTTTGTCTTGGGAAGCCAGCCTATGGAAGGTAACGGCTCTACCAACTGAGCTACAAGAACTCTTACTAGCTGGTAGCTCAACTGCTTGAGCAGTTGCTATATACCGAAGCAAAAAGGATACAAGTTTGAGCACGATTGACAACTCATTCTTCATTTCTCAATCTGCTCTGTTTACTCACTACTATAGACTTGGTAGTTGCAATAAAAAGGAACAAAAAAATAAAATGAAAAAATATTAGTTAAAAATTGAGAATAGTTTGCGATGATTCATCCAATAAGAAATAAATCAAGTTTTGATTCAATCTTTAATCTTTAGGTTTTTCCATTTTATTGTAAATGTCTTTTGAACTGCACACCAATGTTTATGGGCATGACTCTTTCATACTCAGCAGTCTCTTCACTTTTCGAGCAAGGTCTTGATGAATCACCATTTTTTTCTCTCTCCTTTGTTTTTATCCTCTGGTCTAATGGAACAGTCACACCCATTATGTGACATATCTCTTTTTCTCTTTCACAAAACCAGATCAAATTTCTTCTGAGAGTGTGTGTGCGTGTGCGTGTGTGTGTGTGTGCGTGTGTGTGTGTGTGTGTGTGTGTGTGTGTGTGTGTGTGTGTGTGTGTGTGTGTGTGCTGGCAGGCGAAATTTTTATTTTATTAAAAAATAATATTTTTATCACTTTGTTACATTTTTACACACAACATATTCTGATTGCTATCATTTGAAATCAAATCTCCAGTATCTTCCTCAGTATTCTTGCTAACCCCTGCACCATCATGGTTTGCATGGTCTCAATTCTTCCTCTATGTGCCACAATATATACTCTCATGTCCCACCATATCTTCAGTTCTCAGGCAAAGTCCTGATATAGCTAAAATCTTTTCAATCTCCTTAATTACTACTTGATGGTCTCCTGGGACAACCACATCTCCAATTTGATAGATTTTTCTTTCCTTGCTCACAACAGCCAAGACTCTTCCCAGGGTTCTATTGATTATAGGCAGGGTCATTACAATTTTCTTCTTTGCTTTCTTCTCTTTCTTTGATCTTTATTAATAAAATGATAATTTTAATGCATAATTTATTATAACTTACTGGCCTGAGTGAAATGAAACTGGCTATTTATAAAGATTCCTGAACTATTTTTCCCGTCTTTTTTCTTCTTTGGATTTTTTTATGACATCAAAAAAAAGTGAATGGTTTTCAATTATCGACTATTATTTCAGTCGAGACATTTTTTTCAAACTCAACTGTTGCAAAGTTGATGTTTTTATAAAATTAATTATTCATAAAATATGATTTATGCAATCTAATCTAATGATATAACGAACTTATATACGATTTTTCTGTTTACTTATACTTATTTGCTTTGTTTGCAGTCAAATTGGATTCTCTGATTGGTTGATTTATCTCCCTTTTATGACATAACAATAGAAATAATGCCACAGTAACTCCTAAGATAACAAAACTCTGGTTTCTGGTTAATTCTGGTCTCCGGGTGTGTACCATTAATACTCAGCCCAGCTGCGGGGGGATCCGTTACCCCGGGGTAGCACTGCTCCATTGCACTTAAAGGAGCAGGTCCCCTGGTGGACGCTCTCATGGCAGAGGTTGTCTTGCTTCTACGGAGCGTTTGGCAATCAAAGTCACGTTGGCTGGAGCCATTTTTTGTAACAGAGTTCTCCGATCTTCCCCACATTGAGCCCGACCTTGTGTCATATATTGCTGTGGTGGGACAGTGATTAAATAGGAGGTAGTAACTCCTGAAATTTCATATCTGATCACTCATTAAAACATTTTGAGCTGAGTTGAGACTTTAAAAAGACTTGAAATTATACTATTTGAATCATTAAAATCAAATTACCTAATAAAATAGCTTTAGACTCCTCAGTGTCAATCCATACATGAATTATCCTGTCATTTTGGATGAGTTTCTGCTAAATAAACATATAACTCAATTTTATCAGTAATACATGTATTAATTCTTAATCACTAGCAATTCCTCTCTACCTAATTTTCAAATGCATCTGTAGTTGAATAGTTTGCTATGCCTTGTATAATAATTCACAATCAATTTCCAAATCAAAATACCTTCCAATGAATATTTAGTATTCGCTGTGTCACTATACATGTAATCATTAGAGTTAAAGAAATTTTTGAGGTATCTGTTCAACAAATTCTACCTGTTATATTAGGGTTTATATAAAGAGTGGTTATCATTATTCGATAATTTTTAATGCATTTCTACAGAAAAAAGTTGCAATGCAGTTCTATAGGAAGATAATTTTCAGTTACTTTCTATAAATTATTCTAATACTTTCTGTGTCCCTACATATGTAAAAACTTGAGTGGATGAAAGTTTTGACATATTTGATTAATGAATTCTACCAGTGATATCACAGGTTACATAAACAGCTTGCAATGATAATCATAATCAACAATTTATGAAATCAATGTAACCAGTGGATTATTTCATAAAATATATTTATTTACATTTAGTTTTATTAAATTAACTGGACCTGTGGGATTTCTATGAGTGTTGACAACTAAGATTATCTGTTATCTCATGCCTTAGTTCTTCTGTCATTTTTTTTCAAAAATTTTATTTGTTTCTCCCAAATGCCAAACGAGAGGACAATACTGATGTCACCATCAGCAGGAAAGGGCGTATAGTCACCTAGCTCCTATTGCAGATGATATCATTTGCTTGCATCTTCACATTCCCTCCCTTATCCTTTCCAATCTTTCTTGCTTGTTCAAATTTTTATCTGAATTTTATACAAATTTTGATGAGTTCTATGTTCCAAAAAAAGTAAGGGATGTATAAATATTTTTTACTGCATTCTCTCTTTTATCTTTCTTTTGCTCTTTTTCTTCAGAAAGAATTTTAATCTTTCATATTTTTACACCTCCTCCCTCTCTTGCAATATTTCTCTTTGATATTCCAGCTAGGAAGCCTGTCTCTCCTTTTCTTTCTTTCACCTCCATCCCTTCCTCCTCCCTAGCTTTCTTACCTCCTACTTTTCATCATTCTCTCTCTCTCTCTCTCTCTCTCTCTCTCTGTTCTCCCAATTCCTTCCTGCTACATTGGCTTCTCAGTCAGAATGCATAACTGATTTCAGCTCTGAAGGGCCAGGGATAAGGCAGATACCACACTCTGATATCATGTAGAAAAGTATAATTATTATATATACAAACAAGTAGAATAATACACATTATTCTTATTCATGGGGGAAATGTAATCTATAGAGTATGATGAAAAAATAATTATAATTACATTTATCTTTGTGAAAAGTATCAAATACATTTCAAGAAGTTTGCTTTAACATGCTTGTACAAATTTGATTTGAACCAAAGAATTCTGAATGTTCAATTTTGATTCAATATTTTATTTTAATTTTTTTAATTTTTTGAATCTCTTCAATCTTCGGTCACTAAGATTATGTCAATTTTCAAGCTGCAAAGGTGTTAAAATTAACTTTTTGAAAATATATTTGATACTTCAAAGAGTTTAGCAGACAAATAAAGTCCTTCTTCTTATTTGTATTATTGATATAACTTTTTGGTTGATCAATTCTATAGCCTTCTTCTATCCAATTATGATAGTGGAAAACAAAATTTTCTCTCCAATGGTAGCAATACTTAAAACAAAGAATTCAGGTATTCTCCTTTCCTTTTTTTTGGTGAAGCCTGGATTTGCATACCTAATCCCTGTTGAATGATTAAGTTGAACTCTGACAGACAAGGTATGGAAATCCGGGCTTAAAAAGGAAAGGAAAGATAAAAACTCAAATTTGACAATATGAGCAGCTCTACCATTGGAGAGAAAAAAATTTCTGTCCATTTCAATATCCTTAAACAGCTTCAAAATTGATGCAATTTTGATCAAAGATTGAAAAAATACCAAAATCAAAAAAATGTTGAATCAGGATGGGACATTGCATAGTCAGGGTAAAAAATCAGAAATCTTTGGCCCAAATTCCATCAATTTTGAAGGTGTATGAGGATGTTGAAATAAACTTTTCGAAATGAATTGGATACTTTTTGGTATGAATATAACTATAATCATTTTTTGAATATACTTTATAGATTACATTTTCCCCATAAATAAAAATGATCTTTATTGTTATTTAGCTTGTCTGATTATACAATCACTAGGCTTAAGATACCTAAGATCAGAGTGTAATATCTGTTTGCAGTACATGCTTTGGTAGACTTGCGCTGGTGCAATGATAAGGTCAATGATGGCTTACTGAGGCTCAGTGTTGCTAAGCACTAGAAGCCTAGGATTCATCTCGTGGCCTCAAAAAATAACTCAGCCCGGTCTCGGGGAAGCAGTACGTCCGAGGGTAACACCATCTCATCGCACTATGAGGGATAGGTTGGACCTGCCCAGATACCTTTGCAACTCTAGTTATGGGACTGGAGCAATTTTTTATGTTTTCCCTTAACTGGAACCCCACATTAAAAACAATCTTGTGTCACATCTATTGAGGGGAAGTGAGTAAATACAGATCAGGATGTAATATCTGCCAGATCCATGGCCTGAGCTGGAATAAGTCATGCTTTCTGACTGAGAAACCTATCGAAGCCAGAAGGAATCAGGAGAAGTGGTAGGAGGTAAAAAAATGAGCGTTAAAGACCCTTCATAAAACTGTAAGTATATATTGGATGCTTTTGGCACTTACTTTATAAGTATAACTGTAGCTTATGGTAATATTTTAGTCAAATAAAGAATCAATAAAGCAAAATAATGTCCTCAAATTGATGACATCATCGCAGACAATCCAAATCTTCTTGAGAAAGAAACAGAAGATAATGCTGTGTTAGGATTCGGAGATTAGGTTCCGGTGATCCAGTATATAGGTGATGCTGAGACAAGAACTGTATCATTTGTAATTGGAGCACTGAGCACAATTAAGAATGGATCAGACAACAATCTCACATGGATCCTAGGTAAACCATAAGACATCCGTAAAAGATAGTGCTAGGGATATTTCTGAGGGAAGATGAATCCATAGAAGAAAGTGTTTTTAGGAATGGCACATAACCTAGAGATATTTCTGAAGGAAGATGAATCCGTAAAAGATAGTGCTTTTAGGAATGGCACATAACCTAGGGATATTTCTGAGGGAAATTGAATCCGTAAAAGATAGTGTTTTTAGGAATGGCACATAACCTAGGGATATTTCTGAGGGAAAATGAATCCGTAAAAGATAGTGCTTTTAGGAATGGCACATAACCTAGGGATATTTCTGAGGGAAATGAATCCGTAAAAGATAGTGCTTTTAGGAATGGCACATAACCTAGGGATATTTCTGAGGGAAAATGAATCCGTAAAAGATAGCGCTTTTAGGAATGGCACATAACCTAGGGATATTTCTGAAAGAAAATGAAACCTAGGCTTCTTATTGGGGTTCTGTAAAATAAAGAATGAAATAATAATGATAATAATAACATGATAATAGTAATGATAATAATAGCAATAACAAGAACAGCAACAATAATAGTAGCGATATGATAATAGAAATAATAGTGATAATAATATTGTAGAA
Source organism: Thysanoteuthis rhombus (assembly GCA_963457665.1). Lineage (NCBI taxonomy): Eukaryota > Metazoa > Mollusca > Cephalopoda > Oegopsida > Thysanoteuthidae > Thysanoteuthis > Thysanoteuthis major. Next base: position 17,974,626 of record OY735243.1, read on the forward strand.
CATGCTGGTGATGTTTGTACTCATTACTATGGTGTGCTGGGCACAGTCCGAAGATTCTTGTGAAAAGGTTGGAAGAATTGGAAATTTGAGGAATGGACAGAATTACTGGAATTTGGGAAAATAGTATGAAGAACGCTGGTGCATTACAGTTACTTGATCTCCAATTAAAGCCATCAGATAATGCTGGTACAAAAACTGAATGAGTACGAAATAATAATAATGAATACTGAGAAGTGTGCTGTCTCTTGATCTTCAATGAAAGCCACTTGGTGCTACAGGTGTGAAAATTTAATGAGTACAAATGATAACAGAAAATAAAGAAGAGGATGCATTGAGGAGACTTGCTGTCACTTTATCTCAAGTAATAATGAGAAAATAGTTATTTCTATGATATTGATAAATCATTTTGATTTATAAGATAAATTGAATAATCCAAGTTTGTTTCATAGATTAATATGATAACAGTTCTTGTAAGTCAATCAATAGAAACTGTCATATGACCAACGTCTTTGTTGGGGGTTATCAATTAAATAATTTGAAAAGGGGGTAATCAATGAATGAGTTAATTCTCTTGTCTTTTGTTGGATCACAAGAAGTCTGAATTTTCAAAAAAAAGGTAGGCACAAATCAGGGATCAATCTAGCATACACCTATATTGCAAACTGAACCCCCTTCTAAAAACCTGTTTTAGGAAGGAACTTTCAAAAAACAAAAAAAACACATTTTTACTAGTTGTAATAAGAAATAAATATTTGAATTTTCAGCCCTTTAACACCATTGGCACAACCTGTATGCATGATACATACATACATGCATACATACATACATGCATACATACATACATATCATTTGTAATGAAATCAAGTATAATACGAGTATTGCAAAACCAATAATACAAGTAAGATGTACAATAAATATGTTACTAGTATTTTTTTAAACAAATATAATACTAGTATTATGTGATCCAAATATATGTGTATGATGTGAACCAAATACATTACAAGCAATATGTGAACCAAGCATAATACTAGTATTATTTGTATGAAATATAATACTGATATTATTTGAACCAAATATCATACAAGTTTGATGTAAAGTAGATATAGTACTAGAATGATGTGTACCAAATACTTGATGTATGATACCAAATGTGTTGATGTAATGTTCGTACATTGTGTTGGCCACAAGTTGAAGTTAGAGTCATCTTATAATTAGAACATCGGTAGAATATGGTGAGTTTAAAACAAGAAAATTGCCTAATTTTACTCATAAATTATAGAAAAAAGTTTTGTTACCAAAGCATGTGAGAAAATCAGTTGCAAGACTTTCGTGGATCAATCTTATCAAATAATAGTTGCTTGAGCCAGGACACTGTCTTTTGTTTTTAGCTTGTTTATGCAGTTAATGAATCTCCAGGATTTGATTCACCGCGTGTATAAGCGTGTGTGACAACTCAGATGCATCTAGTAGGAGCCTGTTTGAACAAAAACATATTATTTCATATAAGGGGTCACAGGAAGTGTTGAAAATTATTCATTAAGGGATCATGCTAACATAAAACCTAAGAAGCGATTTCTGTCTACTCTCTCCGAGAAGTTGAAAATCCACTGCTTTCATTACTCTCGTATTGAATGACTATCATAAATATTCTGTTTTTATGATCCCTTTACACACCCACCTCAGTTTCTGAAAGGGTCCAATATATATTATTCATCATGATTTCATCCCGAGGCATGAAACCCTTCTATGCAAATATATACATTCTTAAATGAAAACACATTGTACTCTTTCTTCACACTTTTAATTTATCAATTTTTCACCTTTTTTCACTTTTTTTGTACATGGAAAACTTAATACCTGTTATAATGCTGATCAATATTACACAAAATTGCTTGTAATGCAGTCTGAGCACGGAACCTAATTTTCAAAATATTAAATTTGGCTCTCAAAATAATAGCTAAGTACACAGTTTGAGCATGGACCCCAATTTTGGCTCTCAAAATAATAGCTGAAAAAATGAAAATAGAAAGACCCTTACTATTCAGGTTACACCAAGTGCAAAAAGAAAATGAATGTGACAAAAACTTTCAGTGGTCAATAAATGAAATTCATCACCCCTTTCCCTTTCATCTGTTACTAAAAAAAAACTCCTTCTCTGCACACTCATAACAAATGTATCTATGTTTTGTCAAAATGTAACCTTCTGATGGTGAGGTGTCACGATTGAAAAAATTTAAAATATTCATTTCTGTCCTCCAGCCATACTAGCCTCACCCTACCCTGAACCCCATGGTTTTCTCTTTTTCTCTTCATTTTTGCATGAATTATGATGATCAGTTTGTTGGGAGGGGGGATGACTTGGATTAAGGTTTGTAAAAATGGAAAATTTGTTACAGCACAGATTCATTTATAACATGGTGGAAAATTATGAAGCCCAATTTCCACATTCTAACAACAAAAAAAATGTTCACTTTTCATGATTTGACTCTTTGCAGAAGTCTGGGACATATATAGCATAAGTAAATAAACAACATTATTTTCCTGCTATTTGACTTTTGATATAGACAGGTCTGGTTAGTCACTCAATAGTCATGTGAACAATCTCTGTGGCAGTATGCTGTTCTGGGGGTGATCAATTGAAGTATTGGAAAAAAGGGTGATCAATGAATAAGTCACTTTTCTAGCCTTTTGTTGAACACTGATCACTAAAAAAGTCTGAATTTTCACAAAACAAGCAAGTACAAATTAGGGACAAATTCAGCATAAACTTACATTGCAAACTGACCACAACAATAAAAACCTATTTAGGGGAGAATTTAAAAAAAAAACATCATTTTTACAAGACATTATAAGGAGTAAATGTTAAAAATTTCATCCTTGTAGCTCCATTACTGTGGCCTGTAAGCATGATGCATACATACATACATACATACTTACATACATAGCCAGCTGAAACAACTTGAAACTAAAGAAACCAATTTTAATAGTCTTGGTACCAGTTTTGGTTGACAGTTTCTCATATAGTCACTGACTATTACATAGTTTACTTGAAAAATGCACGAGAGATAAGTACACAATCACTTCACTTGAACTCCAAGTAAACGTGAATTGTTGAGGATATGATCAAGCTGAAGGTGGTATGAGCCAATGACAAAAAGTGTCACAATTGGGAATTCTATTTTCAATTTTGAACCATATGATAGTATTATTCACTATTGAAGGAAAAGAAAGGAAACCACAGTATCTTCTTCAAGTCAACCAGGGTCTTCAGAAAGATCTATTTCTTCAATGACATGGAAAAATATTTAAAAAAACATCTCTGTTGAAGGCTGGCAATTGAGGCAGAGTATGTCAAAAAACCAGCCCAAGAATGGCAACATGGTTATTATGATTGAGCAGCCAGAAGAAAGTCACTTCTTCGGACAGTCAAACATCAACGGAAAAAGCAGTGGGCAATTGAAACAGTGGATAAACTGTTGGAGTTTTCATGAAAGATGGCATGTAGAAAAAAGATTTCTAGGTCATTTTAGATCATGAAAGAAGGAGAATTCAGAAAAACGTACATTCATTCAGCAGGAAGAACTTTTCCCAATATTTACTGATGATTATTTGAACAAATAGTGTCTATTTTATGAAAGATGAGGCTCTGTACCACACAGCAAAAGAATCTTGAGACTGACAGTTTCTATATGAATTCCTCACATGAATTCTTTAAACATGTCTAGGCCATTATAGATTGTGAAATAGGGAAAATGTCCTGAAAACTTTCAACTAAAGAACATTGATTTCATGTTTTCAATGCAACATGATTGGATATACCACAAGAGAAGATAACAGATCTGATAAATTCACTGGTTTAAAGGAAAAACATGAAAATCTGCTGATGACAAGTCCACCAATTTCTAATTTGAATAATGAAATATTCTCGAATTCTTGTAGAATAAAGGATCTTGTTTAAAAATGATGGGATCTGCTTATTTTGTCATGTCTTTGAATTCAATACATGGTGAATAATTTCAAAATTTTATAGATTGTTAGGCTTATTGGGTATGGCAGACCAAAAAAATTTGAAAATTGTATAGTTTCCAAGAAAATATCTCCAGATCTGAGAAGAAAGATGGGAAAAGCCAAATTTTATTTATTTACATAATCATAGATTTGAACAAAAACAATATTTTGTAATTTTAGTTCTGATAACAGTCAAAACACTTCAGTGATAAGAATGATGAGAATGAAGGTACTAGACTGAATAACTTGCAGGACATTGACAATGATTCATTTCAGAATTTCAGACAGTATTCAATACTACTCCTTGCATTGATGAAAAATTAAAATATAATTTAGATAATGAGATACTTCTTCATTTTATAATTTTCTTTTTCTTTTTTTGATCATAATACAGGGGGATTAATAAGGACTATTCTAGATAACAATGAAGCACTTCATACAATGTTAGAAAAAGTATTTTTTTAAATGCTGTTCCTTAAATATGCAATGCAGTGGAAGAAAAATTTTATTTTTGCCTTTTTTATTTTAAAAACTTTGAAGCCATGATATGATTTCAATTTCTGAATTTGACTTAATTTGCTCTCAGTTACAGAGAAAAAGTTCTATCTGGAAAGTATTCAGCCATTTAATATTAGCAAAAAATAGCTTAACCAGGGCAATGGCACCTTGGTTCCCTTAAAAAAGCTCCCCTTGGATGATACTTATTTCAGCATCCCTTCCACTTTCCAACACTACAAAGTCTTCTTTCAGGATCACCATCAGCTGCCTTGTTGCATTTTCTTTAATCTAACCTACATTCTGAAATCTCCTCCTTTACAACAGTGAAAAGCTAAAAGTCACAGGGAGTTAAATCTGATCTGTAGGGAGGCTGATAGACCTTTATTGTACAATGTTTTGCTAAATGAAATGATTCAAGAATAAAAGTAATGAAGTGAAATTTCTTCACATAAAATAAACTGTGGAAGATATAAAAAATAATATCAGAATTAAAATTACAAAATATCATTTCTGTTCAGACCCATGATTGTGTAAATAAGTAAAATGTTGCTTTTCCCACCCTCAGATCCAAAGATTTTCTTAGAAACTTCGATTTTCAAATATTTTGTCTGCTCTACCTTGTAAGCCTCATTGAACTTCAAGTTATTTGTCATATTGATATCATATGATATTTTACATATGTGATGTATCTTACATGATATCATGATTTATATACATATAATATATAGCAGAAGTTTATGGTATATATGTACATATATATATATATATATATATATACATACATATGATATCATATATATGATCTATCATAATATGATAATTGATATATCTGTCCAGAAAGTATCCTGTTCTTTCAAATATCTCAAGAACCAATTGCAACCTCTCTGAAAGACCTTTCATGAATGAATGGACATTCTTCTGTTGGATTGCTCAGTTGACTGAGAGATGTAATTGAGTGAGCCCATGTATTGTGTGACCATCTCATTCACAATGACCAAATGAGACATTCTTCACATCTTGTGCAGGTTTTTTTGGCACATTATTGCATCATCCAATTTTGCCTGCCCCTTCCCTCTATGATGCAGATTTGGCCTCCTGCTACTTCTTGCTTTTGCCACTATAAAGGAGGGGGAGAGATTTCAGGACCATGGACATGATTAAGGAGAACGAGGATTTTGTTGACTGCTGATAAATGGAAGTGACACTGATGAGCGTGTTAGGTCTGAAGTGGAGTACTTTGAAGGCACTTAAGACACTATTGTCCTGGATAGGCTATCTTTTTGTCAATGTTAAATGATTGGCCTCTTGAAATGATATGTATGATAAATATGATACAATGTATGATGAGGAAAAATGTTATATAAGACAGGGGAGACATTTCCTACTTTAAATAAAAATGAAACATATTTCCGAAGCTAAGGCTGACAATCAATCTCAACATAGATGCAAACCAATTGTCAGCAAAGATTTTGGAAGGAGGCAGTTGATCAAAGGCCAATATAACGATGAGTGAAAATGTTGTACTTTTTTTTTTTATCGGTTTCTATGTCACACTTCTTTTTTTTTGCTTATGTTGTAAACGGTTTTTCGTTCACAGCGACCCACATACAACGGGAAAAAAATGTGCAACCCAAGCAAATCACTACAGTTACATTACCAGGTGAGTGATTCATAATCTCCATAGCATTCATATTAATTTGGATGGTAACACTTGGTAACTCCCTGTAGTTTCCTTATGCACTCATTGCTCAAATAATGTAATCAACACTCATGGCATTGGGATTCAATATACACACATACAATACAAAAAGCACATGTGTGTTGGGTATGTATATGTGTGTATCTTGCAAGTGGACCTGTGCATGTACATGGGTCTATAATGTATATATGCGCATATGCATGTATTTGTATGCCAGTATATGTGAGTTTTTGAATGTGTGTGTATATATTACGCATGCATATCAGTGTATAAGTATATGTATATATAAATGTGTATTTGTATATATATGTGCTTGCCAATGTATCAGCAAATGTGCGTGTGCATGTATGTATGCGTGCTTGTATGTTTGCGAATGAATCTGCATGTGTGAGTATGTAAGTGTAGATACATGTGTATATCTGTTTGTCAATCAGCATCTGTGTATATGTTTGCATATATGTGTCTGTGTATGTGTGTGTGAATGTGCGTATATTTATTTGTGTATGGGTGCAAACAAAGGGTGCTGTAACTATAGGCAATTCTAAAAAAATGTATTTGGTTGTAACATGGAATATCTTTTTTTAACATCATGGAGAATAATGCTAAAAGAGAGAAATTCACAAATGTAATTGTATTTTTTGTTGATTCCATGTCGTCGTCGTCGTCGTCGTCATCATCATCATCATCATCATCATCACCACCACCACCACCACCACCACCACCATCATCATCATCATCATCATCATCATCATCATCATCATCATCATCATGTTGAAAGGTCTTCTCAGTTGTACTTGACACATTTGTACTCTCCTGCTTGGTCCTCCGTCACACAAGGGAGATCCTCTAAGATATCCAATGTCATCAGCCTGTTGATCAATATATGTACTTTGGGGGTCTGCGTACTGAGGCAATTCCATGTTTGGTTCTCCATATCACACAAGGGAGATCTTCTGGAAGATATCCAATGTCATTAGCCAGTTAATCAATGTTTGTGCATTGGGGTCTGCCTACTGAGGTAGTTCCATGTGATGGGTGCCATAGCAATATTTCACTCACAAGTTCATTCATCTTGTACCAAGAATGACCAGCAAAGTGGAGCCATCTCTCCCTTATAGAGGTTTTAATTGAAGGGAGATAATGTAAATAGATATAATCCATTACTATTGGTGGTTTTTGAGCCCTTATCTTCCACAAAGCATTTGAAGTGAACACTACCACAGTGTGAACTGTTCAGGACTTCAACAGCAACTATATCACATATCTAAAAGCTTTTGGTGAGTAAGTAAGTTGGAGAAATGGGTCCCACATGAACTGAATGAAATACCAAATGATAGTACCAGAGACCACACCAACTCAGCTGACTGGGTCTAAGCTTAGAGAATTGGGAAATGAAGTCTTACTGCATCCTCCATATTTACTTGATACTTCTATGAATTATTGTTTTACAACTAATTTGAATTTTATATCTGTAATAAAAGATCCAATAATAGGACAGCCATAATTGGTGCTTTTATCCTTAAACCTCTGAATTATTTTTTATAGAGATGGCATATTGTCATAAGAGAATCACTGCAAAAAGTTTATTGCTCCAAATGGGTCATATTTTGGATGCCATTTTTTGTTTCATACCATCTTTTATGTTACGTCCATGATTCGCTTCCATAATGCAGCTGTTACGGTTCAAGAATGACAACTATGTCATAATTGAACTATGGATAATCAAAAGTCAATTATGAATGCCAAAAATCTTCACCTGTGAATTTTAATCATGTTAAGTAAGTCTTCTGTTTTTTATCTAGTTTTTTGGATGAGGGAGTGATGATATTAGCAAAAATTTGACGGTCAATGATCTGACCGCCTTGTATAATGAACTGCACTATATCGAGGTATCCTGTATTCAAAAAACAACATTTGATATGTCACAACCTAATTCAAAGTCTCAAAATTCTCCAATTATTCATAAATGTGAATATAAACTATGAAATGAGATTAAATTCAAGAAAATGTTACACAATGTGAAAAAAGATATTGGAATTTCTAAAATAAAATGAAGAAGTGAAACTTATAAATTATTTTTGTTATTTTTTATTCTAATTTGAAAGCGCTGGTCACTTCTCCAGGTGGTTAGGAGCATTGCTACAAATATAGATGGAGGCGGATTCTTGGCTCCTAAAGAGAGGCCCTTACAACATTTCCTGAGAATTTACAAAAAGGAAAATATACTGATATGTACCATCACTTGATTGGTGAAACAACACCCAAAACTGACTCATTGGAATTTAGTCTGATTTTCATTAACTATATTTCGAATTTATAAAAATGTGACAAATATATCATCTGCTTTAAGTTTTTGAGGATCCTCTATTGAGGGGCAGGGGGTATTTCCAAATAGTTCCCTTTCTCTCCCTCAGCTACACCTATGCAGGTGATAACTCAGTTTGGGAATCCTATTTTTTATGAAAATGATGTTGCTGTCTTGAATGTGATGGGTCGAGATGGCTTTTTTTGTATTGATTCATTACCATACATGCAATTCATACCACTCTTTTCTGTAAACATTGACATTACTTCAAATGATACTTACAATTGTCTGTAGGATATATATATATATATATATATATATATATATATATATATATATATATATATATATATATATATATATATATATATATATATGAATTTTAGGTGATATACATGGTGGTGTTGATAGGTCTGACTGACAATTCTTTTACATTATTTTTAAAAAATTTTAGATTTTTTTTCAGATTTCTCAAGTTCTTCAAATATATAATACCAACAGAGCTCTCTTATACCCCACAGTTGTGGGGTCTCACATGCCACCTCTAGATAAATAAAAACAAATAACTGCGAAGATCTAAAAGTTTTGAAACATGATTTATTCAGATGTCTTCACTGGCCAATTGTCATTATCTGGATTACTGTTTTGTTTTTAAATTTTTCTCAGAAACATATGCACTGTTCCAACAGGTTCATTGATTTTTGATCCATTCCACGTTTGGGATAATTGTTCTTTAGAAAAAAATTTTTCCCCATGAGGAATGATAACTGACCCTTTTTTTTTTCTTTTATATTTTGTATCCTCCTTTGTAGATAACTTATCATTCTCTACAAGGATTCTTAACCTGTGATATACCATACCCCCTGGGATATGGGATAAAAATTCTTGGGGTAAGGGATGTAATGGGAGAACATTGAAAAAAATATGACCATAAGGAAATATGCATACATGCTGGTAATATTGAACCTGAGTATTTTTGACCAGTTCTACCATATGCTGTATGCTATCTTCATTCACTTTGATAATTACAGAGAATTTTTGTCATCATTTTGTTGTATTGATAAATTGTTCTGATCTATTGTTTTTTTCAAGAACAATAATGATGATGATGCTTATTCCGGTGATTGTGGGTAGAGGGTCTGGGGACATAATGGTTGGTGCTCTGGGGATCTATAACCGTAAGAAGATCAAGAATCCCTACTCTAATGTATCAGTTGCTTAATCATTCAGCACTCATCATAATATCACCTTTACAGGATGAGAGCAACTCTGAAAAACTTCAGGCCAATCAATATTTTCATGTTCATTGCCATCATCCTCAAAACACTATCTACATCTAGAAAAGATGGAAGCAACTCTGAAAAACATCCTTGTAGCTAATCAATATTTGATTAACAAAGAATCAAGTCTCCTTGATTTTGTTAATATTTCCATGTTTATTGCTATCATCCTCACAACATTATCTACATCTAGAAAGGATGAAAGCAATTCTGATGAAAAAAAACCTTGTGGCAAATCAGTAATTTTTCCTCTACTTGATTTGGAAAAAAATTTACAGAAAATTTAATCTAATCTAATATGTTAGTTATATTTCATGAAGCAAGAATATCAAGCTATCAAACAAAATTTATTTTATGTTATATCTGTGATTCGTTTATTTGTTGTTAAATTAAAAAGCTGGGTGAAAATTCTTTAAGCGTACTGATTCCATAATCTTTGCCAGGAGTGATAGCACATGAAAAAGTTATTAGTGTCCAACAATTATACTAATCTATAATAATCTGAGTACACTCCAAGCTGTGCGATTAGGATGAAAGTATACCATTGGTGGACATGTGTCCTGCCAAGTGAGTGGTCATAAACGTAAAATGGTAAGAATAAAGTCTTGCAAAAATTGCTAAACTGATGCATGCAAAGGAGGCCAGAACTTCATCACCAGATGTTCATATTGCATAGGTGTTGATGCTTTACTTTCACACCATTAGAATTTTTTGATTTATTTGTTTTAACATACACTACCCTTTTATTGATTCATCACTTTTAAAGTGAACAAAGTAAGCAGGGAGTTAGTTCCTGTACATAGTAGACTAAAGCATCTTATAGCAAAAAAATTCAATTTACCTCATATTTTACATCCTTTCATTCCTTCCTCCTCATCCGACCCAATGTAATGAAAAAGGTTGAGAATGAAAGAGGGTTCTAATGCTTGATTGGAGCTAAATGGGGTCAAGGAACAAAGGTTCACTCTCAGCACTTCTACCCAGGATCAGGGTGAAAATAAATCAGGGTAGAAAAGTGTTACACTCACAAATATATACATATATATATATATATATATATATATATATATATATATATATATATATATAGATAGATAGATATATATAGATATATATATATGTATGTATATAAACATATATCTGTATATATACATATATATATATATATATATATAGATATATATATATATAGATATATAGATATATATATATAGATATATATAAACATATATATATATATATATATATATATATATATGTATGTATATATATATATATATATATATATATATAGATATATATATATGTATATATATAAACTTCATGTTATTGCTTTGAGTGTTTTAAAACTGTTTTAGATATTGTATATATATATATATATATATATATATATATATATATATATATATATATATATATTCATATTTAATTTGAAAGTGTGCCTGTGTAGCAAATCTATCATTTCACCATATATATATATCCATCGTAAGCTTATGCAATGCTCTTCCATAGGAGTAGAGAACTCTGATGGATGAGGGATTTCTGTGTAGATAGATATATCGCTTGAATTCAGCCTTACTGACTGTCCAGTTCCGTAGCTCAGAGGTAGGATATCGGCCTCCGGGTCTGAAGTGAAAGTTTCAATTCTGCCTCGCGGTACTGGATGGGATAATGGAAAGTCTATAGCCACACTGAAGAGATGTCATACATCAAAACAGCTGTCTGTGGATGACACAATAAAATACATATATATACATATATATATGTATATAGTGGAATAATAGATTTGAAAAAAGAGATATAAATCTGATAAGGCAGGACTTTCCACTAAGGAAGATCAATGATAAAATTATACACTTCCCAATAACTTTTTTAAAAAAGGATCTGAGAAAAATAAATCATTCACGTGAAGAAACCCAAAGGGCAGAAACATAAGCATGTTTGTATAACAAATCTATTATTATACCATGTGTATGATGATATAATCGATTTGTTACACAGGCACACTTTCTACAGCCAAATTATACATGAATATATATATATATATATATATATATATATAGTCTAGAAAGCTTTACAGCTTTGAATATTGAAATACTTTCTGGAAAAAGTTTTGGAGTTACTTCAGTCAATTATTCCCAAATATCTGTTAATGTAATTCATGTAAATTTACATATACTCTATATCATGGTCCTATGTATAAAATTTTTTGTCTCATTGGGATCATCAGTTATTTACGATGTGACTGTTTTGGGGATTTTGAAAACAAAATAGTTATATTAACATGGTATCCCAGCAGTGTTGATCAAACACCACTTTTCTTTCAGCTAAGATTTCAATATATAGCTTATGTCATAAATGTGGGTTGCTTTTTTATGTAGGGTATTGTATTATAATAATGTATTGTATATGGATATTATCTTATACTACACATCATTCAATTTTTTGAAACAGGGCTTACTTATGTAGGTTACCCCAAAAATGTATTCAACAATGAGGAATCAGTAAGTATGACAACAGATGTTACTCACTGTTCGTGTCACTTTCATTGAGTGTTCACCCATGTGAATATTAAATCTGTTGTGTTGGTTTTAATCTCAGACTGCATGCAAACCAACATATGATATCATCTTCAAGAATACTAATCATGCAGAAAAACCTCTTCTCTACCAACATATTATTCAACTGTAGAATTTGACGATTTTTTCGCTAACCTTAAAGTTAATTTTTCCACCTTTAGATTATCAAATATATATATATATATATGAGTGTGTTATTTATCAATTTTACAACTTATAAATAAATAATTCATATATTTTTTATAATGCATTTTGCAACCAGAAATTTAAAAAATATATGAAAAATATATAATTTACTTGTTTTTTCCAAATTGAGAAATTACACATTGTCGGAAAAACCTTTCCACTATACATATATATATATATATATATATATATATATATATATATATATATATATATATATATATATATATATACATACATGTATTAAAAAATGGATATATATGATCCAACAAAATGATAATACATTGTGTTATATTATAAGTCTTATTTGAAATAATCTCCCGTCAATGTATCACTTGGCCTAGACAACATAAATAGAATAAATAACTAAAGAAAATGAGGCTGCTGCAGAAATCGATCCTACAATCAGTAGGGTAGCTGCTTCCACCTAGTGTTGCTCTTACCATTGAACTAGACAGTCACCGGTATTGCAAATACAGGAATACAATATGATATAATGATATATTATGCAATATCCGATGTATGGTGAGTTCATTTCATAAAACCCGATACATTTAACGTTAAACATTGAAATGGGTTAGAATAGGGCTTAAATATGATGGAATGAAGGATTCGCTATACAAACACATTTATATTTCTGCCCCATTTGGGCTTTTTAAGGCGAATCGCTCGAAGAAGCCCAAACAGAGCAGAAACATTCAAGTGTTTGTATAGCAAATCCTTCATTTTAATATATATATATATACATGTATATGTGTATGTGTGTGTGTGTTATTAAAAAATAGATATATGATCCGACAGAATGATAAAGAATTGCGTTGTATTATATTAAAACTCTATTTAAAATGATCTACCATTAATACTCAGTGATACATATATATGGTCCATATTCAGATAATGATATCTAACAGGATGATATCATTAACAATGTGGAAAGACACAGCGTTCAAAAGATTAACAACTATATTTTGACCAAAACAAAATGCTAATGCATAGAATTAGCAGTAATTTCAGAATGCAAAACAATTGAACAGCACCCTGGCTTTTGTAACATACCCCTATTATAATCTGTAATATTCTTTAATATTAGTAATAATTCACAACATAATTGATTTCCCCAAATCATATTAAAAATGTTTAGATATTGATGCCTAATATCAGTTCTGTAATGATGTCAAGAAGAATAGCATTTTCAAGCTTCAAACTTTCTCTGTTTCATTTTGTATTTTGCATTATTTGGTGAAGCTGTAACTAATGAAACTTGTTATCAGTTTTTTAAATAATTTGTCTCTTCCTCATTGTCAATAATATCATACACGGATATTTATGAAAATTACCTTTACTAATGATAACGAAAACAGTATTTTATTTTACCTGTTTACAGTTTGCACCAAGGATTGTTACACATAATGGTAATTCAGCAACTCAGTCTTGGACCACGGCAGTTCTTGCCTTGGCCAGAACTGTCTGTGTCATTGATATCACTAGTGTCATTGCATCACAATAGTTAGAGCTGTGTCTACCACAACCAGGGTTGCCAATTTAGATGTCTTTTGTTTTTGTTTTTTTTTCTCAATCCATGAGTCCTGTGTTAACAATATCCAGGTATTCTTTTAAATAATTATGATTTGAAGTCCTGTGTATGCTCAAGTTAACTGGAGAAAGTGGCAAGTGTAATAGTTATTCAGATACTGCAAGATAAGATCCATTGTCTATTGCAAGTAATCAATTGCCAGATAAAAGCCCTGAATCACAGATTGAACTGAGTTGCCATCAATCACGGAAATTTGCGTCACCTGCAATCTATGGGTTCATAAAATCAAATTGTTTTCATTTCAATAGGAAACAGGTCTGTTAAGTCACTCAATCTAAATTATCATGTGACCAACGTCTTTTGACAGCATGCTGTGTTGGGTTGATCAATTAAAAAATTGATAAAAAGAATTTACTTCTCTCACCTTTTATTGGCTAGTGATCACTAAAAATAGGTCTACATTTTCAAAAAAAAAATATGAATGCTTCTGGACCAAAATTAAGGAATCAATTTAGCATAAACTTACGTTGTGAATGAGCCTCCTCTTTCCCCCCTCTCCACTCTAAAGACCTAATTCAGGGGAGAAATCCATAAGAAAATCAGCCATTTCCATTAATGCGTGCATACACACACACACATGCAAACACACACACATATTCACACTCACACATGCACACACGCACGTGCACGTGCGTGTGACACAAATTCCCCTCACACAGAAAAACATGCCTATCCCCCATCCAACATAGATAACATGATGACAGATAAACGATCCCCCACCCCAACTAAGTCCAGCAGGCCATCATCAACCTCAAACACACTCTTACCCTTTCCACTCATTACATATAACGTAGATAACTCCAGTTCTGAGACATTTTCCCATCTCCCTGAAGATGTGGGGGTCATTTCCATGAATGGAACCAGTCTGAAACAGCTGTGAATAAAACCTATTCACCCAATCTGCATTTTCCTTAATGTCAACAAAAAAATTAAAAAAATAGATAGCCAGCCAGCCAGCCAGCCAAACCAACTTCAACACTGAAGGAATCTTTGTTGGCAGTTTTGGAGACCATTTCGGTTGATGGTTTCAAATGAATATTACAAATGAATTGAGTTACAATTTTTAAACGGAAAATCTATAACTAATTATTCAACACTTTCAAGTCTTTGAATTTAGGTCTTTAGTAGTATTCCTTTCTGTAGTTGTGTCCATACATCTCTACGTCTTTTCTGTCTAATGGCGGGTCCCAGTTATGTTAAACAACAGAAATGGGGAGGAAGAAAGAATACTGATATCATTAAAAGACTTCATTAAAAGGTGAGACGTCATTAGAGGGAGTCATTAAAAGACTATGATTTCATAATAGAATTTATGGAGTCCATATTATTGTATTCTAAAGAAGCCAAAAATGACCAAAAAATGACAAAAAGACAAAAAAATACATAATAATGGCCACTTGCAATTTTTATTAAGATATTGCAAGTTATTCCCATATTTTACAAATATGAAAATCAATTGACTTATATAAAAGAAAAGTCTACTTGCTCTTCTTCCTCCTCCTACACCTCCTTTTACTACTCCTTACACAAATGGTAGTTGTTCTTATGTTTTTATATTTGTCTTCTGCCTTTCCAGATTTTTGAAATTGATAAAAAAATATCTTGAACTCCACCAGTGGCGTATATTCTGGCTGGAGTTAAGTATGTGCCCCACACCCACCAGAGAATTCATCATAAATATTGGCTTGATATTCCCAAGCTTACTCAATGATATAATCATATGATAATGAGAAACTAACAGTAAAACAGTTAGATATGTTGTATTTCAGGAACAAGCCTCCCTTCTTTTTCCATGTTGCTGAGAAACCTGAAGGAGGGGAGGCGGAGAGAGATTGAGGGGTCAAACAGGTGACAGTGTGGTTGAGGAAGGGTATACAGTAAGGTCAAAGTTTATTGGTGTCTGTTTAGAAAGGAATAAGTCCAGCTGTTGTTTCATACCATTTAACCCTGATCTTGCCATTGTTGGTTGACTTATAATTTATAACAATGAAATATGTAATTAAGACAGTAACTACCAATCCTTCCACATGTCACTGGTCATAACGTTTTGGCTCATCAGTGCATGCCTCCATATCTATCAATCTATCAAAGTGTATGGTGCTTTGTATCTTGAGTGTTCTGTATGCTATGGATGCACAAAACATAAGTATATTTTAGTGTCTGTAAAAAGTAATGGGCAGTTGAAGCCTTTTTGACAAAGTCTAGGGAAGGTGGTTCCAATTGTAGAAATTGAATAAATGGGAAACAGAATCTAGAGTAGACACTATTATCAGATAATAATAGTGCCCAAATTTTGTTTTTCTCCCATTAACTCTCTTATTTCTTTTCATTTGTTTGCTATTTGTAACTTTGAATGAGTGAAGGTGTGACTTTACAGTTTCGGGACCACTTTTCCGACAATGTTTCATAAAGTCTTTTACTGTAATTGCTTTTTAAAGACACTAAAAAATTTTGTGCATTCATAGCACACTGCACACCCAAGATACAAAACACAATATGCCACTGTTATCTGTCTATCTATTTATATATGTATCAGTCTCTATATCTATATGCACTATAAGTATATATATGTACGTACATAAATATATATTTATATCAGTCAATTAGAATGTGTTTTATTTATATTCCACAGGACGTTATGAGACGCTTGGTCAGTCGCTACATCCACCAGACTAAGAAGCAGTTACGTCAGGATGGTGTCAATGAAGACGACTTATTAGAAATCAAGCAAGATATTTCCAGTTTACGGTTAGTAGATTTCTTCTGCTATGCTTCTCAGATGAGCAAAGGTCATCAACAGAATATGGTCAGGAATCAGATTAACAGGATGTCAGGCATCCAAATTGATTTCATAGCAGTATTACATACTGTATATCATACTATTTGCTATGCATTATATACTATATACTATATTGCTTGCTATGTACTATACACTGTTGACCTATTAAAACAGCTCAGTATGATAAGAAATAGCTTATAACACAGTTTGAGCATGGGCCCCAATTTTGAAAAAATCTTGAATTAATAGCTAAGAACTGGAAAAGAAAGACCCGTAAGAAATGTAAATGCACTGAGACCGTTATTGTTAAATTTGACCATCAGAAGCATAGACATATTGATACTAGAGAGGCCAATCAGGTCATTCTTGGCAACTCAAAAAATATTTTTGTGCTAGTTTGACGGCTAAAAAGGGCTAAATCTTTAAAAACATGCCAAATACTGAATCTGGTTTTGCCAGCTAAAAAAGGAATTGAATTAGAATCTTGCTCTTTCATCTGTTGCTAAAACAATTACTGCTGGACTTCCTTCACTCTACCCCCGCCCCCATGGTTTTCTCTTCTTTTTGCACAGGTCAGTCTTAAAGAAGTTGGGGGTTAGGAACTTGGATCAAGGTTGGTAGAAATGGAAAATTTATTACAACGCGGACTTACATATAACGCGATAGAAAAATATAGACGCTGACTTCCGTGTTATAGTGGGTCTACAGTGTATAAGTGATTCTTAGGCATTCTTTTGGGCGAATCTCATTAGATACACTGGTTTTCATAAGATCACTGAAGTTAAGCAATGTTGAGTAATGTCATTACCCCCATGGGTGACCGCCTGGGAATACCAGGAGCAACAAAAAGATTGTTCTGTAGCCGCCTTAGCCTATACTCTGACACAGTTAAACAGAACATCTAGCCAAGCAAGGACTGAATCGTTTACCCAATCCTTTCTCACGTAACCATTGGTCCATGGAGGACACATAACAGCGTGCTCTTCTAGGAGCCACTATACTTATGTGTGGCACCGATCATGTATCATGTACTATATATTATATTGTTTATATATCATGCACTATATATCATATTGTATACTATATTATATATATATATATATATTGTATTGTGTACTACTTTTTCTACACTCTTTTACAAAAGTTTACAAATATACCAATAAAATTTGATGAATTACAGCCAATTCAAACAAAGAATTACTTACAGTCAATTTTGATACCATGATTGAAATAAAGAATTAATCATAGTCAATTTCAAAAGCATAATATAAACAAATAGATATCCATGTTAAGACAAATTGCATTACGATTGTGGCTTTGTATCAGACTAGATTAAATTGAGTATATATATATTTTTTAAATTTAGCTATGAGCTGAGAGAAGACAGAAAACGGGAAACAGCACGAGCAAGTGGACATATTGATAGTTTGAAGCGAGACATCATCCACACCCTTCGTGGCTCATCACCAAACTCAAGTCCTTTGCTAAGTTCAAACATGGACAAAGTTCAACAGCCGCAAACTCAACAGCAGCAGCAGCATTATCATCAACAGCAACAACAACAGCAGCAACATCAACAACAATCCCAGCCTCCACATCCCAATTCTTTATCACTGTTCAGCACACAAGATCTTGAGAATCTAAAACGCGGGATTGTTAGTAGTATTAAGAATGAAATCCGAGAGGCCATATCAGAAGCCATCCAACAGTCTTCAGTCAACATGAACAATAACATGCCCCCTTTGGTCCTACCATCTATGAACTCGGAATTGTACCACACACACTTATACACCCAGTTATAATTCCATTACATTACAACCTTTTTATTTTTTTTTGGCATTTTTGTTGCTGCTGGGCTTTTCCCTTTTTTTTGTTGTTGGGCATTTTTTTCCTTTCCCTTTTTCAAAAAAAAAAATTTGTTTGTTCGCATTTTACAAAAAAATTTATACATTTGAAAAAAAATTATTTACAAGTGAAAAGTAAATTAAGTTGTTTCCAAGAAAACAAAATAAAGATAATTGAAGTAAAGAGGAAAATATCTAATTCATAAAGATGAAATACCATGAAAAAGAGGAATTATCAAAAAAAAAACAAAACAAAAAGCATTTATGTCTGTATGTGTAAGAAAAAGCTTTCTTTCTCTTTTGATAAAGTTTCTTATATGTTACAATATTTCTATTTCATTAAATATACCTACATATATGAGTACACATGTATCTAGTACCATAATTGTATCCATATATGTGCATTTTATATGCATTTTTGTGTATACACACAGACACAAAATCGCTCTTGTCTTCGAAGGGAACTTCTTTTAATGACCAATATAATCAATGCAATACCCTTCATATATACATAGATACATATATATATATATATATATATATATATATATATATATATATATATGTATGTATGTATATATATATATATATATATATATATATATATATATATATATATATATATATATATAAATATATACATAAATATATACAAATATATGTATATATATATATATACATACAGGGGGAGAGATATTGTCCACCTCTAACCCTTGTTTGGCCTTGTGTTGGACTAAGTCGAGCCAAGTAAATATCTATATATCTACATAGAATACACACTCACACAAAAAACACATGATAAGATCACATATATGATATGATACATATGTCTATAAATATGTATGTATATTTGAGAACAGTTTATTTAAACAACATGTTTATGAACTCCAATCCTAAGAAATCATTTAGTCACTGTTGGTTGCTTTCAGTAAATATGGAAGAAAAAAAAAGAAAATTGTATTCCAAAAGCTTCGTATTTGCCCAATCAATCCTTGTAAGCTGGGGATAAGTTACTGACAAACTTTTCCCGATATTCAACTATCCCTATTTTAAGCTTCTTTATCTTAACCCTTATCCCTCAGGCTTTTATGCCACACACTGTGAAACCCCAAATGTTTTGACGCTTATCATGACGCTAATCTGTTTCCCTATTTGTTTATATGGATCCTAATCCTCTAATCCAAATCCTACATTAAACCCTGACCTTCAAAATATTTTTTAAAAACTTGTAAATGAAGAAATCCTGCAGTCTGAAATTAGTTTGCAGTGACCATGAACCAATGGGTTTATCTTATTACCTGTACTGACTAGGTGAATAAGTAGGTAGGTTTCTGGATCAAAAATAATGACAGTTATTAGTACCAAATATTCTTCGAGGTTAGATGACCACTGCCACTGATAAAGGTACAAAAAAGTCATTGCGGCATTGTTTGTAATGTCAGTATAAAACCAATAATAAATTATTATCCTTTCAGTTTGACACTTACATCTTTTAGATTTTTATCTTATGAAGGAAATCAAATCCTTAACCAGTCAATTAATCATTTTAACTTGAAGAATTTCGATTTGCAATAATACACAACATCTCTCTCTCTCTCTCTCATACCTTTATGATACACAACATTCTCTCTCTCTCTCTCTCTCTCTCTCTCTCTCTCTCTCTC
>OY735243.1:18000061-18060061 GCA_963457665.1 Thysanoteuthis rhombus
TTTTTTAAGGTTTTAGGGGGGGATGTAAAATTTAATTATATTGCTAACTTGGACTATTACTTTCCAACATTCATGTTCAAATATTTCTCACGTGAATTATTTTCCCCTTGTTGGGATTTTATTTATTTTATCATAAGCAGTGTTTTAAAAGATGGGGGCTTGATTTTCAAACCATTGTCCTGAATTGAAAAAAAATTAATCTTGCTTTTTTTGAACATTCTAAGAATAAGAATTTTGCATGAATTTTGTGCTTTCATCGAGATTTTAGGGGTAGGCTTGCATAAGCTACCTCTTAAACCATAATGGAAGCACAAAAGATTCCTTGCAAAAAAAATGTTCGCAATCTTCACAAAGGGAAGTAACCAAATACTCCGAAGCTGTATTTCCATACAAATGGCAGAAAATATTGGTTCAGTTTAGCATTATAGTTTAATTGTAAATAGACCCCACTTCACATGCTAAATTTTTTTCAAAAAAATAATAAATTTTCTGAGAAAATGAGAGTCATATGGATTGAAAGCACAAAAATTACATGCAATTTTTTTTTTCTTTTTGTATGAGGCCACACCATTTTGTTGTGTAGTGCCAAAAATTTAATTATATTAAAAATTCTGGAACATCAGATTTTGTTAAAATTTACATTTCTTGAACAATAAAACAGTTTTCTTTCATAACAATGCATGCACACACGCACACACACAAACACACACACATACACATATATATATATATATATATATATATACATATATATATATATATATATATATATATATATATATATATATATATATATATATATAATTCTGCATTAATATCTAAATGAACTTCATAAAGTATAAGCAATAGTTCATGACTGTCACTTGAATTTCTGCCCGAATACATATTTTTAGCCCTGCCTTTTTATACCAATTATCATATATCAATAAACATAATCAATAATTATCATAAAGAAAAAATAAAGAACACTCCATCTTCTTCCTCTTCTCAAAACATTTTTGAGAGGGGAAGGTGATACAATAATTTTTTTAAAAACTTTACATGTAACCAGGCCATTTGAGGGAATTTCTCAACTTGTGGGTACCAAGATGGAATCAAAACCAAAAAGAGTATCAGAGTTTGTTTTTTTTTAATAGAATTTGTTGGATTTTCGGTTGGATTGCTTCCTTCTTCCAAAGTTTCTAGAAACTATCAGACAAGATTCTCAGCATATGGTTGTCTACAAGAGAATGCAGAAACTGACTAAACATTGCAAAACAAGAACTTTTTTTAGCAGGGTCTTAAATATTATTAAACAACCATTTAATAATCATACAAAATAAATCACATCTGGGTTAAATGATATATTCTTGATTTATAGCTTAAAAGATTAAAAATACAAAAATATCCTCTCAATGTTTCCGAAATAGTTTTTCTCCTGGCCTCATATTCTTTACATGCATTTTTTAGTCTTGAAAGGTCACAAGTAAGAAATATTAAGAAATTGTACGGAAATTTTCAAAAGAGAATGCATATGAATAGTATCTGCGTATAATATGGTTGAGTAAGTGTGTTAGACCAACAGACAAAGAATGGTAGGACGCATTATGGTTGAAGAGTTTAAGGATTTGGTTGGGTGAGGTGAGGGAATTTCTTCACTTCTTTTTCACCCTGAACACAAAAATTTGCCTTTGTGTATATTGATAATTTTATGCCATCTCAATAATATTTATTCTTCTTTAGAGTTAGAAAGTTTTTGGGGGAAAATAAGGCCAGGTAAAAAAAAACACAATTTTTGTTTGTTTTTGTAATACAAAACAGAATTTAAAAATGGAAGAGAATCTTTTATTGAAAGAAATTAAAGTTAATTCCTTGAAAATTTGATAACACTGATAATTGCTCTGATATCATATTGTATAACTTGATCTAAAAAGACATACATTTGGACAGAATTTCAGGAAATAATTTAAGGACAAGAAAAGAAAGAAAGAGTGAATGTTAAAAACATTTATACATTAAAAAAAAGCTGAAATGATGGATGAAAAAAATGTATAAATGAGCACAATGATTGTGAGAATGATTGTAAAAAATATTTATACATTCAAAAATTAGGAAGAATTGATGAATGAGAAAATTAATGAATGAGAAAAAAAGATGACTGAAAGAATGAAAATAACAGATGGAAAGAAGTTGAAGGCTTCAAATTTGTTCCGTAAACTGGTAAATAAAGTGTTTGTTTTCTCATTGTGTTTGAGAATTTACAAATTATGAAATATTGCTCTGGGCAAAGATAAATTTTTCCACCATAACCAAAAAAGATCATTACAAATGTGTGTGAGTGTGTGAATGCATAAGTATTAGTGTTTGTGTGTGTATGTTTGAGGTGTACATATGTATGTGGGTATATATTCATGTACATGTGGTATGTGTGTATGCACATATGTGTGTGCATCTATGTGAGTCTCTACTTATGATTGTGTGTATGGTTATGTGTGGTACAAGTACATGTGTTTGTATTTGTATGTGTATGTATGTGTGTGTGTGTGTGGCATGTGTATGTGTGTGTGTTTGTGCAAGTGCGTTTGTATGCATGCATTTATGGATGAGGGCGTGGGTTCACGTATGCAAAACGAATGACATTTCTTGATTTGTTGTTCCAGGGATGGAGAAACCTTGAAACTCTTAGTCCGTTTCTCTTTGGGACAAAATCTTCCAAAGATCCAAGAGGATTATTCTGGTTTATGCTAATGTATTATAGCATTTCAATATTTACATTTTTGATTCACGGTTCTTACACACAACATAGATAAATAGATCACAATGTATGTGTGCACAAGTGCACACACATTCTTATACACCTGTGCATGAATTAGCATCTTGTGAATAAATATGGTGGTACCTGTGTAAATGCATGCATACACTGTATATTTAGGTGTTTATAGGACTGTGGAAGTGTGTGTATGTGCATGCTTGCATCTTGTCTAATTGTTTCAGAGCATATATATATATATGTCACTATACATATATGTATATATGTACAAGTCCCTATGCATATATGTATATATGTATACATACATGTATACATGTTTATTTGTTGATAGGCCACAGACAAGGAATGCTTTTTTAAAAAATATTTCACTCAACTTTTCTTGTTTCCATACAAGTGGATGTAAATTAGGTTAGTAGTTCCCTGATATAGCACAGGTATTGGGGTCCAAGAATGGCAACTGTATTATAACTGAACCACAGATAATTGTAGGATATGTTTGGCAATATTCAAAGGTGAGCAATAATAAGTGAAAGATGGTAACCATTTATGTCAATCTAAATGAGATTTGAACAAATAATCGAAGGTATTCTTTTCTGTTTGTTTCTATTAAATTATACCACAAAACTAACTACAACATGTTACAAAATATACCAAATTTCATTATTTAAAGCAAATTATTTAAATACTTGACCTTTCACATGTCTTTACATGGTCAACCAACTTGTACTTTTCTTTCAATGTGCATGACTTTTAAACATTTTGCCCGAATGGTCAAAATTTAGCAGATCTCAATGAAATTACAAATAAAAGAAGACAGAATCAAAACCCCCTTTTATACAATTCCCCAAAACAAATTGTTTATCAATCTATTCATTAATCTATTTATTCATTTATTACTGTGGTTAATTGGATATCTTTAGTCACGGGAGTTATTTATGAAAAAACAATCAAAAGTCTATTATGAGTGCCAAAAAAGTTCACCAAACAAACAAAGGTTTTGTTTTCATCAGAAAATTATAGAACTTATGAATAAAACACCATGTAATTATACTTCAATTGATTGCAAATTGAAGAAATTTAATATTTTAGTAATAAGTAAGACTTTCGAAAAAATTCTGTTTTGCTTGTGGTTAAAATTTTCAGGAAGAGTGAGTGATTATACATGTAAAAATGTTGAGGTCAGCCTTTGACCGGCTTTTTATCGCAAACTGCACTTTTGTGAACCCTGTTATATGAAGGACTCCTGTAGTTAACGTATTCAAGAACTGTCAAATAACAATTTTTAAAACTTGAATCTATCAAAACGTCCAACACCGATAATCAGTTTTGTCCCTAATGATTAAAGTGTTTGATTTTGATAAAGGCTAAATGAATAGTATAGCTGAAATTCATCAATTGAAAAACTTATGGGCAGATCTAACATACACTTGATACTGACTAACATCCGCTCAGGAATGGTTAATCTTTTTGAGATTCCTGAGACATTTATATCCTGAGGTTTCTATGACTACTGGGATATATATGTCCCGCAGATCTCTTTCAGGAGTCTACAGGGAGATTTTGATTCGGCATTGAACACCGAAATAGGTTAGTTTTTAAACTGTTCAATATAAAATATCCCTTGTCTATGGCTTGCTACTTATATACATATTATATATATATATATATATATATATATATATATATATATAAATATATATATATATATATATATATATATATATATATATATATATATATATATATATGTATATGTATATATGTATATACATCGCAGTCACAGTTGTCATGGAAGGAAATAAGAATGGCCTTTGTCCAGTGGTGGACTTAATGGCTGATGATGATATATACGTGTGAGTGTGGATGAGTATGTGTGAGTGTGTGCATGCGTGCATGTGTGTGTGTGCATGTATAAGATTAGATTGTTAGATTTAGACATAGATTTTGCACCAATGCAAATGTCATATGCACATGATATACCTACATAAGAGTTTTTATTGATGCATGCAAAAAATGCCAGTACAGGTATCTAAGTGTAAGTAATAGAATATGAAAATGTATTTATACACAAACGTTTTTTAATATTTGTTTCTGTCGATAAGAGAATGTGTGCATTTACAGAGTGTGTGTATATCTGAGTATTATGTTGCTCCTTAGTGTGCGTGTTCACATGTACATATAGTTGAGATCAGAAGAATATTTTTTCACTTTAAGTAAAATATAATGTAGGAAATGTAGTTAATGAATCTTGATCCAAAAATATAAGTATACAGTTTTAAGATTGTTTCACAGGTGTAAAAATACCTGTTAACTAGTATTTTATACATACATTTTCATCTGTGTACATGTACAAATACATGTTACGTGTACACACACACATACATGATTGATATATACATATACATATACATATATATATATATATATATATATATATATATATATATATATATATATATATATATATATTATATATATATATATATATATATATATATATATATATATATATATATATATATATGTATATACATGAATGGAAAGTAGTAGTCAACCGAGTGATAAGAGATTTTGAGAAAAAAATGTTTACTTGAATTAAAACTCAAATTCTTGATTTGACCTTATTCACTTGATACAACCTTATAGACTATATATATATGTATAAAAAGGTTTTCATAAGATAAGAACATTTGAATATATATATATATATATATATATATATATATATATATATATATATATATATATATATATATATATATATATATATATATATATATATATATTTTTTTTTTTCAAATGTTACATTCATATGGCCGTGCATGATAAGTGTCGAATGAACCATTTTTAAAAAGTTGGTATTCTCTTTGTTTTAAGAGCTACAAAGCTCAGTTTTTTTTCTATTTTGAAACTTGAACCCTATGTCAATCATAATGCAGTGTGCTCAAGCTTCAAAATAAAAAGCAAAGAACATTGTAATCCTTGAAATAGAGAAAATATCAACTTTCTAAAAATGATTCACTGGGCACTTATCAAGTGCAGCCTTGATTCAGACATTAATACACACAAACACAAACACAAATTCATATATATGTTTAAATAATAAATGCTTTTTTCATCATTAGTTTATGGATATACATACATATAATACATACACACATAGATATTAAAGATTCCATTGTTGTTCCAAAATTAGAAAATGTCAACAAAAACTGTCAAAATAGGTTTCTTCAGTTTTTGTGTTGGTCTGGCTCACTATGTATGTATCATGTGTCCAAGCCACACCAATGGAGCCAAAGGACTGAAAATTTAAACATTTATTATGTCTAGAAAAAACTTCTTTTTTTTCTGAAATTCTCTCCCTAAAACTTTTTTAGAGGGGTGTTCAGTTTGCAATGCAAGTTTTCGCTAAATTGATTCCTTAGTTTGTGTCTGCTTCTTTTTTCTATAAATTCAGTCTTTATTAGTGATCACTGCCCATCAAAAGGCAAGAGAAGTAACCAATTCATTGACCATCCCTTTTTCCATTTTTCAAAATCAATTAGTTCTTTGATATAAAATAAAAGCAAAAAAAATTCCGGCTGGTCATCAGTTTTTGAGTTCAGTTTGACTAACCCAATCATAGTGTGTCAGGATTTGTACTTGACCAATTTTGTACATTTAGATTTTAAGTAAAGGATATAGAGTCTTAGTGAAAATGATTTGGTAAAACCAATTTCTGTAGATATTACCACTTGAATGTTTCTAGGTATAGTGTCCCCAAATACAAACCCACTTATAGGAGTGATTTAACATCCTTTCTAGTAAATTTGTTTGGAATTGCATTCAAATCAAATCAATCTTATTGTCTCAAGGAATATTAGATATCAATAAATATATATGTGTATATATTAATTTGTATGCTCACACGCACATTTTAACACACAAACATATATATATATACATATATATATATGTAATTTGTTTGGGAATACAAACAAATCGAATAAATCCAATTATCAGTGTGTACCAAAAGAAATATTGACTTTTACAGACCTTCACTCCGAAGCTTATTTCATGTACTCATCTGGAGACTATCAGTGTCCAGTATTGCCAACTAAATCAACCTGAAATAAGCAAAAAAAAATGTTGAAATGCGCTAAAAAAAACCACCGTTTGACATTTTATGACTGTTTTTAAAAGTTAAAGTTTGCCTGAAGTTGCTAGGAAGTAGCAAAAAATTGGGTAAAATTGCTAAAAAATTAGCACTAGAAACGGGCTAGATGTTGAATTTTCACGCTGCCAAAACAATAAATGCACTCAACTAGCAGCACCATCAATGACTCCACCATATTATGAATATAAATTTTCAAGTGCTGGTGGTTGGATTCTCCTCTACTTGGTGTATTAAACCATCATAATCAACAATTGATCGTCATCCATTACTGAGCTTTATTTCAAGGAACATGTCTCTACCTTAAAGAAGCTTAAACCAGTTTTGGACAGTACGGTCAGTTATTGTTTAATTTTCTTTCACCTCTCAAATTCTGTGAGTAGCTTCAGTGGCTTTGAGGCCCAGTCAAAATTGCCAGAATTTCAATACTTGTGTTCAATATTATAACCTCTGAAAAAAAAGGTACAGCGGATTAGTATTGACAATGATATGATATAAATAATGATGATAACAAATGACATAGTGGAGTCATAGAGAGTCTTTAGAGATGTACATGGAAAAAGCTGTGGAGTAAAGGCCTGCAAAAAACAATAATACTTTCGGTACACCAATGATATTTCATGACGTAGCAGATACTGACATATATATATGTGTGTGTTTGTGTGTGTATGTGTTTGTGTGTGTCTATGTGAGCGTGTGTGATTGTGTGCATATGTATATATTAACATGCACGATCAAACACACGTTTTGACTCATAGACACATACAAACATATTGTATATTTATTTGTATATGCTGATGTGTATTTGTACATCTATGTATATAATATATGTGTAGTTTGCGTACACATACAAATTAGATTTCTACATGAATCTGCACATCAAATTTTAGATTTCACCTTTCATTTTTTGTCTGTATTAGTTTTAAAATAGTAGATGAAAAATTACACACATATTTAGATATTAGAAACAGTCGCGTGGCTGAGGGAGGTGGAGCAAGGGGGCAATTTGAAAACGCCCCCCCCCGGGTCCCCAGTTGAGCGGGGGGGCCCAAAAAGCTTTATAAATATTAGTTCACCTGCTGCATTACTACTGACATTATATAACTAATCTCACTAAATGTTGGAGGGGGCCCTGCAGGGAGCCAACCCCCCCGGCCCCTAAATCTCTAGCTACGCCTCTGGTTAGAAAAAGATGCTTTAGATCGAAACAAAGCAATGAATAAAAGGCATTTTTAAACCCATTTTTTAAAGATGAATTCCATGACAAAAGCATAAAATATTTATGTATTTCATTCAAATGACATTGTGCACATTTTGAAAATATGAACAATGAAGAAAAAAACAAAGAAAACAAAATAAAAATGATAAAACATTGTCGATCTATCATGAATTTTATCAAGAATTATTTCCAACAACCTGCTGTATTTTATGCTGAGTTCATTTCTATCAAATTATGGATTGTTATTTCCTTACAATGTTATTCCTTTGTCATGTTATTCGTTTGCAGTATTTTCCTTTGTAATGTTATTACTCTGAACTGTTATTCCTTTGTAATGTTAATCCTTTGTAATATTATTACTTGGTAAAATTATTACTTTGTGATGATATTTGTTTGTAATGTTATTCCTTTGCAATATTATTACTCAGTAAAGTCATTACTTTGTAATGTTATTCATTTGTAATGTTATTCCTATGAAATGTTGTTACTTTGTAATGTTATCCCTTTGTAATGTTACACCTTTGTAACGTTATTCCTTTGAAATGTTATTACTTTGTGATGTTATTACTTTATGAAAGATATTTTAAAATGTCCAGGCTTGAAACTTTGTAAAATGCAAAATGGTTCCATTTATGCACATGTACATACTTATAGAGGCCTATGTGTATTTATGCATTTATAATTTCAAATATATATATATATATATATATATATATATATATATATATATATATATATATACATACATATATATATATATATATATATCTATATATATATATATATATATACATATATACATATATCTATATATGTATACATCTATACATATATGTATGTGCATAAACATTTATATGTATGTACATATATATATATATATATATACATGTATCTCTATGTATGTATGTATATATACATATATATATATATATATATATATATATATATATATATATATATATATATATATGTATATGTATATGTATAAATGTTTATATATACATATATATCCATTACTTATCATACTGTTGACATAGGAACAATGATATGTACGTAGAAATTCGTATGTACCTATAGTTCTGAGACTAACAGAACACATAAACAAAACCGGGCTGCGATCAGAGAAGAGAAGGAATGGGTGAATTATAGGTGTTATTTCGACCACTCTCTACTGTCAGAGTCCCAGTGGCTCAATTGATTTGTACTAACTGAGCTACTGAGGTACTTCCATGATGATAGGTGTGGGTTCAAATTCCACCTGGGGCTCATTTCTTTATTTTCTGATCATCGCTGTTGTTTTGCTCAACACCATAAATAATTCGGATTGAGCAAAATTTAGTTCCTTAAAATGTCTTTCCTTATTCACACTGTCGGATACTAATATCCATTACTTATCATATATACATATATGTATATATATATATATATATATATATATATATATATATATATATATATATATATATATATGTGCATATATATATGTGTATATATATATATATATATATATATATATATATATATATATATATATGATACGTTAATATATATATATGTTAATTTTCTGTTGTCATACACTCTCTTATGTTCTTAAAAAATAATCAGGAGCACAAACATCTATATCTACATATATATTTATTTTTTAAATATATCAACTTGAAAATATTTATTTACAGAATCTCTTCTATAAATATACAACTGTATTTACATGTGTTGGTATACATGATTTTATCAAAAGCACAATAAAGTTGGATTCATCCCTTAAAGTGAATTTCTAATTATTCTAATTCATACACAGACACACTCATGCACACATGCATACACATGAACTCACTTAGGTACATATAAGCACAAACTCAGGTACACGAATACGCACACACACACACACATACACACACACACACACACACACACACACATACACACGCATACATGAAAATTCTTGAATACATATATGCACAGATACACATGCACATAAACATACATATATACTCCTAAAAAAAACAGTCCCTCTCCATGCACTCATATGTATATATATATATATATATATACATATATATATATGTATATATATATATACATATATATATACAAAAATATATATATATATATATATGTATGTATATATATATGTATGTATATATATATATATATATATATATATATATATATATATATATATATATATATATATATATGAATTTTCTTGATTACAAATATACACAAATATACATGCATATATGCATGTAAACTCCTATAAATCAAAGTTCCTCACTCACACACACACTGCCTTCAAGCGTTAGTATAGGTGATCTGTTTGGAATTTTTGCTACTGCCTATATCTATTTATGTATATATGTTGTAGTAATGGTTAAAAAGCTTATGATGCTGATCATTACAATTGTGATGTGTTCAATCCTTGCTGGATGCCTCACTAATCTGGCCTTGTGTCAACATAAGCTTAATCAAGCGAATACCAAGTATATTCTGCCTCAGTATTTACTGTGTATCAACAGCTTAGTTTGACACAAGGCCACAATGAGGATCAAACTTTTTAAAGTGGTAATGGTTAGCATCGCAAGCTTCCTAACCATTACCACACTGATTGTGAAACTATGGATTTCATTTGTTCTGTGATTTTGTTAAATCCTTGGGTATTTCATGAAATTCACTAGTTTCGCAATCTTTATATAACATATATATACACACACATCCAAGCAAACCTGCCTGTACTGAAAATGTTTGTACTTAAGTACAGTCATCCTATGTGCCACATCAACACATTCATATGTAAATTACGCCTTTTTTAAACATTATAAACATGATAGCACATTCATAGTCATGCACACACAAACACATAAACACATATATGTATATATATATATATATATACTAAAAATATGGGAGAGAAATTACCCAACCCGACTCATGATTTCTCTTCCAAATTTTTAGTATATTGCTCTCTATTATGTGATTAATACATTGAATACTTCTTATTTTGATTAAGTAAGAATAATTAAATTAAAAAATTCAACTGCTCTACTGTACTTATCAAAATTTTTAATCAGAATTTTCATTAAAGTAGTATTTTTTATTGTGATTTTGTATATATACATATACATATATATATATATATATATATATATATATATATATATATATATATATATATATATATATATATATATATATATATGATAATAATGCAAAATAATGTTATATTAAATCTATTTAACAATTGGAAGTTCCTTGTGAACAGCTAAAAGCAGTCTGCATTCATCAGATGAAATTTGATTCTTCAGCTATTATGAATGTCCACAGTTTGAGAACATATTCATTTTTTCCTTTCTTTCTTTCTTTTTTTTACCTCAAAATTTATAGTCTAGACAATAAAGTCAGTCAAGCCATCTTTGTTGATAGGGCTATTATAGTGATGATAATGGAAATACTATACATAAAATAAGAATATATACACTACATACATATATATCTATTTCTCAATAATACTATTGTCCGCATTGAAAGAAACAAATACGATAGATATAGATTGTAAATAAGCAAAATGAGAATTTGATGTTAAAACAGTTATTTGGACCTTTGCAACGTTACTTTGAAGCGGCTACCCTATTGGTCGCAGGTTCCTATGGCAGACCCATTTTTTAAAAAATTGTTTATTACATTATTTACATTGTCTAGACCAAATGATATATTCACTGTGTTATAACGGGAGATCATTTCAAATAGAGTTTCGGAGTAATATAGCACAATTCATAATTATATATATATATATATATATATGTGTGTGTGTGTGTGTACTTGAAATTTGGAAGAAGACACACTTCTTGGTTCATCCATTTATCAAGAAACACATGTCAGATGCTTCCTCCTAAATCTCAAGTAAATATTGCTCTATATTATATCATTATTATTTTAATTTAATAAAAATAATTAAATTTTAAAACTTCAACTGCACTACTTTTTTTTATTAAAATCATTTTAGATAAAGTGGTATTTTTTATATCAATTATATATATATATATATATATATATATATATATATATATATATATATATATATATATATATATATATATGTATGTATGTATGTATATATATATATATATATATATATATATATGTATATATATATATATATATGTATGTATGTATGTATGTATATATGTATATATATATATATGTATATATATATATATACATATATATATATATATATATATATATATATATATATATATATATATATATATATATATATATATACATAAGGAATAGATAGGGAAATTCTTGATCAGTGATTAGAGTTGACTAAGTGCATATACATAAACAGTATCAACTCTGCATTTAATAGAATGTATCTAATACTGTAGAGTGGTTGTTTTTTAATTTTAGTTGCTCACAAAAACCAAAGAAAAATATACAAATACACAGTAGGTGCAATATATAATTGTATCAAGCAAAGAGAAAAACAAATTTAAAATGAAATCCTAATTTTTTTTTATCTATTCAAGTCTTTATTCTCACCTCCTAAAAACATACATATACAAATATTTTTAAATATACATAATGGTGTAGTGCTAAGAAAGGAGTGAAAGAATAAAGAGCTGTTTGCTTTCGGGATGGGGGAGATCTTTGAGTCCATTGTTCCCCTGTGAACATTTTTCAAATTTATCCGATTTTGGAGAAGTTCTGAAGCTATATGGATTGAGTATTTGAACATACACTGAATAATTTTTTATCAATGAATTGTTCAAATAGAGAATTATGATAGTATTTTGATAATGAAGGAACACCATTCCCTCTCCTCCATCCCAAGTAAGGCAACTCTGTTCTCACACATTCCAACAGCACTCTACGCAGTATTATGTATCCACTCTAACTACATATACCTTCTCATCTACTCTCAGATTTTATGTCAATCAATGTATTATTATTGATGACATGTTTAGACAAGAGATTCATATTTGTGCATTATGTGCATGTACACTGAATCTCATCTTTACAAGTAATTCTTCATACATATAAATTCAGTTGTATATATTTATATATTAATACATAGAG
Source organism: Thysanoteuthis rhombus (assembly GCA_963457665.1). Taxonomy (NCBI): domain Eukaryota; kingdom Metazoa; phylum Mollusca; class Cephalopoda; order Oegopsida; family Thysanoteuthidae; genus Thysanoteuthis; species Thysanoteuthis major. The sequence continues at coordinate 18,013,262 of OY735243.1, forward strand.
AAACTACTATTAAGATATTTATTACTAGAACTAAATAAACAGTTTTTATGTACAATTTATAATCATAATCTATCTGTTAGAAGTATGAAAGTAGAAGAACTTTGATTTGAAATTCATTGTTGTTGTTGTTGTTGTTATTATTGTTTTTGTTATTATTATTATTATTAATTTATATTGACCAATATGAAAAAAGGAATCCGATATTTTATATGGATGACATCAACAGTAATAATTAAAAAAACTGCAGAAAAAACCTGGATAAAAATGTAAAGAACATCATTTTAATGTTAATGTTTCTGCTTTAAAAATTTGTTATCCAAAAAATCTAGTGTTCAGCAAAATGCATTTTCTTTTTTTTTTTAAACATGTAACATCTGTTTAACTGGGTATTTGAAAACTTTAATTTTTTATTCATTTTTTTCTCTGTCTTTTTTTTCTGATTTTTTAAAAGAAATTCTTGTACACGTGTTTCTATATTCAGAAACATGGCAAAAAAAGAAAGTAAAAAACAAGGACTTATGCTCACAAATACAAAGAAGAAGAAAAAAATAAATTAATTAAAAAAAAATAATGGAATTCCTGTTATGATATTTTACAAAAAAAATTTTTGCTTATGCTTATTGAATAAAATGGTTAGATTTAAAAAGAAAAATAAATAAATGAATGAATGAAAATAAATAAAATTTAAAAAAGATAAAATGGTGTCTTTGGTTTCAACCACATAAAACAGTTATTTCATTTCTTGTTATTATATATATATATATATATATATATATATATATATATATATATATATTCATCTGCTATTTCTTTTACTTTTTTCCGGTTGATTCATGTTGTTATTTTATCCCAACCAGATCCTGCATTTTTAGGTTTTATGATTTTTTAACTAGGATTTGTAGTTCTGGCAATTTTCCTGTGTCTGGCAATTTTCCTGTGTCTGGCAACTTTCCTGTGTCTGGCAATTTTCCATTGCTTTACGATGGAAAAATGATTTGATTTTCAAGGGAGCTTTCTAATCAAACAGCTGTCAATGAAAAATCAAACTACTTGTTTCTTCCTGACTGATTTATTCGAAGACTTAAAAATAAGACTTGAGAATATAGGAAAGATGTAATCTGCAGAGACTCTATAAAATGTCTGACCATGCTTAAAGAAAGAAGGGGTCTAACTTATCTCTATAGAAGTAATAGACAGAGAACAATATTGGTGAATAAAGTGCATTAGAAAATAAAAGACATCAGAGAAGTTCAAGGGGTTCACATAAAGATCACAGGTTCGGCACATAGTTCAGAAGAAATCTTTTCGAAGAACATTAAGTTGTAAGTGTTGAATGTGATGTATATGAGAGGGTGAGCACATCTCTCTTAAAAGCAATATTGAACATTGCAAGACACGGCAGACACTCAAGGAGGGCTGGCAGGTATGCAGCCAAAACAATAAACCAAAAACAATGAAGACAAGGAAATTAATTTGAACAAATCTATATAAAACGAGAAAAAGTGTCTTTGTTAATTTGAAACAACTGGGAAATCATGAATAGAACTGTACTAGAAGTTCTATGCACAAATCAGGAGCTATTCTAGAAAAAAATAAAGGATAACAGGTCTGATTGATCACTCAATCACATGACTGATTTCATTTGGCAGCATGCTGTGTATAGAAGTGATCAATTAACAAATTGGAGAAAGGATTGATCATGCATAAATGGATAAATTATTTTTCTTGCCTTTTGTTTGACATTAAAAAGGCTGAACATTCAAAAACAATCATGAATGCAGCCAGACCAAAATTAAGAACCAACTTAGCATAAACTTACAATGTAAATTGGACACCATCCATAAAACCTATTGCAGGGGGTGTGTGAAAAAAACAAATAAGTTTTTTCTTGACATAATGAGGAGCAAATTTCAAAATACCTCTTGCTCCATTAGTACAGCCTGTTTGCGTGATACATAAATACATACATCTATACATAGCTAGCAAGACCATCTTAAAAACTGGAGAAACCTATTCTGACAATTTTGGTTGACAGTTTCTAATGTAGTCTAGAATATTCAGATCTAAACTGATCATCCCTTCCAAACAAGAATATTGATCCAGTTTTTGTGAACAGGTCTGTTAGATTATGGATGATGCTGTGCCAGAAGACTATTGGTTGAAGACAAAAGAAAAGAAAAAAATGCCAGGACCTTCCCCAAGAGCAGAAGAAGCTGAGTAACATGGAAATTAGGGGGAGGCTCATAATATACTTAGAACCTTGTTAAAAACAGTCAAGTCAGACAAGAGATGATTAAGACCATATAGATAAATAGTTCTAAGGTCACATTTGTGAGTCAAGGTCACATTTGTGAGTCAAGGTCACATTTGTGAGTCAAGGTCACATTTGTTCCCTTGCAATCCCAGGTTTCCGAACACCCTCTCCTATTTTGAATTGTCATCTTGTAATTTTTTTGTCAAACTCAAATCCAAGTTGGAGTTGACTTTGTTTTTCCTCCATAACAACAATAAGAACAATCCTCACCAAATTCAGGGGGAGTAAAATCTTCACTGTTCAATTTAATATGATCTGATAGATAAACATATACATTAAATGAACATTTCCCAACAACAATTTGATATCATGAACAAGTGATTACTAAAACTGAGCAAAACTGACAAGTCTTATATATTTATAGATCTAATTATTATATATAAAATAGAAAAGTAATCATCTTTAGTTGGAATAGAAGTAGGAGTGGTGTTTGACCCTGCAACCGCCAGGCTGGCACCTTTCTATTTTCCAGTGTATATTTCTGGCTAAAATTCCTCCACCTTGGAAATTTCTCCCAATGAGCCAAGTGCCTACCATCAGTGGATCACAGGAGTAAAACTGTGGTTTTGAAACTGGTTTTTGGAGCTATGGATTCCTGGGGGTCCAACAAATAATGTTCAGGAGTCCATGGCAGTGCTCCTTCTAAACCTGACTAATCTTGTGGTTGTGAAACAACATCATTCATCACACGGCTACCTAAAAAACATAAATATTGTGCACAGACCTGAACTATGGATTAGAATTCACATAAACATAATCCATTTTGAATAAATATCATTTTTGAAGATCAACATTTATTTACTATTGTAGTTTATTGATTACAGTCTAAAAACTAAATGCTAAAAATAGGGATCCGCCAAGATATTTCTTTTGTAGAAGGGGTCCTTGAGTTTTTAGAGTTTTGGAACCACTGGTCCAAACTTTGGTAGTGATGGAGTCTCAAAGGATTCTAAGAACTTGAGAAGATAGTTGAGAATTGAAGACAATTGGTATTATTTAGTTCCCAGTGATAGCCACCAGACATTTGCTATGAGCATGCGAATGTATTAAGTGAAAATTAAGCAACAATAATAACCTTTACAGGTCTGGTAAATCACTCAATAGAAACCAACCCATGACCAATATCTTTTGGCAGCGTGCCATGTCTGGGTGATCAATGAAAAATTGGCAAAAGGGATGATTAATGAATCACAAACTAACAACCATGTAACAAGCACAAGAAAGGATAATTATCAACATCACATGAAGAGATCACAAGACAGTAAATAATATTAGAGTCAGAGATATTGCAAGATACATTAAAAAACTCACATGGCAATTGGCTGGCCACGTAGCAAGAATGTCAGACAACCCCTGAACATTGCGACTCACAACATGGATCCCCAGAGATCATGTACAAAATTGTGACCAGCAAAAAATAAGATAGTGTGATGATTTAGACAAATTTTTAGAATATTGGATCCGTGATGCCCACAACTGAGATGTCTGGCAAATCTTGGGGAAGGTCTGTGTCCAATGATGGATGGTAAAAGGTTGTTGACGATGATGATATCTGAAGATTTTTTCTGAAGATTATGCATTTTTAGTCTGTTATAGGACGGGTTTCATGCTTCAGTGTTTAAATGTAGGTATTTCATGCAGGTGTTTTTTTCTGGGCTCACTTGAGTTTTATTTTCAGTGGATAGGGGTTTTTTTGCATACGCCAAATGGATATGTTACCTCATGCTATTTATTCATAAAGCTTAACTTAGTCTTATACAGGTCAAATAAGAGGAGCAATATGAGTAAGATTTATTTTCTTTATTTTTATCAATGGATAAAGCATTAATACACAATATTAGAAACCATCAACCAAAACTGTCAGCAGAGGTTTCATCAGTTTCTATGTTGGTCTGGCTGGGAGGCTATGTACTTTGGGTTTTTGTGGAGGGTTCCAATTTGTAATGTAAGTTTATACTAAATTGGTCCCTGATTTATGCCAACTTGTTTTTTTTTTTAAATTCAAATATTTTGTGATCACAACAAGAGGTGAGAGAAGTAACTTATCCATTGATCACCTCTTTACATTTTCAACTGATTACCCTCGAAACTGCATGCTGCCAAAAGACGTTGGTCACATGATGGTTCCTACTGAGTGATTAACCAGACCTGTTATCATTACTGGATGAAATATTGTGACAGAATATCTATATTATTAAATTTGACTTGATTTTACCTTCATCTGAATATTTCCTGATTGCTCTGTTAGCTCATGGCTGTAAAATGATAGCCTGAGTCAAAGTTCTGATAAAAAAACAGTTAAAAAAAGATGATGTTAAAAGCTAGTCAAAATTAATTAAAAGATATTGGTAAAAAGGTTGTTTTATGTTGATTTCTAAGTAAGGACGGCTTGCCCCCAAAATCCTGGCTTTTCACCATGGCTTGAAAATTTATCACAAGTGTCCGTAGAAATTGTGCAATTATCTCAGGTATGAGACAGGAAAATCTTTCTCTTCATCTATGATATCATAGTTGTCATATTGGGTTGTCATACAGTAGGTTGTTTTATTAAAGTAACAAGAACTGATAAACCTTTAATGATTTGGTGGAACCGAATGATGAATATATAAATCAGAAGTAATGAAGATCTGGAGTTGAAAAGTGGAAGAGAAAAAACACCAGCACATGAAGAGCAGAAACATGAGGAACACAGAGAAGGAGACAAACACTGTGTACCACATGGAACAAAAAGAGAAAGAGAGGGGGAAACAGGCACTATGTGTCACATGTAACAAAGAGAGAGGGAGACAGGCACTATGTGCCACATGGGACAGAGAGAGAGAGAGAGAGAGAGAGAGAGAGAGAGAGAGAGATACTCTGTGTACCACATGAAACAAAAAGAGTGAGAAAGAGGGAAACAGGCACTATGTGCCACATGGAACAGAGAGAGAGAGAGATACACTGTATGCCACATGGAACAATAAAAGAGAGAGAGACAGAGAGAAAGAGAGACAGAGAGAGAGGAAAACAGGCACTGTGTGCCACATGTAACAGAGAGAGAGAGAGGGGGGAGATATACACAGTGTGCCACATGGAACAAAGAGAGAGAGAGTGAGAGAGAGGGGGAAACAGGCACTATGTGTCACATGTAACAAAGAGAGAGAGAGAGGGGTAGATATACACTGTGTGCCACATGGAACAAAGAGAGAGAGAGAGAGAGAGAGAGAGAGAGAGAGAGAGAGAGAGAGAGGGAAAAAGGTACTATGTGACACTTGAGACAATATCATAACCAGAAATGCCATGAAACTATGAAACTCATCCGTATAAAAATTATTTCTTTTTGTTTTGGATTGAATCTGAGTACTAAGGTGTATTGTTTTTTGGGTAAAGATAGACTGTAGACAGAGTGGGAGAGAGACAGAGACAGAGAATGTAAGATGGAGAATTTGAAGTCATTACCAAAAAGTCTTCAAGAGGTACAAAATTTTAAAATTCCTGTTATTAGGGGATAGATATTAAACAGAAACTACATGTACCCATATATATTTACAACACACACACTCAAAAAAAAAATTTATTATATATATATATATATATATATATATATATATATATATATATATATATATATATATACCCATACATATATATACATATATACACATATATATATACATATGTATATATATATGTATACATACATATATATATATATATATATATATATATATATATATGTATATATATATATATATATACACAAATATACATATATACATATATATGTATATATATATATATATACATATATACATAAAGGGTGAGACGGACTTAGAAGTAAAGTGTTTTGAAGTTGGGTTTATTTATTCGTTGATGTTTTTTTGTAGTTAATGGTCCAGACATGTTGAGACATTGAGGTGTTCCCATTTTCAGTAGTGTGTGCTGTGTGAGTGTGTGCTTTTAGGGGTTAAAGGTTTGATGTGGAATCTGAGTCCACCATCAGGAGCTTTGCTTTGTGAGTAAAAAATTGTATCCAGGTTGCTGGGGGCATCCTGCTGTGTGAGAGAAAGTCCAGCCAGTGATGAAGTCTATGATTAAGCAGCAGCAGTTGGTCTTGGAGAGGACAAAATGTGTCAGGGTAGGAGAGAAGTGATGTGGAGTTAGATTTTGTGGGTATGTTAGGGATAATGTAAATGGAGAGGTGATGAGGTTAAGGAACTGCATAGGTTTCAATATACTCAAAATTTGGGAGAAATGTTCTAATATATTGGACTATATCATATGATCAATATATTGAGCACATTTTATTTTTATCAAATGAAATAATTCAATTAAAAAATTCAACTGATCTACTTTATCAAAATAAGGTAGTATTTTTGATAACTGTTTTCATCCAACACTTTTCAAAGGATGAAACATCAGAAAGTAATCCAAATTTGGAAAAAAGTATCATTGAAGATTTGAAATCACATTACCACATTGTCCTAAAGCATGACACCTTCAATTATTGATCTAATATATACTTGAGAGTCACGTAAATAGTTTTAGTGCATTCTAAAACAACAATCAAAGGTTTCATGCTTTAAGGCAATATTGTGATAAAATTTCAAATCTTCCGAATGATAAGATTACTGGAGCTGAAGCAGTTATTTGGGCCTTTGTATCAACGACGGCTGCTTAGCTCAATGGTAAGAGCAATACTACACTGGAGCGGCTACCTTATTAGTCAAAGATTTGATTGCTGCAGTAACCCTATTTTCTTCGATTGTTTATTCTATTTAATATCTAGGCCAAAAGATACATTCACCATGTAATAACAGAAAATCATTTCAAATAAAGTTTCAAAATAATATATATATTTATATGTATATATCATCATCATCATCATCATCATCATCATCATCATCATCATCATCATCATCAGTCTTTTAACATCCATTGCTGAACATAGACCTTCCCCAGGATTCGCCACATTTCCCTATCATGGGCATCGCGGAGCCAGTATTTCCTAAATCTAACCAGTTCATCTCTCCATCTAGTGTTCTGTTGGCTTCTTTTCCTTATGTGATCTCTGGGTATCCATAATGTGAGACGTGATGTCCATCGGTTGTCTTTCATTCTTGCAACATGGCCTGCCCATTGCCATTTGAGTTTTTTAACAGTTTCTATGATGTCACAAAAACCTGTTTTATTTTTATTTATATATATATATATATGTATGTATGTGTGTGTGTGTGTGTGTGTGTGTTGTTAATATATATGGGTATATGTAGTTTCTGCTAAATATATATCCACTAATCATGGGAATGTCAAAGTGATATCCAAACCTCACATAAATGAATCTCTGTGGCCTGCACTTGTAACAGAACTGATTATCTAAAAATTATCTAAAAAATAGATCTTTAACTAAAATTACCTGAAAAATTATCTAAAAAATAGATCTTTAACTAAAATTACCTGAAAAATTATCTAAAAAATAGATCTTTAACTAAATTACCTGAAAAATTATCTAAAAAATAGATTTTTATCTAAAATTACCTGAAAAATTATCTAAAACGTAGATCTTTAACTAAAACAAATAGATTTTTTATCTAAAATTATTGAACAATACCTGTACGAGATTTGGGCATAGTTGGTCCTAAAATGACCATAGAAACCCAAGTGAGCACTTTTTTGAAAAAAACAAAAGAAAAACACAATATTTTAGATATTGCCTAATGGTGTACTCATGCAAATTTTCAAAATTTCGACCAAGATACCAACTGACATAAGGACACTGGAAGAGAGAAGAATTTGTTGACGAATTTCCATGAGACCCTCAAAAGAGGAGGAGATTAAGCGAAGAATCACTATGGGTTGGCAAGCCTTCGGCAGAGCAAGCTCAACTTTCAAGAACCAGATGATCCCAATAATTCTAAAGAGAAGAGTATACAACCAATGTATCCTCCCGATAGTCACTCATGGAGCTGAAACATGGAACCTAACCAAGAGACAAACCCGCAAACTGAGAAGTATGCAGTGTGTGCATGAGAAAATTATGCTCAACCTTACATGGAGAGATCACAAGACAGCACAGTATATAAGGAAGAAAATGGGTGTCCGTGACATCATAGGAAGCAGCATAGATGGGTTGTGGTGATTCATAATTTCCCTTAGAATGCTAGTTCTGATTAGAGTGTTGATCAAATGACTAAATTCATTGATCATTTCTTCAAGTACATCTTGTTATTCACTCAATAGAAACATCTTTTGACACATGCTGTGTTAGGGATAATCAATTAGAAAAATTAGAAAAGAGGGTGATAAAAGGATGAGTTACTTCACTCAGCTTTTGTTGGACTAAAAAATCCTGAACTTTCAGAAAAATAGCAGCGGACACAAACTAAGGGATCAATTTAGCTTAAGCTTACATTGCAAACTGAACATTCCTATAAAAAGGTATTTGTGGAGAAATATTTGATAATTTTCAAGCCCTCTAGCTTCATCAATATGGACTGAACACCGAATACATACATACATACATACATACATACTTATGAATGCATTATATTATTTGAGACTCCATTTGAAATGACCTCTCATTATTACTTGATGAAAGTGTCATTTGGCCTATGGAATATTTATAATCATTCCTGTTGAAATATATATCCATTTCTCAATAATGTACATACATACATACATACATATATGCATACATACATAGCCAGCCAGACTAGTTAGTCACTCAATGAAAACTGTCATGTGACCAACATCTTTTGACAGCATACCATATTGAGGTTGATCAATCAAAAAATTAGAAGAAGCCAATGAAAAAATTACTTTTCTCACATTTTGTTGGGAATTAATCACTGAAAGGCTGAATTTTCAGAAAACAAGTGGGCATAAACTAAGGACCAATTTAGCATAAACTTACATTGCAAACTGACTCCCCAACCAACAAAACCTATTTAGGAAGTGACTTTTCAATACAAAAAAATCTGGGGTTTTTTTTACATAAGGAGTAAATGTTGAAAATTTCAGCCCCTGTTTGTTCAGACAGTAAGCAAGATATATGCACAAATATGAACATAGCCAGCCAAGCCAACTAGAAAACTGAAAGAAACCTATGTTGACAGTTTTGTTTGAAGGTTTCTAATGGTAAGGAAATGCAAGTATGAAAAACAGAAAAAGCATTTAAATTCTTGTTTCTAAAAAATGTGCTATGTAAATTTGTGCTACATTCTACCTTCTGCAGACTTCAATGTATGCCTGATTAGAGAACAAATCAATACTTTATGCCATTAGTTATTGATTTTCTTAATTATCAAAACTTCAGTTTCACTGGGGTCAAAAATTGGTTGTATATGTATTGATCTGTTTGAGTAATTAGCAAAATTTGAATGTTACGGTTAGTACTTCCAATAGTATTACATATTCACTAATGCCTGATAGAACGGCTTCTATTTTATCTCCGTAGGTAATGGAATGACACTAAAGTGTCCCCTGAATTAAAGTATTTTTATTATCCCATGTATCTTTTTCTAAATTTTGAATTGTTTTTTTTTCATCTTTTTAATAGTCTTTGTTTTTAGTTACTTCCATTCATGAATCAAGAAATTATTATAGGAACTGGAAATGAGGAAATGACTCAAACAAGACACCAGATGAGAACTAACCTTATTATATAGCAACACCTTACCATTTTATACTAATAAAACATCAAAGAGACTAAAATACTAGTCGAAATTAAAAATTTGTCAGGGTCAAGGAACACACAAAAATACCCTTTGCCATCAAAACTTCGATTATTTGAAAACAAAATCTTGTGAAATATTCGGCCGAGAAGAGAAATAATTCATACGATTCATTTTGGCGGAAAAGGGAAATAATTTACCATAATTCATTATGCTGGAAAGGGAAATAATTTAGAATGATTCATTTTCTTCGAAAGGGCAATAATTTCCAATAATTTATTCTGCTGAAAAGAGAAATGATTTATCAAAATTCATTTTACAAAAAAAAAAAATAAGAAAAAAATTACCATTAATTGATTGTCTTGAAAGGGAAATAACTCATCATAATATATTTTGCTGAAGAAGGGATTTTTGTCTGTAATGAAGAAAAAAATTATCATAATTCATTTAAGTGCTAAGGGAAGTAATTTATTTCGTGGGGAAGGGAAATAATTTGCTATAATTTATTTTGTTGGAATCGGAAATAATTTGTTTTTATAGGAAAGGACATTATTTCCCAAAATTTATATTGTTGGAAAGGGTAATAATTAATCAAAATTAATTTTTTAGGCAAGGGGAATATTTTACCATAATATATTTTGAAGGGAACGGAAATAATTTCCCATACCTTCTCTACTGGAATGAGAAATAATTTCCGCATAATTTATTTTGTAGGGGAGAGAAATAATTTACCATAATATAATTTGTGGGAAAGGGGAACTCTTTTCCCGTAATTTATTTTGTGCGAAAGGGAAATAAATTACAATAATTCATTTAGGTTGAATGGAAATCATTTCCCATAATTTATTTTGATGGAAAGGTAAATAATTTCCCCATAGTTTGTTTTGCTGGAAAGAGAAATAATTTCCCAATATTTTGTTTTGCCAGAAAGGGAAATAATTTCCTTATAATATTTGTTTTGTCAGGAAGGGAGATAACTTCCCCATAATTTATTTTGCTCGGAGAGGATATAACTTACCCATAATTTATTTTGCTGGAAACGAAAATAATTTCCCCATATTTTTATTTTCCTCGGAAGGGAGATAATTTCCCCATAATTTATTCTGCTGGGAAAAGAGAAAATAATACCGTAATTTATTTTGCTCGGAAGGGAGATAATTCGTCAAAATTCATTTTGATGGGAAGGGAAATAATTATCATAATTTATTTTGTTGAAAAGAGAAATATTTTACTATGATTGTTTTTCGCCGGGAATGGAAATAATTCATCAAAATTCATTTTGCTTGAAAGGGAAATGATTTTTCAAATCTTTTTTTTGCAAGGAAGGGAGATGAAATTATCATGCATTTCTCTGATATGAGTGTAGCATGTACATTTATTCAATCAATGCCAATGATTTTGACGAGCTAAAATAAATTGTCTTCCCATTACCCTGTTGGCAAAAAAAAACAAAAACAAACCCTAATCTGTAACGCATTTGATCACACAGAAGAGAAGGAAGATCTGTTAATCAACAAGATGATAACTAGTTGATTTTCTTGGTGGTCAATAGTGAACACTACCATGAGCATTTAAAAATCCTTTGTTAACAGCTGTAAGAAGGCTTGATTTACCTGAATTTTACTGATTTGTTCAAAATTTAACACTGTTTTATCCCTGTCCCTATCTCATGCACCTATGCTATTCACAACCATTTATTCAAGCACAATCCTAAAATTTAACACTTACCCATAGCTTCAAAATCTGATAGATTTTATTTTCAACCCTGACCAGAGGCATAGAAAAAGGGTAGGACAACAGGAGGCAGTTGCCCTTGATACTGAGAACCCTTGCTATGCAACTACCTCAGGTATTAATGCAATTCGCCCCATTTGGGCCTAAAATACCATAAAAGTTAGATATGGATTTTTTGGAAACAAGAAAATCATATTCTTGTCCAAGATTTGTGTGACTAAGTTTTTTTTAATTTTTTCTTTTTTTGGACTATATCAATTAGACATTTTGAAAATTTATATTCAGATGAAGATTTTTTTTCTGGAATACTATACAGAACATCCAAATATTCTTGAATCTTAGATCTGAAAGCATTGATGAAATCCTATGATGAAAGACGGTTTTTGATGCCAAACTTAAAAAAAATATAACTAAGTTCTGTCGCCCTTTTAATTTTGCACTTCATCCTTTTATGGAAAATTGTCAAATGTTACAAAACAGTCATTGTTTTATTGTTTTGGAATTGAACTATTTCCTAAGACATAGCTGGAGATTGGGGAGATTGAGGGTCTTAGTCCCTTGAGAGTTCCTTTCCAACATTTAAAAGGACTTTCTCAGTAGAAATGCAATAGGTGAACAACTATTTATTTAAAAAATCTTGTGATCTTGATGCACAATGGTGTCATTCTGTATAGTTTAATCAATTTCCTTATATTCATCAGAAAAAAAGCATGAGCTGTGTTATAAAACAGTTTCTAAAGTTGACGAAAAAATCAATTTTCATTTAGCATTAACATAACTGGTCTGACTGACTCTACACCTTGAACTTCATTAACTTGTGTACAGTGGAAGATATTCAATGAAAAAAAAAACAGGCTCAAAATTTGAGGGTAGCAATATATTCGAGTGTAAAATCAATGACAAAATATATTGATAAATCACTGCTTTTACCAACTAAAAGAGAGGTTGCATTGTATTTGAGATCACTTAGTACTCGAGAAAATATATGAACAACCTATATAATTTGATGAACACGTTAGGCGCTGAGGTTATCTCCCCTTGGACTTCCGGTCAATTTAGTTACCGCCATGTTTTGAATGTCTCGAGCTTGGCATGTTTAGATCGAAAACAAACATTGAAACTCCGTCCTCATCTCCGGTCAAAGATGCCACGAAAAAGCGGAGGAAAACAAACGAAAAGAAAAATAGGACAAAACATCTGGCTTCTGTGCCATCGTGTGAAAATGAAGCCCAAGGCTATCAAGATAACGGGGGAGACAAGAAAGGTTTGACAACAGATCGAGGAGGACCTGCGAAAAAAACAGAACCTCTTTCAACACCAAAACGTGAAAAAAGTTTCAGTGGTTAGTCTAGTTAGTTTGTTGATTGGAAAATTCTAAATTTACTCTCTGAACGAACATAACCCGTTTTAATTGAAGAATTATTGAATTATTCGGTAATCTTTGCTTTGACGTACATGAACTTACGGTGATGGTGGTGGTGTTACTTAAAGAAGCTCTAAAAAGTATATCTTTTTCCTTAAAAAGTATAATCAAACAATATATTCATTCATCAGAAACTAATGCAATAAGGGAATTAAATAGATATCTCTATCAGATTGCATGCTATGAATTCGTCGATACGTCAGATGCGATTTTGATTCGTATATTGACGAGTTCATTGTGCACAATCTGATGAAAATATGCATTCAATTTAATTACTGCCTTTATCTCTGATGGTTATATAATTAAATTCTATCCTTTAATTTAAAAAAAATCGTACTATTTAGAGCCATTATATGACATAAGGGGCCTCCTTATGCCGGTTAAACACCACCGTGGGTTTATGTACGTCAAAGCAAAGATCACCAATTATTTCTGCTTTGGCTCGTCATATTTTAGACTTATACCAGACAGAATAATGCATACTTTTATTTTAAATTTCAATAATTCTAAAAAAGATATATTTAATATCAATACAACCCCAATAATACTTAATTCTTATTGAGTTGACAAGTATTATTTAAAATATACGCATGTGCGGTCAAGCTGCAATATTGTTTTTTGTTTGTTTTTGTTTTTTTCAACGATCACAAACAAACAAAACGTGTTTCTTATTTATTAAGATTTTTTTCAAATATAAAATTATTCTTTGATAAAGGGTTATAAAATGTTCAAAACACTGCTGGTTATTGAATTATATATTGTTCAATTATTTTACTATGAACTGGGTTATATTTGCATCATGAGTAGTAAATTATGGTTTACGAAGTGTTTGTTTATATTTCTGTTTGTATTTATTTGTTATCAAAGACGAAAAGTGATCCTTAATTAGATCTAAAGACTTGATATTAAAAACACAAGGTCCTTGATTAGAAACTGTTTATTTAATCATTTCAAGATTAAATGATATTGTTTGTAATTTGATATCAGAATGATCTATTATTTATGAGTTTCGTCTGATATTTTTTATTGATATATTTGAATATTCTAAGTTTTTTGTTTACAATTTTGTAAAAGGTCGCGTCATGAAACAAAACAACAAAATTATTCTATTTTTTAAGAAATCTTATTGATGAAACCAGAAATAAATTCTTGTTATTATTAGTAAAATTGAACCTTTGAAGTAGAAGTTACAAGCTTAGTAATAGCAAATACTTAGTAAATACAACAAAGTGTCCCAATTTCATACACTATTTGTTATTTAAGATTTGGTTAACTTTCTTCAGTTATTTGGAAGTAACCCTGGTCCCTCAGGGACACACCCTCGGTGGTAGGTGTAAAATATAGAAAAATATATACGGTTACGTTTCCTCAAATTGACAACAATAGATTTGAATTATTTACCAGATTTTTGAAATTTCTAATCAAGTATTTTCCCCAGTATTTTCCAAGATATTTTTTTTACTTATTCATTTTTCTTAAATTGTCTAATTAAGAGGAGTCTTAAGAATTTAACATTTGTATGAAAAACATAGGGAGAAAATGTCATCATGTACTTCTTGAGGAAAAGTAATGACTTTCGTTTTTTATTTATAAAAAATCATAGGAAGAATTTTTTAAAATAAAATCTATGCTAATATTTTAATTTTTGTGATTACTTGATTTAATATGAAGGGGAGTATGGTAATAATTGATTTGTTTAATTTAAACTAATGATTTGATTAATTTATAGTTATAAAAAAATCTTTATTAATAAAATAATTTCATCATGGAATAAGCAATATTTCAATTCATTTATCATAATAATTCATTTTATAGTAATAAAGTTAGCAATAAAAATACATATTCTATCAAGTTCACTAGCATGTATAGCAGTGATCACTGTCACTGACTGACAATCTGATATTGCACTCTCCAACAAACACCCCCCCACTCCTATGAAAGAGAAATGCTAATGTTTTGTGTTTTGATATTATTATTACATCATCAGAAAATTGAAGATGTCAGTTGCAAAAATTAAATTCCATTTTACTATATTAGTTTGATAGAAGACATCTGCGCATTTGCAATTGTGTGTGGATTAATTTTGACTACAGTATAATTAATTTTAATTTTTAGATATGCGAACATCTCTAATACTGATTGCCATCATTGACTGACTGAAGTTAAAAATGGCTAGTACTGATGTTTGAAAAAAATCCTGCCAGTCTGCGTACCTGGCACATCTTTCTTTTCACCCTCTCTTTTATTAAAGGCTTACACTCAAATGCTCTTACAAACTGACATCCAAATTTATTTATATTGATGTGTATATATTAGATTGTTTCTTGGCTATTGTCTTTATGATTGTGGTGTTGACAAATTCTTGAAATGCAGTTATTCATATTTAAGTAGTTTGATGAATCATAAGTAGAACATTAAAAAAAAAGCTCACGTTAAACAACATGAGCTCTCTTTTAAATTTTAAATTTATGATCCATCATATCAGTTTTAATAAGAAAATCCCTCATTTGTGCTGATGCAGTCCGACTGTTTTAGCATGAGTTCAAAATAGGTGAAAATTCTGTTCAAACTCTCAAAAACCTCAATCTCAACTTGCTCAGAAAGTACGGTCTGATGATGGTTCTGCAATTTTTGATCAAGAGACATGAACCCAGGGGACACTCTCAGTTAGTTGTTACAGATTACCAAAACAACTGTTGAGTGATTCGTAACATCTATCTGAAAATTGGAAAAGAAATCTGTTCTGCATGAACTTAGTGCTGACAGTAAAATACATTGTTTAAGAATCTTTCCCTCACTAATGGCATGGAACACAAAGGAACATTTCTATAAAGAATGAATCTGTACACTTGGAGCTCTGTGGGGGAAAAAGTGGGTGGGGCTTGTTTACATTTTCAATTTTTCCGGATATTTCATGTGTGCAAACTTTTATATATATGTATGTATGTGTGTGTGTGTATATATATATATATATATATATATATGAGAGGCATATTATTTGGAATGTTTTATGGAGCAGATTAAGATTGGAATATTATTTACTAGTAAAGTAATACCACAGTTCTGTGATGTCACTTAAATGAACTAAATGTACACAATTTTTTCCCCTATTTTTTCCAGATATGGAGACTCCAGAAGCCAGGACACAGACACGACTTACTCTGAAGTATGATGATTTGTTGCTTTCCCAGACAATCGATCCTCAATGTGAGGTATCCTGGGAATGTATATCTCCCGAAGTAGTGCAGAAAATCCACCGAGGTACCATCCTTTTTGCTGCTTTTTGTTTTTTCACTCACTCATACTTGTCTTTAAAGTATTTATTCATTTACAAAGTAAACTGGTACTGTTCTGGAGTAAAACAATTTTGTGATAATTTCTCGAGATTAATCATAACTTTCATATAATTGACTGTAAGAAATGATTTGTTAAAGAAACAGCCATGAGTAGATCATTTTTTGATAAAATAGTTATTTTTTTTGGTATAAATTTCCCACCGCCAAGGATGCTCCAGCTATGAGGATTAACCCTAAGACTTTCAAAATTTTGAAAAAATAAAAAGTGGATGAGCATTTGATTACAATAATCTTGTTATTTACCAGGGGTAAATTCCCTTCCCTTGGGGGGAATTTCAGGGTTGATTGGGACCACTGAGTGGCAGATTCAAACTGCTGAAATGTTGATCTACAATCCTGGAATGCCCTTTCTGAGTTGAACAATCTTGGAAGAGGGGAATGGCATTCTGAAATATGGTGAAACAGGTGCCATGGGCCAAAATGGTCGAGAACCAATTGCTTAGCAAGACTAGCTTTTTAATCATCACTGTGTCTATTTTGTATCTCCAAGGAGATACATCGCCATATATTTCACAAATGTATACCTTGATGAATTACCGTTATGTTTGTTTCTCTCAACATGACAGTTATGTTATTGAGGAACGGATATATGATCCAACAGAACGATTATGAATTTTGTTATTATTATATTGAAACCGTCATTTGAAATGATCTCCCACTGTTACACGGTGAATATAGCAAATATAGACTGAGAATAGACAGAATGAGAATTTGGAGCTACAACAATTATTTAGGCCTGGTAAGAGCAATGCTACATTGAAGTGGCTACCGTATCAGTTGCAAATTCAATTTCTGCAGTAGTCCCATTTTTTTAAATTGTTTATTCTGTTTACATTGTCTAGGCCAAATGATACATTCACTGTGTAATAACAGGTGTTCATTTCAAATGAGTTTAAATATAATATAACATAATTTATAATTATTCATTTGGAATTTATATTCATTTCTTAATAACATGCATCTATGAGGCTGGGCAGTGTAAACATGTAGCTTACAACCATTGGCTATTATGCAGATAAGGAGAATATCTATTACTCAGTCATGACCAGTCATTTGAATTAGCTTATGTATGGAGGGGACAACTGTAACCTACTGCTATCAGGATACAAGCTGTAACTTGATCACTCATGGCTGGGTCACCTGGGCAAAGGGGTCTGATATCAAATCCGAAACCCCCTGATGGTCCCAGGTAGATGATACACACACAAACACATATATATATATAAAAACACAAATTTAAAAAATAGCTTTGTTTTACATATACTTGTACCATTATAAATCACCCTGAAAGAATTTATCTTTGTTGTTTCAGATACTTGCAGGGTGCATTTTAAGTACTGTTAAAACATTTTAGTTTTTGATACTAAAAAGACTTTCTATAGTTTCACTTGGAAAAAAAGCAATCTGTATTCATGATGATTTTCCAAATTTTCACCTCGTTCTTTTTTTGTAGATATTCAGCGCAAACCAAACCTTGATATCAGCAAGATCCTCACCTTGTTGACTGATGTAAGTTGAACATAGTATATTCTAAGTTTCTCTCGTCTTTTGTTTTTATTCTTTTCTATAAAAAAGAAACTGAAATAAATTGAAAATGAATTCATCAAATTCAGTTAATTATTCAATCATTCAATTTGAAGTCTTTAAAAAAAATTATCAGATGTTTTATTATTAGAAACAATCAACCAAAACTGTCACTAAAATTTTCAAAAAAGGTTTCTTTCAAATTCATCCCCTAAATAGGTTTTTAGTTTTTGGGTTCTATTTTCTATGTAAGATTACGCCAAACATAACCTATAGTTTGTGTCTGGCAGCATTCACGTTTGTTTTTCAAAAATTCAGACTTTTTTTTACTGATCACTATCCAACTAAAGGTGAGAGAAATAATTCATTCATTTACCACCTGTTTTCATAATTCTTTGATTAATCACCTCCAACACAGCATGCTGCCAAAAGATGTTGGTCACGTGATGGTTTATATTAACTGACTAACCAGATGATTTTTTTTAGTATATTCATTGTTATACTATATTCATACTCAATGTAGTAGTCTTACAATATCTATTTATCTCAGATTTTGAACGTTGGAGGTAAAGCTACGTGCTTGAACAGTTGTAGATGAAGGTGTAGCGGAATAATTTTTGCATTGATTGCACCAGTAAACTTTTGCAAAATTTTTCTATATGTGCACAAAGATATTATTTTACAATTTTCATAAACAGAAATTTCGCGTTTGCCAAAGTAGTTATATAAAGCAATGTAATATTGCATTTTATTAGAGGAGACCTATTGGCACTCATACTTGAGTTGGATCCAGTGACTAAGTTAAGAGTTATTCCCCTTGAATTGGAATTTTTTTTTTTTTTTGAGGCTGGACATACCTGAGGATAATTCCTTGCAAAAGGGTTCTGGGTCAAAGCGACATAACTGAGCATTAAATAAAGATATTTCCCATTTAATTTTATTCAATTAAGTTTTATAAACCATTATTGATTTTTATAACTATATTTACAATCACCTTATTTTTTTAGTTCGCTTTTTATTCTTATAATCACCCTGAATAAAAGTTATGATAAAACTTCCCCTTCTCAGATTATATTTAATTTTTGTCAGTTTTGTGGTCTTCTGAGATTGAGATATTTTTCATTCATCTTTTTTTTATAAAGTAATTTCTTATGAATTAAAGTTTGAATTAAAAAAAAGAGAAATGAAAAAATATCTTCCATGTACAAAAATATTAGCTCATGCAGATTTTGAAGGTTTGAACGAGTGAAAATGGAAGAAAATGTAGATAAATCTGTGGATGGAGAAGAATTTTGTTTATTGTTTTTTTTTATTGTAACTTTAATTCATAAAAATTATCTTCATAAAAAAAAAATGAATAAAAATATTTTTATCTTAGGAAACCATAAAACTGACATCCTCTCAACTCTGCCATCACAGAAAAAGTTAATAAATCCAAGAAATGGAATTTTTATCGTGACTTTTATTCCGGTTGGTGAAAAAAATAGAAAAAACAACTAAAAAATTGAACTGAAGGTAAGAAGTAGTTATGAAAATTAATGATAATGATTTGTAATATTTCATCAAATGAAAATTAAATGAAAAAATATCTTTATCAAGTACCCAGTTATGTTGTTCAGACCCATTGTTGCAGGCCAGATTAAACACCCACAAAACTATACCCAGGTTTAAGTGGGCAAGCCTATTTTATGTCCTGGGGTATATTCTAGGCTATTCCAGTTTATACAGCAAGGTATATAGCTCTATGAAGTCTGTGTGTGTTAGTGGTATGTATATGTATGTTGTGTGTGTGGGGATGTTTGTGTGGAAGTATGTTTGCATGTGTTATGTCATGGGTATGTGGTATGAATGTACGTACATGGTTTATGTAGTATGTATGTACGTGGCGTGTGTGTAGTATACATTCCATAGACTGGCCAGTCAATGCAGTGGCTATAATATATCAAAAACAAACAAATATCTTATTTCTTCAAAAAAGATCATTTATGTATGTTTTCATATTAATGCTTCTCTGGTCTGAAGAGCTTGACAGATCATGTGTTAAATCCTGAGAATATTCTAGAATACACTGTGTTGTGGGTTGCAGAAGATTTACTGACAATTATTTATCGATGCAAGAAGGTTAGGAATTAAAAACAATTTACTGGTATGAAAATAAGATTTGGCTATTGTTTAGCAGAGGGCCCATTTAGTAAGAAAAAAAATAAATGGAGAATTTGGATAAACATTTTTAAATATTTATCCCATACATAAAGAACAAATGATTGTTAAACCTGGATAAGTATTTTCAAATATTTATTCCATTCATAAAAAATGAATGTCGAATTTGGATAAATGTTTTCAAGTTTCAAAAAACCCCCAAATATCTTTCCTTTAAAAAAGATCATTTATGTATATCTTCATATTAATGTTACTTTGAATTTACAATCCTTGAAGGAAGAACCAAGTTATAACATGGTTTGCATTGAATTGCACTTGACTTGATGGATAACTAGACCTTGAATTTTAAGTAATTTAACTTTTCCAGTTTAAATTAGATTGGTAGTGAATTCTAAAAAGAAAACATTTATCTATATCTCATTTCTAAAACTAGATTTTTCTTTGTGTAAATAAGTGTTTTATAAATTCATTTTAAAAACTTCTATTACTATTTATATAACTCAGAGAAAATTTAAGTTTCTAGTACATAACTTTTTTGTGTGAAGAAAAAAAAAAGTGGAAATTTTTTTAAAAACTGAAAATCTTATACAACTTGCACCTGAAACTTTAATTGGGTATCTTGCAGGTTTAAGAGCTTCTTTTGACTTTGAATTAAATTAACTGCAATGATAAGTTACTCTATATGTAAACGATTATTTCATTACTCAACATCTCTATTTTTGCAGTATTTTTTTGGACAATCCATTGTCAGGCATTAGATTTAATAACTGAATTATGGAATGGGCCACTAGTAAATGAATAATTTACCACCATCATCTTAATTTCTGATTAACAACTAAAAATTAAGATTGAGGTAAATAAATAGGAAGTCAAAAACTGAATAATGAATAAACACATTTTCATATGACAACTGGTCCTGTTTGTCATTCCCCCCCCCCTTCAATATTGGTGCAACTCAATCAAATTTCGTACCCATACTCAAGTCAAAAACTAAATAATGATATACAATACTTTATCATCAAAAAAGTAAATATAAGTATCTGAAATTTAATTACAAATATTAAGTTATAGAAATGATGCTGAACTATGATGTGAAAATCTAGTTGATGAAGACTCTAAATTTTTACTTTTTTTTGTGTAAATAAAGAAAAAAATGGGTGTTTGTGAAATTTATTTTGTTTCATAATTTCATTTCTTTTTGACCTCAGTCATTTGTATATCCTAATAAATATTTATCATTAAATCATTGTCATTGGTTAAGTGTTGTTAATTCTCAGTCTGTGAAATCAAATCAGAATTTGATACTGAATCCTCAATTATTTTGTGTATCTGAGTGTGATGAGTAAAATGAAACATAGAAATACAGATTTCGATTACCTCCCTTTCTGTTATATGGTTTGTTTTTTTCGTGTTTTTTTTTACGGATTTTGGGGCAGTTATCAACTTAAAGGTATGGAGGCTCGTTGCCTACCCTCTCCCTATAACAATGATAATTTTCTTTATGTGTGTGAGCACTTGTTACTGTAACCCAGGAACAGCTCATGGGAGGTTTTTTTTTTTCTTTAGCCTCGCATCTTCAAGGTGCTCAAACTTGATTTCCAACTGTCCCTAAGTTTTAATGGGTTAGGGGGTCAATTCACTATACAATTACTTTGCGGAACTGGACCTTTATTTTATGGTCAAGGTTATGCTGTCGAAATAGAATATTCTACATTTTGTTTTGACCACATTTTCCTTTGGTTGTTGGTTTATTACCTGGCTTCATATTCTGATCACACTTTTTAAAAAAAAACATTTTGTGGGGATCAAAAAGTAAGGGGAAAATTTTTTTTGAGGGAATATATTATAGAGTAATTTCTTTTATTTATGTGCAAAGTCATATTATCAATATGACACAAAAGTGACTGGACATCAAATTTAATGGATGGCAAAGGTTTGTGTAAATATTGTACAAATCAAAGACACATTTATTATATAGGTACAGGTACGCCCAATATAAGGTGCAGTTTGTGTCCCTCATTATAACACGGACCGTGATATGTATATATTGTACAATCAAAGACACATTTATTATATTGGTGCAGACATCCCCCGATACAACACAGTTCATTATAGTATGACTCGCAATGTATGTTATGCTGAATTGGTGGAATCACCTAATCAGTAGAATTTTATCTTTTTTACAAAAAAGATACATAGTTTAAATTTTATCAGAAGTTCATTTAATAAAACAAAAATATAAAGATTTTTTTTTTTCTTTTGTTCAGATGTTATGATCAAATTGATATCAGATTTCTTCCTTTTTTTTCTTTTTTTACAGTGAATAAGCAGATTTACTCAATTAAGCAAATTCACTGATTCGATGTAAAATATATTGTACAAATTGATGACATTTATTATATGACAGTGGCTCTGTTTGCCTTTGCCCTCCCCTTAAACATTGGTGAAGCTCAACCAAATTTTGTATACCTACTCATTGGAACCAGAGGAATGTTTTTAAGTAAAAATATTTAAGAATAAAACTTTTTAGAGGGGATGTCCGACAAATGAGATACTTACTTTCCCCTAGGTAGTAAATTTTTTCTTGCACCAATATCCCTTCTATTTACGATAATCTGGTTGGTTTATTCAATTATTCATTGTATAGAAATAGTAAATAGCTAACCAGGAAACAGGTATCCAAATTTCTAATGGAAGTTTGTAAACTGATGCTACAACAGAATACTAAAACTTATTTATTTGAATTATTCTCTTTATCTGTGTTATCTTTTAACATAAGTTTTGCTTGGTACATACTTCAGATGTATGTCATATCTTGTTTGAAACCACTTATTGTCAGCATAAGTTCTTTTCAGTTTTCAAGTTGGTGTGGTTGGCTGTGTATGTATAATGAACCCTGGCCGGATTAATGGATTTTCAACATTTACCCCTTATCCTGTCTAGAATAAACATTTCTTTTGCTAATTGAAAATTCCTCCCCATAAAAATTTTTTTTTTGGGGGGGGGTTCAATTTGCAATGTAAGTTTATGCTAATTTGGTCCATAGTTATGCCCGGCTGTGCTTGTATTTGTTTTTTGAAAATTCAGACTTTTTAGTGATCTAACAAAAGACAAGTGAAGTAACATTCATTTATCATGCCCTCTTCTAATTTTTCAACTGATCACCCCCAACGCAATATGCTGCCAAAAGATGTCGGTTATGTGACTATTTCTATTGAGTTACTAACCAGACATGTACTTTTTTCATTTTTTGATATTTTCATCTGTAATCTTAATTCAGCAAAATCATATGGTTACATGTTGAGGTTTTGCATTAGTATCGATGGAAGAATTAGGCTATTTTAATGCTTCATTCACCAGGGGTGAACTAGAAGACAAATCTGATTGATTTCTCTTTTGGTTAATTTTAAGACTTTAACAGTGTTGTGATTATCTCAAACTGGTATTTTTAGTTAAAAAAGAGGGGGGAAAAGAGAAAATACTTAGTGAATTCTAAATACAGTATATATTTGAAGAACATTTTGATCAGAACATTCTATTAAGGACGTAAGCTTGAAAATCCAAAATTTGTAAGATTTTTTTTTTTTTTCATCGTAAATAAACTTGAATATGTATAATGTCTGTTGGTATAAAGGTTTTGTCAATTTTCATTTACTCTTAAAATTACCTTTACTCATATTTGAGAACCTTTTGAGTTCTATCACTTTACTATTACAACTGAGTATATTTCTAGAATGATATGGCACAGATTCACAAACTACCCACCATTTTGTTGGTAGATGTACCCAAAACAATTATAAGTTACTCAATCATCATATATGTGCAAGATGTCCCAAATCAATATCTTCAGGCAGGGATGCTTTGTGTTGTGCAACTGTGAGTGCTGTTCTGGTTTTTAATGAAGGCAGCAGAGCCATCTCTGGAGTTTTTAAGAAAATTGAAATAGAGCCAGTATACTTCACCTCTCTGGATCTTCATAAAATTGATTTAAAGAATGCATTAGCGAGAGCAAAAACAGTATAAGAAAATAAGAAAATCAAGTGGAAAGTCAATGAAGGCCAAAGAAGATACTGCAATTGAGACAAAGTAAAATATATGATGATGCAGTTTTTTAATAACCATAATACAAGTTATACACGTATCAAACTGCATTTTTTTATGCTTTAAGTTTAAAAAAGAACTTTTGACGCATATTGATTACATTTCATGAGACTTGAATTTTTTTATGTTTAACTATATTTTCAATGTGTTAACCACACCCTATCTTTAATGTGCTATAAAAATGGAACATTATATCTGGGATTTTTCTATTTCATTTCGTAGATATCTGCCTGAGTATTTTTTTGCATATTTGTACCAAATAGTGAATAGACTTTTCATATGAATCATTCCATTTAACGAATTTGCATATTTTTGGAGAGTTGCCCCCAATAGAGATTGATGTGTATTTCCCATTTTTTGATCTAACATTTCCATAGTCAAGACCTGAGATACCCTGGACATTGTCCCTAAAACAATGTTTGAAAAATATCTGGAATGATGAAACCACTTTCTTTTTGCACTTCAGTAGTAAATGATTCGGTAACTTACAGAATTACCCATCAATTAGTACCCCCTACTACTTTTTTATAGAAAGATAATTTTCTTCTGAACCAACCATAGCAGGGTTCTATTATTTTTTTCATATAGTATAATCAAAACAGATATAATCAGGTGTTATTCATGACCAATCTGTACACCATTGAAAATGTTGCCAAAACTATTTTTTAACGGTGTACTTATTTTTGTCTGGCAACATATCCATATTTTTGACCACTGTTTCAATGCTGTTGAGTTCATGCATCAATAATACCTGATAATATTCATTTTGATCATGTAATGTTCCACTAGAAATAATAAAATCCTGCTACATTTGGTTTTGAAGAGAAATAACTATAAAAGAAATGGTACAGGTGTACTCATTTATGGGTAATACTAGTTTGCATCCATAAAAAAACAATGTGTAAAAGATAAATATTTAAAGAAATCTATAAACATTCTTGTTATTTTCAGGAAGATGAGACTCCAAGCAACAGCAGTACTTATATTAATACATTGTTGAATACGAAACCAAATGTACCTTGTAGTAAAGAAGTGCCTTCAAAACGGTAAGAGTGCTGAAAAATGATTACACCTGTTTTTTTTCTTTTCTCATGTGGAATTATGTACATCCCTTGGGATTTGATGAAACCCCTGAACATTTCGGTAATTTGATGAAATCCTTATTTTGTTAATCAGTGTAGTCTATCCTTAATTTCACCATAAGTTTGTGATACCGACCATTACTACTGTAATGGGTTCATTCCTCACTAGGTGCCCCACTTCTGTGGTTTTGTGTCAAACTAAACTATATATAATGTAAATATTGAAGAAGAATATACCAGATATTTACCAAGGCCATATTTTAGGGGCACCCTGTGTGGATCAAGCTCATTACAGAAGTAGCTTGTTGTGAAACTAGGGATTTCATGAAATTACTAAAATGTTCAGGGTTTTCAAAATCTTACTATAACATACCATAAAGAAACCAAACCTTGTCTTTAATATTTCAATTTGGAATTTATTGACCTTCATTTTTTTTCTTTTTTTTATATTAGCTTACTCCTGGTATAAAAAAAAAGACTGCAGTATTTAAACAATTTTGCAATGGCACTGCAGTGGAATAAGCATAAAAGAACATTTTGTTGCTCTAAATTTTCTAATTTATGTTCAACCAGAGTGAAACAGGTTTTATGTGCATTTGCCAAAAAAAAAAATGGAGATTATTTTATCGTTAGAATCTAATAGTTATCTCCCTTGACAAATCTTACGGATAAAAAATGTAGACACCCACATGGCATATTATATAAGTACATTTATCCCTTGCCATTTGTGGTTTCAATGATTTGTGATTCAGTCGTGTAGAATTTAACAGGCATGTTTTGGATTTTTCTGTTGTATTGTGAAAAACCATACCATTGAAAATACAGTATCAGTACAGTATAAACTAAACATCATAGTATAGTTACTACCATGGACGTTTTACAAAAAGTGATGTGTCGGTAAAAACGTCTGGAACTTGTAACCTAATTATTTTATCATAATGATCTTTGTGTCATTTATAAGACCTCTGGCATGGTATTCAACCTCAGTGAAATTAACGGGCAATCTACTAAATCCGATCGAATTTCATTGACAAAAGCAGAACTGGAGTTCAAGTTGGAGTAAGTCAGAAGCAGTTTTAGTCAATAAGAATGTACCAACTTTGACTAGCTTAAAAATAAAAACTTGCAGAATGACAATAAGAATCTAGGGTTTTTTTTTTTTTCTTCTTTTTCAATTTTTAGGAAAAAATTTTCCTTTTTACTTAATAAATTTTTTAAAAAATTTCAATTGATGATATCAAAAACATAACTTATGAATTTTCATCCAAATTTCTGAGATAAGGAATTTATATTATTATTCGCTAATTTACTTGGATGCATCCTTATAACATGAGGACACTAGCCCAAGAAAATCAAAGGGGTTAGTGAGTGCACTTCTTGTGATTTGTTTTCTTTTTGTAGGAAGCTCAAGTCCTCCCGAAAAAAAGCAACTGCTTTTAAAATGGAAGAAATGATCAAGAAATTAGAAATGAAAATTAAAAGTGATGGTTTGTATCTTTTTCTTTCATACATAAAATCTTAAGCTGAGGGCAATGGAAGTCATGTTTGATAGAATAGTAGTTGAAAAATAAGGTGCCTAAGAAAATAGTCACAGAAAACTCAATATATTTCATGTTATGTTTTCATTAAGCTTTTATACCTAACACTCAGAGTCATGGACTTTTGTCATCTATCAAAAGTTGGGGATTTTCTGTATTCTAAGTTGTTTGTAATCAATCGTAGATCAATTGTAAGTTTCAATACTAACAAAGCTTGCCAAAATGCACTTTGTTCACCTTTGTGTTTTTTGCAAATTTTCAATAATTTTTTCTAATTAATAGAATACAGAAAAAAATCTAAATTTTTCAAAAATTTATAAGGAAAAAAAATGTAATGTATTCATTTGAACATTAAAAACATCTGCAAATTTTCCTAGAATTTAGCTGCAGAAATTTATCATCATTATTTTTATAGTGTAACTTCAATGACAATAACCCCATCTCTATTGGATGAAAGTCCCAACTGACAAAATCTCCCTTCAATCAAAGATGAAAAAAAGAAATCTATCCATAGTTTTTTATAGCTAACATGAGATGCAATTTACCTGATAAAGAATGAACTAAAATTATATAAAAGATTTACTATTAAAGTAGATTTGTGAGAAAATTATTGAAAACTTCTCACTAATTCTAAAAATTTTTTTCTGTCTTTAGTATGTGGGGTTTTTGTGCAGTAGGAGTGGGGATTTTGTCCATTTCCCGACAGTTTTTTTTTTCCTACCAAGCTAACGTACATTCTGGCTTTTTTTACTCTACAATTGAAAGAAGTTTCTCTGATGGATGATATACATTAGTGTCCCACTCTAACTTATTTCTCGGTTCTATGTTTCTGAAGTTTATTTTAGTTGGTGTAAGTAAATTGGTGATAAAAAGCTGCCTAGCTAAGAAAACAAGTTATCTATGTTTTATTTCAAGATAAATTATCAAGTTGAATTACTTCCCTTTGAAATAATCTTGATACCTAATCATTAAAGTTTTTCTTTTTTTATCATTTTAATAAAAAAAAAAATGATTTTTGTATTATTTAAAAATGTATACAAGAAATGATGTTTCAAATTCATCCTCACATGTTCACACAAATGTTGATCCCATTTATTCAGCTGTTAACATCTATTTAATAAATATAGGTCACAGTGAACTATTTTTTTTTCAGCAAATTGTTCATTATAGATTTGAATGTGTTGAAGGTAAAACATCAGGGGAGAGAAAATTCATAACTCTGGTTTCTGGGTAGGAGGAAAATTCATAGGAAATTTTACTTAATTGAATAAGTAATGTGTCAATTTATGTAATTTATACTATTATTGGTAGAATGTACTCAAAGAACGCTCACCTCTGCCAATGCCGTTGTCAAGGGGAGTAATTGTGCATGGATCCATTCCAAAATGCAATCAGTTCGAATGTAGCCTTTTGTCCATCTTTCCTCAAAATATTAATGGAATTCACTGCCAACTTCCGGATATAACAAGCAGAAAAACATGAAATTTTGTGATATTATGTGGATTGATCATAATACTTGGAAAAAGGTAGATAATCATGAATGGATCTGCTCCAAAATCTTATTGATTCCCTGTAGCCTTTTGTCCACCCTCCCTCAAAATGTCATTGAAATTTATTGAAGATATATTGTAAACATTCATGAGTGTATGAAGTGATATTATTAAAAAAACAGAAAACTTTCTATCAATCTGACAAGTATTCCTAGATCCACCCCCAAATTTTACCACGTATTTCTTACCTCATTCTCCACCCTTCCACAAAATTTCATAAAAATTTATTCATTACTTTTGGAGATATCATGTGGAATGAAATAAAATTTTGGCTGTATCATGTGGTTTGGACATGAATCGATTCATCGATATCTCCAAAATATCTGAGAAATTTATATTATTTTCTGATGTGGATATGAAATTATAGCGATATTATGTGGTTTGGATGTATAACTACGACGGAGGGGATATAATTGTGCACGATCCGCTCCAAAATTTAATCAGCTCTCACATAGCCTGTTGTCCACCGCTTGACAGAATTTTATAGATAACTTTTCAAGATATTCTGTTGACGTAGTGAATCGGAAACTTGGGTATGTAGCTGATATCAGGATGTCGAATCACAGGTTGGTTGCTTGCTTATCTCAGTGGGTAGGGTGGCATCATGTTAAGATGGCATCCTTGGTAGGATGCGCCTTAGATCTCTGCAGCAGTCTGTTCCTTTATTGTTTATGTATTTATGCTGCCTAGGCTAATCGTCATATCTTTGCCATGTAAACATGTGGGTGTGAATTCAAAAGGAGTTCTTACTAAAAATAGCATCTTTATAATTATATGTATGTATACAAGAGATGTAGCTGTCATATTTATAGTATCACCAGCCTCTCTCCATTCCTACCCTCTTATTGAATTACCTTTCTTCTCTCCTCCCTCCCTTCTTATCATCTTATCAAATTAAACTCTTTTCTCCCCTCAACCTTCCTATCTTGTCAGTCACACCTTGTATCAGTAGCAGCCATCAGCTGAGCCTGTAGTTGAACTACTTTTGGTAACCATCAGCAAAGGTATTTGGCATGGCCTTGGTATATCTGGCAGATCACGTCCTGATCATCCTAGTTGGTCAAGATGTTTTCTTAAGGTGATCACTCTGGCTTGTCAGGAACTTGATTTCTGCTTATAATTGATCTCAAGTTTATAGATAAACATAGCATCTACTATACTTTGGCATTTATTCAAAATCAGGCAAAGATTTTGAACTACCTGACACAGTGTCCATCATTTTGTGTAAACTATTTTAATACATACTAAATCTTATATTGTCAATGATTTTTTTTGTAAAAATATTGAAATTGCAGAATTATTCGAATAT
The DNA here is from genome assembly GCA_963457665.1 of Thysanoteuthis rhombus. Lineage (NCBI taxonomy): Eukaryota > Metazoa > Mollusca > Cephalopoda > Oegopsida > Thysanoteuthidae > Thysanoteuthis > Thysanoteuthis major. The sequence continues at coordinate 18,043,005 of OY735243.1, forward strand.
TTTTTTGAAAAAATACCCAGGATATTATTATTTTTTAATTCTTATATTTCGTATCAAGAGAAAAGAAATCACAGAATTAAAAAAAAGATATCTTGTGTAATTTTTTTTTTTTTTTCTTCAAATTCTTGTATTTTTAGATTTTAATCAAATGTGGCATTTTTCCCCCCCCTAGTTTTCCACTTTTTATATGGCACTATTCAGATGTAAAAAATCTTTTGAAACAATTCTTATAACAAACTATTTGTGTGAAAATGATTCAACAACCTGTTATAGTTACTGCAATGCAAATGAAGAAATGCTTGAATTTCAAAAAGAAACAAAAAAAATAGATTAAGAGCTCACAAAATTATCCCTTCATTTTTTTAAATTGTTATTCAAGAGTCAGAGGATGAAGAGGAAAAAGTTCCAATTCTTCTTATGCTAATACTAGAAAATAGGTTAGTGTGACCCAATTAATAATGATTCAGAAGACTAACCATCCGAAGTATTTTTATTATTATTATTATCTTTATTTCTTTTATTTGATGATGCATCGTCAATCATAAAGTTTTGATTCGTATTTTCAATCATTTTGTTCCTGCCACAAGTAAATAGCATGGAACAGGAGACAGGAATAAGAGATGAGCTCTCGGTGTGACTTGACTCGCTTTCATTTTGCCACATTGGAACCTGGTTAACTGTACTAGCAGCTCCCACCAGTATACTATGATACTAACAGTTTTTGAAAAGATTTTGTTTACAAAAGAACATTTATTTTTCTTTTCCCATTTTATTTCCAAATTTCAAAATAGGACACTCAAGACCAGTAGTTCCCAACGTTGGTCCATGAGCTTATTGAATGACAAACCTGTTTAGGTAACTTATATAAGTTTTGTAGCCTAACCCTTAAAAGGGTGGCAAATTAATGTCTGGCTTGTGGTTGCACTGGACGGTGTTCTAAAGCCGGACGTCTGGCCAGTGACCATTCACTTCGTCTTAAGCCAGACTGACTCAACTATTAGATCTAATTTCATCAACGATTGTAAGTAAAAATATTGGGGAGTGCTGAATTAATCTTTTTAAAAAAATACCCAAGATATTAATTTTTTTTTTCTATTTTTATTTCCATTTTATTCTTATTGAGTAATTTATCAAGACACAGAATCATTGAAATCAAATTGAAAAATATATATTTATTTGTTAAAATGATAATACATTTTAATACCAGAATATATATTTTTCAATTTGATTTCATTGATGCGGTGTCTCAATAAAATACTGTATAAGAATGATAAAGAATTTTTTATTGATTTTGCGATTTCCAGTGTCTTGCCAATACATAATATAGGGATTAAGAATACCCTGGGTATTTTAAAAAATATATTTTATCGTCACCAGGGTCTAGCAAGTAGGATAATGGCCATCTATTAAATCCAGGGAGCAGTGTTACTGATTTGAAAAAAAAGGCCAAACATGGCCCTGACACACTAGTAAGATACTAAAAATAATCAATAACACATTAAAAAAATGGCTTGATGTTGATGAAAGGTGAAGCAGTTTCAAGTGCTGGAGATGTATATCAGGGAACCTAATAAGGATTGTAAAAATTAGCACACTAAAATTAATTCACATCACATTTCTATTACGTCTGTTATGAAAAATATTACTTTCATTCCAGAAAAGTGCTTTGAAAATATAAAAATATGTATTTCTTAATTTAATTTCATTGATGCTTTGATTCCCAGTATCTTGAGAATAAAATACAGTATAAGAATTAAAATATATTATTATCCGGGGTACTTGAAAAAAAAATTACCAATTCTGCTATCTTCAGTATTTCCATACAAATTGTTGACAAAATTAGATTTAGTTCTTATTATAGTTTAGTCAATTTGGCATTAGACAGTTTGCACATGAACCAATGGGCCACCCTACCATCGAGTCGTGGTTAACAAACTAATCCTGTTGACCATAACTTTGTTGTGCGTTTGATCTTCCTAAGGTGTCTCGTATTTAGTGTTGAACCTTATTGAATTCTTATTGTATGTGAATTATACCTTTTGATTTTTCAAATATATAGTTTGGTTTGACTTTTGCATTTTACCTGAGAATTTTTTCTCTTTCTTCCGTGATATTTCTTTTAGTTAATATTTTTTTTTTTCTTCTTTTACAGCAGAAGACCAAATGGCAGATGATTCTATGAATCATAAAAGGTATTTCAAATTTACATCAATCATTTGTATTAATCTGTACTGTGTATAAAACTTAAAAGATACATTGGAAGAACTACAAAAGACATTTGACAAAATTCTATTTTAATTGTAAATATATTCAACCAGATTAAAATTTTTGACAGAAACTTTCATAAGTAGAGCACAAGACATTTAGTGGCTGACATCCATCTAACTTGAAATGAATGACAAGGTATATGAAATCAAATCACTGTTGCCCATAAACAGGCAGGAGTTGGGAGCTCTCAACCGACCAGCTAAATGGATCACAGATTCTTCTCTCTTTGCTTATCTGTATGTATCTGGGTGCTCTAGGTCACATTTTGGGGGCTATGATCATGAAAATTTGCCAGAATACACCAATGGGCACCGTCTAAAAACATGCTTTTGGGGGTCTCTATAGTTATCTTGGACTAACAATGCCTGAATCTTTTGCTGGTATTATTTTCAGATAAAAGAATTATTTCTTTGGATGATTTTTAAGATAATTAGTTTTGGTACACATGTGGGCCATGGTGATTCATTAATGCTAGGTACGGATATTGTGTTCAATTTTTGAGATAAGTATATGCTATGAAATTAATGAATAAAACTTTTGTATTTTCTTTGCTTAAACTAAATTTCTTGCTAGAATTTCTTACTTTTGTTGGCTGAAGATTTTTCAAGTACTTGGAATGCAAATTGAAAGTTGAATTTATAAATTTTCTATTTTTATGTGTGAACTTTTCTTTTAGAAGTTGATGTTTATTGATGGTACACAAATATATTTCATGAAACGAAAATTTGCAAGTCTATTATGGGCCTTTAAATGAATGGATTAATTTCAAATATTCCTACTTATGTGCTTAATTGCTGGTTAGGGATAAGCTGAGATGCAAAAAATCTGTTACAATTGTAGGACCATTTGCGTGTGGTGTGATGAGGTGACCTTTGCTTGCCTTAACAACATAATCTACTGTACCAAGGAATGAAAGAAAAAAGTATCAATTGACTGAGAATTAATCAAGCAACAAGTTACGATCATATAATACTGGAAAAAGTTTCATGAAAAGTAAATCTTGATTGATTTTAATGATATGGTCACAATCTGGTTCCTATTATAAACTTACCTCTTTGATTTTTTTATATGTCTGAATCCCATCAACTTTCATTAGTGGTTATTTCTTCCTGAAAAATGAACTTTCTTTTCTTGATGGTTCTAGATATTTTTTGAAAATACTTTTTTTTTTCTCTCTTCAGGATTACAGATCCACTTGAGATTATACAGCCACTCCAAAATACCTCATCAGAGAGCCAGAAACATACCTATTCTAATCGAAATTTAACAAAGAAGTGCCTACCAAGTGCAAGTGAACCTACCTCATCTGGAACCAAGAACACAACTCCTCTTAATCGAAGCTTCAATTCTTGCTTGGTAAACAATGAAGATACTTCTTGGAGTGATGATGATCTTTTCTGTGATGAGTCTTTTATAGCCAAAGTAACACAAACAAGTGAAAATAAAACCAGACCACAGATTGATGGACGCAAGTCTTCTCCAGCCGATTTATTCAGTGAACAGTTGGTCATTGCAGATAACAAAACCACCCTTAATTCCTACAAGACTTCATCTTCGTGTCCAAAGCATCCAGACATTATTAAACAGAAAGAAACAAAGACTGAAAGTAATAGAGAATCGCCCAAACCTTCCAAATCGGCTATCACTGTTGATACTGGTAATTTAGACATTGATCCTGTTCGACCAAGCCAAAACAGTGACACCAATAATTTATTGCAGGATGATTTAGATCTTGGTTTCTCAGACAGTGATACGGATGAGCTTTTGTCTCAGCTAACAGAGCAGGAGATATGTTGTGCATTACAATCAACTGATGAAAAATTGACTGAAAATCTTTCCATTAAGAATATTGCCAATTTATCAAATTCTGTGCCAGTACTCGCAGTCAACCATAAAAATGACAAAAAGGTTTCTGTGATAGAAAAGACACCTGTTGATTCATATCTAAATTTCTTGGACATACCATCAGATTCCTGTCGGAAGCCATCTCCAAGAAATCTATCGATGAAAAAGAAAGCTTACACCTTTAAGAGTGTAAAAAACAATCAGAAGCTTGCTAACATGTCTACTTCATGTTCTTTACCTTCAAAGGAAAATAATATCGGTAAGTGTTCAGATATAAATTCAAAACTGTGGTCCGTGCACCCCTAGGGTTTGACAAATAATGCTCCGGAGTCCGTGGCAATGTTCTTTCTAAACCTGACATTTCAAATTTTGTGGCAGTAAAACATCCATTGCAGATCCATCAAAAAACATAATTATTGTACTCAGACCTGTATCATATATTTGGATTTGAATAAATATAATTCATTTAGATTAAATGATTTTGAAGATAAAAAATAATTCATTAATTACTGTCAGAAAAATAAGTGCTAAAAATTGTGGTTTGCCTGAATATTTTCTTTTATAGAAGGGGTCCTTGAGGTTTTTAAGTTTTCAAACCACTGATCCAGAGTATAATAGGTAATTCAGTTTGAAAAACGTTTGTTGCTAATCAATATTTGATTAAGAAACAATCAAGTCATTGATTTTGTTAATATTTTCTCATTGATTTTGTTAATATTTCCATGTTTATTGCCATCATCCTCACAATATTATCTACATCTAGAAATGATGAAAGCGACCCTGAAAAGCATCCTTGTAGCTAATCAATATTTGATATGGAAACAAACAAGTCTCCTTTGTTAATATTTCAATGTTCTTCTCAGAACAGAATGTGGTGTTTACCAAATTTTTAATGAATTTTCCATTGGATCATCCAAGAGAGAGCCAGTCTAGAACGGACACAAATTTCACCTGATTTAGAAACTTAGTGTTATAAAGGGATTTCTTTCCCCTTTCTGAACTGCTTATGAGGTACTCAAAGGTAGAGGGAAAACCTTGTGGTATTTAGGAAATTGTGTCGCCTTTGTAGTATTTCTATCTGAAAACCTAGCTCTGTTTTTTAAATGCTATAATTATAAGAAAAAGTTGTTAACAGTTAAGTCTATTCTCTAAATTTTTGGACTTTTGTATAGTGTTAATACTAGGCATTGCCTAGTGTGATACATTATTTGTAGGGAAAAAGAACTTTGTCAAATTACAAGTTGACTATCAATTATTCTGCATCATTAGGATCTTTATGATTCTGGACCAGTGATTTTTGCCTGATTGCAAATAGCTGAAAGAGAACTGCTTATCCAATTTCTAACTACTCCATCCCACCAGTAAAATACGCAGTAATTCAGTACAGGTTTAATAATAAAGGTAATTTTTTTTAAGGAAAATTTGGTGAACTTTTAATGTATTAAAAGTGTAACAAAAAGTTATTGTATTGTTTTATATAAATAACTCATGGCTTCTTCTTAAATAGAGGGCTGTAAATAGTATATTTCAGTATCATCATCAGAGAAACATAGAGGAATAATTGGCCTGTGTTTTTTAATTTTCCTCAATTACTGTTGCTTCTGCTATTAGTATCAACAAAGCAGCGGGGGGGGGGGCTGAAACTGCCTTAATCAGTGGTAGACTGATAGTCAAAATATTAGGGGTCAATTGCAATACACTCATCTATTTATTTAATAAAAAATGTGATTATTTTCTTTCTATTTCTCTTTCTGTATCAATTTTGCTGTTAAAAATATAGCCTACCAACCATTCAAAATAATGGAGTCTTCCACTGAAATAAATTCAGTTGTTCCTTTTCTTGAAAGAGAACAGAAAAAAATCATCTTATAGAAATTCAAATATATCTATGATTTTTTTTTTTTTTTGCGTGGGGATAAACTAGTTTAATTATATTCTTGCATTTTTTTTTTACTAAAAGTGTACTTCATCCGACTTTTTACCTCAACTCTTTGATTATTTTTCTATTGTTTTGTATCTCTACTTTTATCAATGAAGAAATCTTTTATGTGGAACTGACTCCTAAATCTTTTTTTTTTTTATAAAGATATTTTAACTTTCACCAGATTACTGACTTTCCTTTGAGCATAGCAAGACTGTCAGTTTGGCTTATGCAAAGTGATATTGAAGTAATTCATGATTTGTGTTGAATTCTTTCTTCTTTTTTTTCCTTTTTTTCCATGTGTGTCTTGTGAGAAGATTTGCATTTATTTCATTGGCAGAAGAAAGTGGGGGGAGGTTTTATAAAGAACATTTTTTTTCTTAACATTTGAATGTTTCAGGTTTAAAAAATCTAAAAAATTATTACCCCAAGAAAACATAAATTTATTACCTGGAAAAAAATATCTATTTATTTATATATATATATATATATATATATATATATATATATAATATTACTAATTGAGTCATCCACAGGCAGCTGTTTCGTTGTATTACAACACTTCAGTGTGGCTGTAGACTATCCAATATCCCATCCAGTACCATGAAGTAGGATTGAAACCTTTGCTCTAGACCCAGAGGCTGGCATTTTACCTCTGCCCTACACAGAACATGACGGTCAATATGACCGAATATAAGCAACATATTTACTTATACACTATTCCCCATCCACCAGAATGCTCTATTCCAGAGATGGAAGAGCTTTGTTTATAGCTTATAATTAACGTGTTACCTTACTTAAAGAGTGCTCAACCCTGAATAAGGGAGCATTAATTATAATGATATATATATATATATATATAATAGATTTTAAACTTTTCTTGCATTATTTTTTCTTTATTTTCTCTTTTTATTTTCATTTTTTTTTCTTGATATCTTTGGAATAATTATTTTACAAAAGACACTTTGCCAGCATTTATCAAACTGTTACAAAAATCGGGTGAAATTTCATAGTGTTTTCGGTCCTTTTTTTCTTCAATTACTTCACGATATTTCATCCCCAAAGTTAAAAGACAATTATTTCTTGGTTGAACTCTTTGAAATCCCAGGGTTTGTTTTCTTTTTTCTAAAAATTTGGTTTAAGCAAAACTAGAAATATGTGGCTTGTATATTTATCAAAATTCATATTCTCCTTTGTAGCTCCAGCCACAGATCCAGACAATTCTTTTGATGATCCATTTAGTGATAAAGATGATGATATGCTAAGATTTGCCGAATGTAAGTATTTTTACATTATTGATCTTTATAGCATTGGTATAGCTTACTTATCATTTTGTTTTTTTTTTTCTCATAGTTGAACTGGAAATTATTCTGGCTTCATACCGTATACAATCCCATATCCAAAATTCTGAAAACCAAAAATGTTAAATAAAACAAAATTTTCGTTCCCCTCTTTCTCTTTCAATATTATATACATATAGAAAGAATGAAAGCAACATCTGTAGCTGATCAATATTTGATTAAGAAACAATCAAGTCTCCTTGATTTTGTTAATATTTCCATGTTTATTGCCATCATCCTCAAAACATTATCTACCTCTAGAAAGGTGAAAGCAACTCTGAAAAACATCCTTGTAGCTAATCAATATTTGATTTAGAAACAATAAAGTCTCCTTGATTTTGTTAATATTTCCATGTTTATTGCCATCATCCTCAAAACATTATCTACCTCTAGAAAGGATGAAAGCGACTCTGAAAAACATCCTTGTAGTTATTCAATATCTGATTTGATTTTTTTGAAATTTTCAATTTATTAACTTATTAGCTAGTCATAGTACTGATTGTAATAAATTGATGCTTGTAGCACAATAGTTCGGTGGTTTTGCACCAGATGTAACACAGACAGGTCAGGTTTCAGCCAGTGATCTTCTATCATAGTGGTGGTTGTAGAAAAAACACAACTTGCTCTTCTGTGCTCAAAACTCCTTGCTTTATTTGAGTGGAGAGAGAAAGATTAAACAAGGGATAAGATTTCCTTATTTCTAGATGTCCAGCCACTTCTGACTGCATCAAAATACAAGAAGGACTTGGGCAAATACTTACTTGTCCTTTTTCAGACCTAATTTCTATCAGGCTAGCAATGGTGTCTCTTACAAGAAAAGGCTGATTTTCAAGTCTGATTTCAAATTTGGACACCATGAAAAAAGAGACTCCATACTCACTCAATTTCTGAATTCTATGTTATTCCAATGCCCTCATCAGGTAATTATGAGATAAAACTCGGATTATCTCCCCTTGTGGCCAATTTTTTTTTTTTCCCCCCCTTCAATGATCTTGTAAAATTGATCAATGTCCAGGACATCGAAACTGATTTCAAAATCTTTGTTTTTCTCTTTTTCCATTCTTATTCCAGCTTTGGACCAAACAGAAGGAGGCAAAGTTCCCGAAGCTAAATCAGAAGTGAAAAAAACTTCATCTTTTGTTCAAGCATCAAAACAAATTAACCCGAAAGCAAAAACTGTCTGCACCAAAGAAGAGATTGAACGAAAAAAAAAAGAAGCCTTAAATCGAAGAAGGAAACTTGGTGCTATCACAAAAAGCAATATAAAATAAAATAAAAAAATAGAAAAACATATCGTAGTATCTGGCACAGATGGGGAGAAAAAGATCATTTAACTAATTTTTTTCTCACTGGTTGATAGTAATTTTTTCTTTTTAACTATAATAATTGTTAATATTAAATTGTTCCTTATTTATTTTTTGTTTCTCATATCCTACACTGAGTTTCTTGTTAATTAAAATTTTGATTTTGTTTTAATTATTGACCTTTCTCCTGAAAGTTAGATCAATGCTTGATTAAAATAATTCAGATAAATATTTCGATTGAAGAGTTGATCACAGCAACCCTGTTTTGAATTGTCAATCTTCAAACAGTGATATATTGTGAAAATCACTCAGCTAAACCTTTTTTTTTCTCTTGAATTTTTGGAGTTGTGAATTTGTATAAAAAAAACCTTATTTACACCTTACTTATTTTTATTTCATTATTTTTTATGTATATGCAGCACTATGTGGTGTGTGTGTGTGTGTATGCACATATGTACACACGAGCAAACAGCAAGTTGGAAATTTTTTCTAAAAATTAGCATTTTAAAAACTTGTTTTCACTTTCAAGCCAACTTTGGATCGACATCTACTGATTATTTTATTCGGTCCATTGCTTTGTTTCCGAATTATGGAAACTTGATGATTTTAAAGGAAAAATCTTTTCTTTGTTGATTTATTTTTGAGGAAAAAAAATCTGAAATATTTGAATTATCAATGTTTATTTCCTTTTTAAGAAGGGATGGTAAAGTACAAAAATAGCTGAATAAATCATGTTGGATGCACCAATTCTTAAACGTTAGAGTACTTTATGTAAATGAGTATCTCTCTCTCTCTCTCTCTTTCGTATATTGAATGCATATATATATATATATATATATATATATATATATATATATATATATATATAAAGCTAAAATTGGTGTGACTGGAAAAACTATTATCAAGTTGTAGTTACAGCTGCTGATGTTATGCTTATGTATGCGTGTTCTACACAATACACATAGCATATTTATGACCTATAAAATACATAGTTTGCAACTCGGGGGGACTGCACTCTGCTACTCAATCAGGCCCAATAGCTGTCCTTTTCAAGCTTTAGTAGACAGGCCGCTAGTCATAATACCAGCACATTGAGCAGTGTGCAATATTAGAAACGGTCAACCAAAATTTTCACCAAACCGTTCAAAATAGTTTACTTCAGTTGTCAAATGTGAAAACAGTCTCTCAAAACTTGTAATGGAAATAAATATGATATTTTCCAAATTTTCGTGTTCCCATATTGTCTATTAAATTCATCATTGTTAGATGAATCTCATCCATTTCCTCACTATATGTATGTATATATGATACGTACAGGCTGCATCAATGGAGCTAGAGGACTGAAAATTTAAATTTAATTTATTCCTTATAGTTACAAAAAAAACGTTATAGATTTTTCTATTAAGATTTCCCCTAGATAGTTTTGTAAGTTTACATGAAATAGTTTGCGCCAGCTTGATTTTTGAAAATTCATTAAATGCTTACTGCCTAACAGAGAGCAAAAGAAATGACTTCTCCATTTGTTTTCTGATGTTTTAATTTTACCCGAACACAGCATGTGGCCGAAAGATGTTGGTCACATGACAGTTTCTATCGAGTGACTAATCAGACCTGTTTTTTTAAATTTGAAAAAAAATTTAATGTCTCATATGGTAGTTATTTATGTGTATATAATTTTACAATACGCTTAATTGAATATTTCTTGTTAACTGAACATTTCTTTTTTAACAAATTTATAACATGGCTTACAGCAATTCTTTAATCATAATTAAGATACATATAGTATCTCAACCTATCCAAACTTTCTACCATTTAGGCCATTTACAAGGAGACAATTGTTTTGAAGCTAATTCATATACATAGGTTAATCAATAAATCAGCAGCCTAATCACAAAAAGAGCATTTTTTTTACTCTATAGATATTTATTTTTTAACATAGTTTCCTTGTCAATGCACTTGACCCAATGCTTCTCTGGTGAATACCTGGATCATGTTATTCACTGAAAATTTCAGATCAAAATTTAGCTAATAAGTGTCAAACTATGAACTTACTGATTTGTATATAATGTTATGTTACTTTTTAAAGGAAATGATTTATACATAGATTTTCTCCCATTAAAAATAAAATGCAGTAATGAGCTATCTTAAAATTTTTACCATTTGAATATTTTGACAAATTGTTCTTTTTAAGTTACTGAAGTATGACTCCAGAGTTGTCTCCCTTCACACTGTCATTTTCCTAGGAAAAAGAAAAAAAAGTCTGACATTATTTATACTTAGCTTGAGATCATTTGCAAATAAAAAAAACTGTGCAGTGAACATTTTCATGCTTAATTCAATTATCACATGTTTAACTAAATCTCCATTGATGCAAGTTCACCTCAAATAAGAAAGAAAATATACCACTATATATTCATCCTAATCATTGAGCTTGCTACCTTCATTCTGGAATGCTTCTTTTTTTTTTTTTTTCGCCACTGTGTGTTTGCCAAGAATAGAATAATGGAGATTCCTTGGAGCAGAGGACTGAATGAAGATAAAGCACAAATTTCAGGGTCTGGGAGGCGTTATGTAATTAACTTTATTTGGTACCTAAAATCCTATACATCTGATGAACATATTTGCAAATTTCTTCTCTGTTTGTTTGTTATTGCTCAAATGGGATGCTCTGATTGGTTAGTATACCTTCTTACCATGATAACAATGAAGATTAAGTCATAGGAAATCTCAAGACTTCACGTCTGATCACATTAAAATAGTTGAGTTGAAAAAAAAAAAAAAACTTGAAATTTTGATTCTTGAATTAAAAAGGAATTACCTAATAACTTTAGGGTCTCTAGTGTCAATCCATACATGAATAACCCAGTCATCTTTTATAGGTATATTTTTATGTTAGTATGAACACTTTCATTTGTAATAGCCATGGGCAGATAACTCTCTTGTAGACACTATCCAAGTGATATGTATTATCTGATGATAGTAAATCTGAATTCACAAATTTCATAAATTTTTCAGATGATTGTCTCTTATTGCTTTTAAAACAACTTTTTGGCTAATGTATTTCTCAGAAACTGTAAACCAAAACTATCAACATAGTTTTCTTCAGTTTTCAAGTTGGTCTGGCTGGCTAAATATCTGTGTATCACATGTATAATCCACATCAATGGAGCTAGAGGGCTGAAAATTCAAGAATTTACTCCTCATGCCCAGACGAAGTGTTGTTTTTTTTTCTGAAGATTCACCCCCTAAATAATTTTTTTAGTTGGAGGGTTTGATCTATAATGTACGTTTATGTGAAATTGATATTGGCACTTTTTTTTTTTTTTCATCTAATTTGGACTTTTTAGTGATCACTACCCAACAAAAGGCTAGAGAAGTAACTTATTCATTGATCACCCCTTTTCCCAATTTTTAAATTAGTCAACTCCAGTATGACACACAGCCAACTGACGGAGTTAGTCTGTTATTTTCAACAATGTATGTTTAAATGAAGGCTTGCTATCTCATATATATATATATATATGTGTGTGTATATATATATATATATATATATATATATATATATATATATATATATATATATATATATAATGTACATACACATAATAGTGATGGTATGTAGTATGTGCCACTTGTGGAAAAACTTCCCATCCCAGTTTCATGATTGATTGCTTCACTGGACATTGTGATACTGTAAAATCACCAATTGAGTTTCTTGCCCAGAAAAAAACAAAACATTTTCACTTCGAATACTTCATTCAAATAAGTCAATTGTACAGCAATTCATTATGAAGAATTTTTTGAAAATTTTACTAAGTACAGAGAAGAACTTTTTCCCGAGTAGATTCTGTTGAGCTGGAGCTGTTGAAGCCCATCCTGGATCCCGCCATGATGTTTTTTTTTTCTATAACCTTGATAATACTCATTGGCACACCAACTGTGTCTCGGACAATTCAACGTCTTCTTTTCATCTTTGATGTAGTCAAAACATTCTGGCCAGTTCATATTTATAGCTTTCTTCAGGTACAAACTAATCCATAAGAGTCTTTCAAAAAAAAAATTCTTGCTTTGACCTGGAAGAAGAGACCCATAGGAGAGACTTTCTTTCCTTGCAGGTATTACAATTTACGCCTGAAGAGAGTAATAGAAATGAATCATCCAAAATGCCATGACTGCATTGAAGATGAAAAAGGTTTGACATCCTATTGTTGACTGATTCACCTATAATTTTTTTTGGTTATTGTCTTGTTTGCACTATTAACGGTAACACGAGGTGTAACATATGTCATAACATGAAAAATGCCAAGTTCAATAAAAGGCCAAACTTCTCACCGGCTGAAAAGACCACTTTTTGGAACATATCAGCTATATCTAAATTGAAAACAAAAGCAACAGGAAAACATTTTGCTCAGAAGAACTACAGCATGTCTGAGGCTAATGTTCAGATTGTAGAATGTGTTTGCCCCAACATTGAAGCCATCAGAATAGATCCAAGCATTCAATTCAGAGCATAAGGGCTTCAATAGTATTGAATAATCCACAATAACATAGTTTCAGCTTTTTAAAAAAAAATTTCCCTTGACAACGTGACATGAGAATTTGTGTTTGTTTCAAAATAATGTTAGCTCGGAACAAAATCATGTTATTTCAGAACTGAAGTGACCAACGTGACTGGTGAAATACATAGTCCAAACTCGGTGAAAAACATCATCCAATCTGGTTGACTTGTTTCTAGATTTATTTATAGTTTGTTCTATATCTCCCTTAAAAAATCCCTCTTATTCATCGGTTTTCAAATTCTAAGGCCTTACAGAGTGTTCTTTGTCTTTCAATTCAAAATCATCCTTTTCAAATCTTTACAAACAATTCCCAACACATGCTTACACCTACTGCATCATTACCATAATCTTCATTGATTCATTGTTTTGCTTTCACTTCATTTTCTCAGACAATTGTTGAATAATCTTTATGCTTTGTCCATAAAAATATATGTATATATATATCTTTATCTATGTACAGCTTTTATATAGTAAGACATAAACATGTATACTTCTACTTATAGAAATATGTATATCTATGAGATTAGTTTTTGAGCTAAGCGTGCACAAGTAAACTTCGAAGACACTTGAAGTTTTCCCACACTGTACAAGAGATAGCACAGCTTTTGTATAAAACTGATGTATATATAATTTGTGTATTATATGTATATATATATTTATAATACATATATATATATGTGTGTGTGTGTATTAAGAAATGGATATGTATGATCTGACAATGATTATAAATTACGTTATATTATATAAAAAATCATTTGAAATGAACCCCCATCATTACATGGTTCGTGTATCAGTTGGCCTAGACAATGTACATTGAATAAATAATTAAAGAAAATGGGGCTGCTGCAGGAATCGACCCTGCTAATGACAGGGTAGCCGCTTCAATGTAGCAATACTCTTACCATTGAGCTAAACTGTTGATGGTAATGCAAATACTGAGAATAGATATGATGAGAATTAGGGGCAAATCATTTGGGCCTTTACATGACCATTGGTGAGCGTGAGTAGATCATTTCAAATAAGTTTCTGTATAATATAACTCAATTCAAATTCATATATATATACATATACATGTAGGGTATTATGAAAATGATGCTCAATTTGTTCCCAAATTAATGTCAGTTCTAAGGTAAGCAACTATTACAAGCGACTATTAAATAGTTACTTCCCTTAGATACAAGTGGCCTTAATTTTGGGACAAATATGGGGTTACTTCTGTGACACCATGTGCTTTTTCCATTATCTATAATCTGCATTATCTAATTGAGCTTCAGTTTCAAATGAATATAAATACATTATCCCGTGTGCACAATTCTCTTTGGAAATATATATAACAATTATGTTTCCATAGATAATACACTCATGGATGGTTTAGCTTCAAAATTTCCTGAGGAAATGTAGATTTCATATGATGAAATACTGTCTATTGATTATAAAATCCATAAAAAACTACAGGTACCATCATTAGATATTTAATGGTTGAAATTGAATATTTATTTAATGTATCACAATTTTGGCCTAGTAGCTACTCCAGTTGAAGGAATATTTATGACCATCTGTGGATTTTGTTTGAGATGATATTTTTTTTATTTTTATTTTTTTTCAGTTTGAGAAAAGATTATTAAATTTTTCTTGACCAATATTTTTTCAAGTCAAATTTGAAGGAAGTTATGTTCTTCAATGTAACGGTTGTTTGGCTAAGTTTGTTCAACAGGGTGATCCATAAAGCGTTCATTTGGTCTTTTTGCTTTCCGCTCTCCTGTGGTTTGCAGCCATGTCCCCGTGATTGTTTACTGAGTGGTGATTGTTGCATGGACTTTTTTGGATATACCGTACAATGCATCGATTTGATCAGAATGTGATGTCCAGGAATGATGTAGAATTTCTCAAGAATATCAGGGCAAGATTTTCCATTCTACATTGTTTCCAGGCTCAACTTCTGGAGTCGGTCAGTATAATTTATGAGCTGGATTTGGGGAATTAATTTCATTGCTCTGTGTTGCATACATTCCACTGCATCTATGTTAGACTTATATCCAGGAGACCACATGTTAGCTGCAAATTCCAAATTAGGGTGGGCCAATGATTGTAAAAGTAGGATTAAACTATCTGGGCTGAGTTGTTTAAGTGCAAGTCTGATCTATCTTAGTGTGCTGTTTGCTTGGATTATTTTTATCTGACAATGTTGTGTAAATGTGAGCTTGACTCCAATGTGTGAAGATTTCCATCTTCAATGGTCATCACATATTGGTACTGAACTCTGGATTTCTGCAGATGTATGAATTTGTTTTTTGATGGATGGAAACATATCTGCATTTAGAGTGCCCACTGTTCCAGTTTAGCAAGACCTTCAGTTAATTGTAGTTCAGAGTCTTCTGATATCAAAGGCATATATATCTTGGTGTCTTCAGCAAACATTGACAATATTGAATCCACCTTGTCTGGAAGATCATTCGCGTATAGGGTGAATAATACAGATCCAAGTATTGATTCTTGAGGGATGTCTGATGCAATTGGACACCATAGAAAAATGCCTTTGTTGACCATTAATTTCTGATTTCTTGTTGTTCGAAATGCTTTAATCCATACTAGGACTTGATCCTGAATTCCAAAGTTTTATATCTGAAGGACCAGCCGTTGGTGTAGTGTACTCTCAAAAGCTTTTCAATAATTCAAGTACAGTACTTCCCAAAAGTTTGTGACCACCAATGGAAAAAAAAATGAATTCTTGCAATAAATACATCAGACATTTTTATTGTACATAATTTTTGCATCAAATTATCTTTTGGAAAGTCAATTTCATCAAAATAAGTGGTCATATTAAAACTGATAAAATGATCAAAAAACTTTCTCTCGGTCAGGTCCAGCACTCCCAAATAGTTGAATTACATAACAGAAGCTATATAGGACATGAAATTAGCACAAATTATGGTGTTAGAAAAATCTGCAATTCATAACACAATTCTTAATTTCAAATTCACGGGACCTTATAGTGACTTGGAAGACCAGTACCAGAGATGATTTGATCAAAGAGTTTCAGTTCAATTAAAAAAAAAAATATGAGCAGCTTTGTTGGCAAATGGCATAAACATCAATAGAATGACTGTTTCGGCCATTTGAGCAATGAATTTGGGCTGAAATCATTTAAACCTGCTTGTAAACCAAAGCATTGATTTAATGACTATATTGAAAAATGTATGGTTGTCTTAAACTTTTGAGAAGCACTGTATATTACACGTGTTGTGATGAGGGCTTCTGCCCACACATTTAATGCCTTGCGGAGATTTGTGCTTACAGACTTTCACCAGTAAAACCATATTGCTGCTTTTATTGCTGATTGTCTTAGACCTGCTTTATCATACAAGTAATGATACTTTCTAGTATTTTACAAATAACCAATGTAACACTTGGCCTATAATCATCTGGATTTGATTCATCCCTTTTTATAAATATGGAGGTAATTCATGCCAATTATCTGAAAGCCTTCCAGTTTGGATGCTCTTGATATAAATGCCGCTTAGCGGTAGGGATATGCCATCTGCCATTTCTTCCAATATGCATGGATGAATCCCATCTACGCCAGGTGCTTTGTGAGATTTTAGGTTTTTTACTTGGGATTTCATTACCTGATCTTCAATACTAATTGTTTCAAGGAGGCCTGTATTCAGGTTTTTTAGTGGTATACTGAATTTAGAGGTAAACTGAAGGTATCTTCAATGACTGGATAGGAACTGGTTTAATAATAATTTATAAAATAATCATCATTAAATTAATGAAATCAAATATTAAATCAATGAATATTTTGTAATTGTTGCCCATT
>OY735243.1:18062561-18375061 GCA_963457665.1 Thysanoteuthis rhombus
AAATGTGGCTAACTATGTCTTGTACACTATTGGGATAAATTGCCTAAATATGTGAAAAAGAAAATTAGTATTAACAGCTTTAAAAATAGTATTGACCAATTTCGAGATAATAGCTTTAAATGGTCAGTATTGGGAACACTCTGAGGAAATCTTTAAAAGAATTTAAGTTATCAAGTATACAGTATAGCAAGCTGATGTATGATGAAGCAATTTTGAACTGGAATAAGATTTTTTCATGTTCAGACAATGTATTAAAATGAGATGCCCATAGAAACATTATACATAGATAAATAGATAATAAATGAATCTAAAGTTTATGTAATCAAGCTTTATTTTATAAAAGATGAGTCATTTTTGCCAATAATATATATATTAACACACACACACACACACACACACACATATATATATCTAAGATAATTTTGAAGAGGTTATTAAAATACATACGCACCAACTATCTTCATTCCTGCACCTAATGTACTCCCATCCCATCCCATAACACCCATACCCCATAGCATACCTTAATATACATACATAATTATTCTTCACAATTGCCTCACCTATCGGACCCCCACCTGCATATAATTAATGCTACAAACTTATCTTACCTTATCTATACTCAACTCTTCTTTTATGTATATCAAACATTGGGAACGTTGCACATAGTCACCTTGACCCCAACCAATTGATACCTATGTAAAGTCTATTTTATTTGTACTATTCAAAGCTAACTGACCATTCAGAAAATGTACAATGACTCTTATGGTTATAAAATATGAATTTCCCCTACTGATACTCAATCATATATAACAAGGACTCCCTTTAACTTATATCCTACATCACTTTGATTATTACTGAGGATAGCCTCAACCTCACTGCCTAGCATGGAGATACTAATAAATAATTTAACCCCTATAATTATCAAACCCCCACCTTATACACGGACATACTATTGATACATCTTTAGTTCTACTCCACTATTGATATCCATCTATCAGTACTGACAAGTAATTTTCACCCTGTATTTCATTCTTAGCGATGATGCTACACTTTATAAATACTCTCATCCCAACCCTGCTTCAATGTCTTATATTTATATTTACTTCCACCCGAGCCAACGTATTTTCTATAAGTATACAATGCTTACCCAGACAGAAGTCTATGGAATAGGATCTACAGGTTCTGCATCACCTGTTACATTTTCCTGATGTATGTAATATATTCCTCATGATATAAGATTGCATACAACTTAATGTTAGTTTTAGAGATATATCTATGTCTATATGTATGTATGTAGGGTGATGCTAAGTTAGGCTTATATATTTGTACATATGTATATTTGCATGTGTAGATCAAAATGACATTTGGAAGGTGAAAAAAAAACTTAAGAGACATGTGTTTCATCTCAAAATTTTTTATTATTCCATGGGCGTATTTTGATGCATTTCAACAGGGGAATCAAACCTGCCACTGATAGGATAGCCATTTCAACATAGCAATGCTCTTATGATTGAGTTGAACAGCCGTTGGTAATGCAAAGGCCAAATAACTGCTTACAACCCAAATTCTATTTTACTCTTTCAATGCGACAGTTATACATTGTGAAATGGATGTATGTGATTCGACAGAATGATTATAAATTGCATTATATTATACTGAAACTTATTTGAGACGATCTCCCGTTTTTACACGGTTAATGTATCACTCACCCTAGACAATGTAAATAGAATAAGCAATGAAAGAAAATAGGGTTGCGAAAGGAATTGGACCTGCCCCCGATAGGATAGCTGCTTCAACGGACAGATGCTCTAACCATTGAACTAAACAGTCGTTGGTATTATGAAGGCTAAATAACCGCTTTCACACCGAATTTTCATTCTGTTTATTCTCAGTCTATTCGCCTCTTCCAATGCGTTATGTATTAAGAAATGGATCTCCCGTTTTTACACGGTTAATGTATCGCTCACCCTAGACAACATAAATAGAATAAGCAATGAAAGAAAATAGGGTTGCGGCAGGAATTGAACCTGCCACTGATAGGATAGCTGCTTCAACCATTAAACTAAACAGCTGCCGGTAATGCAAAGGCCAAATAACTGCTTACAACCCAAATTCTCATCTTGTTTATTCTTGGTCTATTTGTCTCTTTTAATGTTTCAGTTATGCATTCAGAAATGGACATATTTGGTCCGACCGAATGAATTGTAAATTGTGTTACTTTAATGGAAACTTATTTGAAATTCCTGCAACAGTCCTATTTCCTTTAACTGTTTATTCTATTTACGTTGTCTTCATTAAGTGATATATTAACTGTGCAACAACGGGAGATTATTTCAGGTAAGAGTTTCTATTCAATGTAACACAATTCATAATTCATATATATATATGTATATATACGCATTGGGTTTTATTGCCCCTAAACCCAAAAAACATAGACAATCATTCGCCTGAAGATGCCCAGAGAGGGCCAAAACATGAGCTAGTTTGTGTAGCGAATCCACAACCAACTATTTATATATATATATATATATATATATATATATAAAAATATATATATATATATATATATATATATAGGTATTGATATATATATATATATATATAGATATAGATATAGATATAGATATATACATATTCCTTACTTTTTACTTATTTCTGAAATTTATTGAACTCTTCTTGGGGAATCCAAGTATTCTTATACACTGCAAGTAGAATGTTTTATTCATGAATAAAGTGCTTAATATTGCTCTTTTTTCTCAACAGAGCTCGTATAGAATTGTGTTCCAATGGAGACCAACAATAAAACTGTTTCGCAAATAAGTCTATCAGTATACAATTATACATCTCTATATCTATATATATATATATATATATATATATATATATATATATATATATATATATGTATATATATACATAGCTTTCTTATTTCTAAGACATAACCCTGCTGTTAGCTTTTGGCTACCGGAATATTTTTTCTTTCTCTAAAATGAGTGGAAACCATGACAAAATGAACATGATGGCGACAAATAAATATTTTTGCTTGAATGCATGCAATCAAAATGTCCATTTGGGTGTTAACCATTTCCACTTGAATGTATTGTAAGCTATAATTGTATTCATGTATCGATTGATAGATAGATATATATATATATATATATATATATATATATATATATATATATATATATATATATATATATACATACATACATATATATATATATATATATATATATATATATA
This sequence comes from Thysanoteuthis rhombus, assembly GCA_963457665.1. Lineage (NCBI taxonomy): Eukaryota > Metazoa > Mollusca > Cephalopoda > Oegopsida > Thysanoteuthidae > Thysanoteuthis > Thysanoteuthis major. The sequence continues at coordinate 18,065,808 of OY735243.1, forward strand.
TATATATATATATATATATATAAATATATATATATATATATATATATATATATATATATATATATATATATATATACATATATATATATATGTAATAAAGTTTATGGTGGTTTGTATCCTGTGTGAACAAATTGCAAAATTATTTCAGTGTCTATTATAAGGGAATGGACAGTATAAGCATTTTAGGTACAATGTAGAAAAGGTGATTATAATCATAAAATATGAAGATTCATATCTTTGCTCATTTGATGTTATAAATGGCAAAGAGATAAAGAGAAAAGGGAGATTAAATGAAAAGTCTTTTTGTTGGTACAAATATTTGAAATCCTTGTAATTAGCAGATGTATAGCAAAGTATAAAAGAGGGAAGGGAAAGCTTCCTTTCTTTTGTTTATTTTATTATGCATCCACTAATTACAGAGATTTCAAAATTTTTTACAGCTAAAAGACTTATCAATAAATCTCTCTCTTTTTATTTGTTCATCATTTGTATCATCAAATGAGTAAAAAAGTGAATTCATAATCAGGATCAAACACTGTACCAAAAAGGATTTTACTCTCTCTCTCTTTCTCTCTTTTTATACATATACATATAAATATATATATATATATATATATATATATATATATATATATATATATGTAAGATGAAGTAAGGATTCACGGTAGAAATATAAACATGCTTGCGTAGCAAATTTATGTAAAAATATGTATATATATATATATATATACATATATGTGTATATATATATATATATATATATATATATATGTATATATATATATATATATATAAATAGTAGATTTTGGATTCGCTACACAAACTAGCTCATGTTTCTGCCCTCTTAGGGCCTCATCGAACACTCTATGAAAATCCATCGCATTTCCGAAGTGGCTTTATATTATTGATATATTATTATAATATGTTATACTGCTAGCCTGATTTGTACCACATATATATATATATATATATATATATATATATATATATATATATATATATATGTACGTTTATGTTTCTGCCCTGTTGGAGATTCTCCAGGCAAATGATTCGTTTTTTTTTTTTATTCCTATTTAGGACATTCTGTGGGTTAGGTGGGGCATCTATTTTTGTTTAGGCTATCGGATCTTCCCATTTTCTAAAACATATACATATATGCCAGAATATTGAAACACCATGTTACCCATGACTAGAAGACTAATTTGAAATCATCTTTTTTGCCAATAAAAAAACAAAATAAAAAAACAGAGGTATTAAAAAGAGAGACTTATATAACATTAAAATGTTGGCATCATTCAAAATTTCGATTATCAAGCATAACTTAATACCCTACATTTAGGTAAACTAAGAATTAACCACCAATAGATTTCTTATTTCCATCATTATTATAATGAACTTTATTCTAATTTTACACCTCCAGCCACTCCAAGGAACAACCCAATCACCATAATTGTCTTAGACATGTGGAAATAGACCAAACTCAGAATAATTAATTCGACAACTAAGGTCATATAAAAGGGAACACTAACACTGGGAAACAGATTTAAGTGAGAATGAAATACTCTCAGAGAGGAAACATACCACAAAGACTGATAGTATAACAACATACTGATGACAAGAATGCTTACAGTTTATCCTCCTAAGTTATAATTTATAAGTACCAACAACCTTCAAATCACCATTAAATAAAACAGAAAAACATAACAAGCTATGACTAACAACTAGAAAAAAGAAAGAAAAAATGATTTATAGATAGAATAGAAAGAAGATCCTATCGCCTAAAAAAAAATAGACATTCCCTTCCCGCATAATGTCTTTAATAAGAATCTAAAATAAACTGAATCATTTGCATGAAGGAGCCCAAACAGGGCAGAAATATAAATGTATTTGTGTAGCGGAACCTTATTCCATTATATTTTAAGGTCTACTCCAAATCACCTTTATGTTTAATGTTGAATTCATCAAGCACTTTATGAAATAAATTCATCAGTTATTATATCATATTGCATTCCTGAATTGTATTGTATATATATATATATATATATATATATATATATATATATATATATATAGATAGATAGATAGATATATATATAGATATAGATATAGATATATACATATTCCTTACTTTTTACTTATTTCTGAAATTTATTTTACATATATACATATATATATATATATATATATATATATATATATATATATATATATATATATATATATATATATATACATATATATATACATATATATATGTATATATACATATATATATATATATATATATATATATACATATACATATATATATACATATATATATATATATGTACATATACGTCTATATATATATATACACACACACACATATATATATATATGTATATATATATATATGCATATATATACACACATATATATATATATATGTATGTATATATATATATATATATATATATATATATATATATATATATATATATATATATGATACAATTCAGGAACACAATATAATGCCACATTGAAAGATATGTATTTATATATATATATAAATGCATGTATATGTATGTATATGATTATGAATTGCGTCATATTATATTGAAGCCGCATTTGGAATGATCTCCCATTATTACGAGGTGAATTTATCATTTGGCCAAAACAATGTAAATAGATAAACAATAGGAAAAATGGAGCTGGTGCACGAACTGTACTTGCGACCGATAGGGTAGCCATTTCAATGTAGCGTTTCTCTTGCCATTGAGATAAAACAGTCGCCTGTAAAGCAAAGGCCAAAATAATGGTTTTGACTCCAAAGTCTCATTTTGTTTATTCACAGTCAATATTTGCTATATTTGTTTCTTTCAATGCAACAATTATGCTATATGCATATATATATATATATGCATGTATATATATATATATATATATATATATATATATATATATATATATATATATGTGTATATATATATATATATATATATATATATATATATATATATATATATATATATACATATATATATATATATATATGTATATGAATATATGTGTACAATTAAAGTTGTACAACTATATTCAAACTTCTCAGTCCTTTCTCTTGAAAAGAGACGTAAAATGGTGCTGATTATTTGCCTCCCTGGTTAGCTAAGTCTAGTATGAGTTACTACTTTGACCGTGGAATGGTACTGTTATCCATTGCAGTGTGTCTTTGGTATTGTTGTTGAATGAACAACTACTAGCCCCCTCTGTCTGGTAAATAGTATGATAAATGTTATTACATATATTTGCACATGTACAGGATTTAATATACATAATATGTATTTGATATAATCATGTATAACATATATAATATATATTTGATATAATTATATATCATATATAATGTATATTTAATATAATTGTACATAATATATATAATGTATATCTAGTATAATTATATATGAGGTATATGATACATATTTAATATGATTATATGATATATTTATATATATATATATATATATATATATATATATATATATATATATTTATATATATGTATATATATAATATGATTATATATAATATATAAAATATATATTCAATATGATTATATATAATATATATATATGATATATATTTGATATAATTATATGTAATGTATATATTTGATATAATTATGTATAATATATATCTAATATAATTATGTATAATATATATAATATATATTTAATATAATCATGTATAATATATATAATATATATCTAATATAATTATATATAATGTATATATTTGATATAATAATACATAATATATATAATATATATTTAATATAATTATGTATAATATATATAATATATATCTAATATAATTATATATAATATATATTTTATATAATTATATATGATATATATAAAAGTAAACTTAGTATAGCGATAATGGATCATGAAGATGTAAACAAATTCAGATCAAAAAGTTTGTAATATACCATTCAGTTTGAAAATGCCATTGATTGACAATATGAAAATATTACAAATTAAAGCAAATAGATAGTATGTTCACTGCAAAGAAAAAGTATATATTTATTATTGCTATGCTTCTAAAGATGTCACTTTAACACTAAACATAGGGAAAAATGATTTGTATTCGCATACAGTTATGGAACAGTAGGAGTTGAGATTATTAATTCAGAAACAGGATGAATTTGGTCAACTGGAAAATAAGGTGTTCAGTCAAAACAAATGGTCCGACAGACGCCACTGTTTCATCCCAGAAAATGTTTTTACCTGGACAACTAACATAGTTTCTTTCTGAAAATTTTTTTTCTCTCTCTCTCTCTTTTTTCTCTCTCTCCCTCTCTTTCTTTTTTCTTTCTTTCTTCACATGTAATTACTTGTGTCATAACCAGAAAATGTGCGCAAATTCATGAAGTAATGAGTCAACAAAACATCCCCTCCCCAAGGTACTCAGGTGGGCGTGTGAGTTACTATGGTATCTTTAGTGGACAACCCTCTTGCCCCAATCCATTCCTACCAGGATGTGTGGGTGGAGGTTGAGGACATGGATAGAGGTCTAGGTTAATGATTTTCAGGTAATGGCTTGTTTGACAATCAAATGAAGCATAAGAATGAGAAGAAAGAGAAATACTCAACAGGTAACAAAGAAACTGAGAAGTGGACGTTTGAGTGTTCAGAAGGAAAGTATTCTGTCTTAAACTCTTCATGATTCTTTGGCATTACTCATTTTTCACTGCAGTTTTGCAGTCTGGGAACACTTGGAGAAAAAAAGATTTTTGGAAAGAGGTGGGGAGAAAATTAGGGTAAGAGAAGGGTGTGAAAAAGTATGGTAATGCAGTAACACCATTACGAGGCACATTTGCTCGAGGGCAGGGACAAATGATTGGGACAAGTGATTAATGAGTGTAAAGATCTAAATCAAAGGTTGCTGTCTTTGATTCAAATTTAGTTATTTATTGGTTGATTGACTTGAAATTTCAGTTAAAAACAGGCTTGGTTAATCACTCAATAGAAACCGCCATGTAACTTGCAGCATGCTTTGTTGAGAGTGATGAATAAAAAAAAAAATGACTGAAAAAAAGGGTGAGTAATGAATAAGTTACTTATCTCACCCTTTGTTTGGACAGTGATCATTAAAAAGTCTGAATTTTCAGAAAGTAAGTGGGTGCAAACTAAGGGATCGATTTAGCACAGAATTACATTGTAAAAAACTTCTTAGAAGGGATTTTCAAAAAATCGAAATAAAAGTTTTTTCCTAGACATAAGGAATAAATGTTTGAATTTTCAACGCTCTGGCTCTGTTGGCACAGCCTTCCATATGATATATACATACATACATTGCCGGCCAGCCAGACAGCTGCACCAACTTTGAAACTGAAGAAACCTATGTTGGTAGTTTTGATGACAGCTTTGGTTGATGGATTCTTACAATGTGCCAAATTTGTACCATTAATAAAATTTTGACATGAGCATTTAGGAAGCATTTTTGGTCAGAATTCTTTCTTACGGGGGGGGGGGGGTTACAAAATCACTCTATCACACCCTTCATAAGGTTAAGGCAAAAGAAGAGCTCCCTGAGAGATCTCAAAGTAGTGAATTTAGTATCACAATTACTACGATTCAGAAGAAATTTCTTGGGATTTCCAGATTCGTTTTTATTCTTTTATTTTTTTGCACACACATGCATACAAATCAAATAAAAAAAAAAAATCATACACAAAAGTACCTACACAGGTACAGAGGTACACAGATATAGAATTAGAAATCATCATCATCATCATCATCAGTCTTTTAGCGTCCGTCGTTGGACATAGACCTTCCCCAGGATTTGCCACACTTCTCTATCATGGGCGTCACGGAGCCAGTACTTCCTGAACTTGTCTAGTTCATCTCTCCATCTAATATTTTGCCGGCCTCGGTTGCGCATATGGTCTCGGGGAATCCATGTTGTGAGTCGTGATGTCCATCGATTGTCAGCCATTCTTGCAACATGGCCAGCCCACCGCCATTTGAGATTTTTTATGGATTCTATGATGTCTCTAACTCTTGTCTTTTCCCGGATGTGTTGTGCTGTTTTGTGGTCTCTCCATGTGAGGCCCAGCATTATTCTTTCATGTGCACGTTGCATGGTTCTCAGCTTACGGGTCTGTTTCTTGGTTAAGTTCCATGTTTCAGCTCCATAAGTGACTATTGGGAGGATGCATTGGTTATACACCCTTCTCTTTAGGATTAATGGGATCTTACTACTTTTGAAGGTTGAGCTAGCTCTGCCAAAGGCTTGCCATCCTAGTGTGATTCTTCGCTTGATTTCTTCTTCTTTTGAGGGTCTTATGGAGATTCGTTGCCCTAGGTAGATGTAGTGGTCTACTTTCTCAAGTTCTGTGTCCTCGATTTCGATCTTAGTGTTCTTAATACCCTAAAACATACATATACACATACAAACATGGATTAACACATGAACACATACAGGTATAACTTGATAAGAGTGGTTAATTTGTTCCAAATTTTCCTTGCTGTTCAAGGTCCTTTCTATAGTTTTGAGAAGGGTCATTAACATTCAAAGAATTCTTAAGATATTTCAACAACTTCTTGGTTGTATGGTTGACACAACATTTCAGCTGATGCATTCTACGGTTTTTGACAGATGTACTATTCAAATGTATGGGTAGTAAGCAGAATTTTCCTCCAGTGGTAGCAACGCTTAAAATGTTGGATTCGGGTAATATATTTTTCTTTTCTTCTTAGGTCTGGACTTCTGTATCTTTTCTGTATCTTATCTGTTGAATAGGAAGCCACATAAGGTGGAATTTCACACTTGTCTGACTTTTAGACCCAGTTGACATGTTGACCTGAATCCAATGACATCATCATCATCATCATCATCCTCCTCCTCCTCCTCCTCATCATCATCATCATCACCACCACCACCACCACTACCACCACCACCACCACCACCACCATCATCATCCTCATCATCATTATCATCATCATTATTATCATCATCATTTTTTAAAAATATGTTTTGGTTTTCAGTACTGTTCAAGACCGTACTGGCCAAGGTCACTTTATAATTTAAAGTGCTTTTGTTTTCAGCTTATACTTCGTGATATTAATTTTTACAATAATACCTTAACGGTACCACATCAAAACAGCACTTATCAAGGATCAAGGTATTCTTATACCAGTGTATTTTTTATTAGTTTGTATACCTTATTGGACACAGGTTTGATTCGTGCAACAGCCCAATTTTCTTCAATTGTTTATTCTATTTCTGCTGTCTAGGCCAAATGATACATTATGGGATATCATTTTCAGTAGAGTTCCAAAGTAACATAACGCACCAATAATGTTTCTACTGGATTATATATCCATTCCCTAATAATATGATTGTCTGCATAGAGGAACAAACAGAGCAGATATAGACAATGAATAAAAAAGATGAGAATTTGGAGTGAAAACAGTTATTTGGGCCTTTGTATTAACAGTGGCTGTTTAGCTCAATGGTAAGAGCAATGCTATGTTGAAGTGGCTGCCTTATCGGTTGCAGGTTTGATTCCTGCAATGGTCCAATTTTCTTCAATTATTTATTCTATTTACACAGTCTCGGCCAAATGATACATTAACAGAAAATCATTTCAAATACAGTTTCCTATTGATATAAAACATCTATAATATTTCTGTCAGATTATATACATATTTCCTAATGATATAATTGTCCGCGTTAGGAAACAAATAGAGCAGATATAGAGAGTGAATAAACAAGCTGAGAGTTTGGAGTTGAAGCATACACTGAGGAGTGAATATCTTCACAACCATGTAAATGCGATATACAATACTGGATTGAATTTTTTGATCATTCTCACTGGTGTGAATTCACATACACAAACACTGACACACACACAGACACACACATACAATCACACATCAGTGCCACCACCACCAACAACAACACTGTAATACAAATGTGAGTCATCAATACAAACTTATATAGATATATAAATGGATAAAATTAATTTAACCACAGGACTAACCACTCATAAAAAAACAAACAAAAAAAACTGAATTAGTCAATGTTACTTGATCATTGGGATAATATGTAATCATGTTTTGCATATGTTTTTCAGAATACAGTTCAAACCTCAAGTTCAAATTTGACTTATGTACAAGCAGTGGTGGCACCAGCTCTTTGTACCAGCCCTGGCAAGGCACAGCCAAGAAACTATGTGGATTGGCAAAGTCTTATATAAGTAATAAGAGTTATAAAATTTTGTAAGCCTGGACGAGGTATGTACAAGACTGTTGGTTGTCAAGGCAATGCCGAGGGTTACTCTGGCCTGGCACCACCAGTGTGTATAAGATCTGTCTATTTCATCTATCCATGTCAGTCTGTTCATATCTATCTATCTATCTATCTATCTATCTGTCTGTTCATATCTATCTCAGTCTGTTCATATCTATCTCTGTTCATATCTATCTATCACAGTTTTTTCATATCTATCAATTCATATCTCTCTTCATATCTATCTCAGTCTATTCAGATCTGTCTGTTAATATCTATATTCATATCTATCTATCTCTCTTCATATCTATCTATGTATACACATATGCAGCCTTTGCTGTTGCCTTGAAATGACATATAGTCACTGTTGAAGTCCTCAAGTCTCAAAAAAGTACTTGAACCTTTGTTCATCAGTTGTTATTTTTACAATCACTTAAAAAACAAATAGATTTAAAGTAAAAGTAAGATCTACAACAAAAGTAATTTAGGAAAAAAAAATCAATTTTAAATTTCAAATTCCATTAATTTATTGTTTTACTTTAAATTCCTTATTTTTTCAAAATATTCAATACTTCAGAAGGATATTTTCAAACGGGATTTTAAATGGAGCAGCGATTTGCACCTGGAGTCAATCAAGACTCTCTTTTTGTATGGGTGACATCATTCTAGAGGAGGGGTAATCAAGTATTAACTGTTGTTAGGAACTTGTTGGTTCAATGTCTTAATTTATTGGTTTGTTAGAAATGAAATGCTTTTTTTAATAGTATGATGGAGGGTAACAAAATACAGTAAATATTCAATCAAAATATGAGCCATTTGAAGCAATAACCTTTATCCAACAATCTTCAAATGATAATATGCCATCTGAATAAAATTCTTTAGATTTAGAGGTCATAACTTCAGCAAAATCATGAATAATGGCTTCCAATTTTTTCAACTTCTTAACCTTTGTTATTACCTTGAAATGACATATAGTCACTGTTGAGTCCTCAAGTCTCAAAAAAGTACTTGAACCTTTGTTCATTGGTTGTTATTTTTACAATTGCATAAAGAACAAATAGATTAAAAGTGAAATTAGAATCTACAGCTCAGGTAATTAAGAAAAAATCAATTCTAAATTTTAAAATTCTATCAATCTACTGACTGGATATTGTTCAATCTGTGTCATTAATATTCAATTCTGAATTGAGTGCACTGACAAAGAAAAACGAATTTGTTATTTAAGATAAATTCTGATGTCAATTATTCTTCATCATTGAGAACAAGTTTGAGCCTCCATTGGGATTTATTATTAGTATCCATATTACCATACCTCATATCATCAGCAGTTTGAGCAGCAATATGTTCTAATTTAAACCTATACTTGGAAATTAGTCAAACTTCTTGATCAAACACAATATTAACCAAGGATTCATTAACATCCCAATAAGAATCAAATATATCTATTTACATTGAATTTGCAAAAGTGCAATTATATTAGTACATCTTTCACATTTAACATAATTCTCTAAAAAAAATTCATATATTACAACTGAATATTTCATAATATCACTATTAGTTTGCTAATCTACATTAATATTTGGGCCTGCTGTCTGTTTGTCTGTGTCTCTTTCACGCTAAAATTATGAGTCCTATCAACCTAATATTTGGCATCCAGACTCATAGAAGATCACCTTGTGACATAAGCTGTTAATCTGAGATATTCAGGGGTCATTTCTAGTAATATCCGTTTTGAAACATTCGAAACAAAAAAATTTAATAGAAACCTTCATCAGTGGGCGTTTGTAGATCTCCAATTATCACCACATGGGCACAAAGGTCAGCAACAATGTGGAAGTGACAGGGGTTGTGATGTTAAACATGTCTAAATCACACCCTGGAAAAAAGAGTGGGAGAAGGAGAAGCAACAGCATAAAGAGTATTAACAGTGCTAATACCAGTGCAGTTTGAGCCCAAGCCCCAGACACTACCCCCAGAAGTTTCTCATTTTTTCTTTGCTCTTTCCTTCCTCTTTTTATAAAGTTTTAACTTAGTATAAGCCCACATAGCCCTCTATCATTTTCTCTTTCTGATCCACTCATTATTTCTCTCATTTCCTATTATGCTATTTAAATATATTAAGCAAAAAAAAGTAAATTTGCTAGGTGTATATTAGAGAGTGAGATTATATTATTATTATTATTATTTCGGAATCTCACACCAGTTGCCTGGTGGTAACCGCTGGAGTTTGAGTGACAGCAAGTCTCCTCAAGTCTCCAGCCCTCCTCTCCTAGTACTCATAGGTCGCAGTAATTCTACGATTTACAGTTTCACACCGGTTGCCCAGTGGTTATTGCTGAAGGCTGAGTGACAATAAGTCTCCTCAGGTCCTCAGCTAACGTCTCCTCCCTCTTTCGCATATCATGACAGAGCTACTATTCGTTGCAGTACTTATATCTCTAGCACCTTCCTCAGTATCCGTGCAGTTCCAAGTAGCGCTGTGGTCTGTACGGTCTCTATCCTCCCCCTAATCCCGATCTCCTCCAGTCTCTCCCTCAGCGTTTTGGGGACAGTTCCTAGTGCTCCCACTATGACCGGTACTACTCTGGTTTTCATGTTCCACATTTTCCTTAACTCCCTTGCTAGGTCCTGGTATTTTTCCCTTTTTTCACCCTCCTTCTTTTTTACTCTATGGTCTGCAGGCACAGCAACGTCTACTATTTGGCAGGCCTTCCTTTTTTTGTCTACTATTACTAAGTCCGGCCTTCTTGCCTGGATGAGGTGGTCAGTTTGGATGTCAAAGTCCCACAGTAGTTTGTGGTTGTCATTCTCCAAAACTGCCTCTGACTTGTGCTGATACCACTTTTCCCCATGGTTGAATCCCATTTGTTTACTTAGTTCCCAGTGTATCATCGTTGCTACTCTATCGTGTCTATGCTTATACTCCTTCTGGGCGAGCTGACTACATTCACTAGTTATGTGGTTTACTGTCTCATCTCTTTCACCGCACATGCGGCATTTGCTGTTTGTCTGTGTTCTGTCGATTTTTGCTTTTATGTAGTTTGTCCTTATGTTTTTGTTTTGGGCTGCCATGATGAGCGATTCTGTTTCTCTCTTAAGGTGTCCCTTTCGTAACCACGTCCATGATTTCTCGTCTGCTATATCTTTTATCTGTCTTTTAAACTCGCCGTACAATTTTTTCCCTTCCCACTTTTCTTTTCTAGTTTGCTGTACTGTTCCATTGTTTTCTACTTTATTGTTTGTTGCACTATCCCTCGCGCTCTTTATGATTTCTTCACTATTTGTTTGCACATATCTATCTAGGACTACTTTAGCTCTCTGGACACAATCTTCTATGCTGATGAGCCCCCTACCACCTTCTTTTCTCTTAACGTATAGTCTATCTGTATCATCCCTAGGGTGTAATGCTTTATGCATCGTCATAAATTTCCTTGTTCGCCTATCCATTGATTGGAGCTCTTCCTTTGTCCATCCTAGGAATGGTCCTGTATACCTAACTACTGACACAGCCCAGATTATTATTATTATTATTATTATTATTATTATTATTATTATTATTATTATTATTATTATTATTATCATTATTATTATTATTATTATTTGCAATCTCACACCAGTTGCCTGGTAGTATCTGCTGGAGTTTGAGTGACTGCAAGTCTCCTCAAGTCTCCAGCCCTTCTTTCCTAGTACTCATAGGTCACAGTAATACTGTGGTTTACAGTTTCACACCGGTTGCCCAGAGGTCATTGCTGAAGGCTGAGTGACAATAAGTCTCCTCAGGTCTTCAGCCAAATTATCATTATTATTATTATTATTACTATTATTATTATTATTACTATTATTATTATTATTATTATTATTATTATTATTATTATTATTATTATTATTATTAATAATAATAATAATGATAATAATAATTGTGATAATAATAATGATGATGATGATGATAATAATAATAATGATAATAGCCGTAACAATAACAACATTAAGGAAAGGTTCGACCCTTATCTTTTTAGATTTTGCAAGGTGTCTCTTTGCTCTACAGATCGATTACCCATTGTCAGGAAAAAGACAAGAGCATTTAAATCCATGAGACAATTTGACTCCGTCCATCCAAACCCACTGACCTGAACTCCCACCCCCTGCTATTTGGATATTTTAGATCATTTTGATTACAATCAGTGCAGTAATATTTTACAATCTTGTGATGCTGACCATCAACACTGAAATGAGCTCGATCCTCGCAGGTAAGTGAATTTTGGTAACATAATAACATTGTTAGTTCCTACAGCAGTAAAGCAGTATATATATATATATATATATATATATATATATATATATATATATATATATATATATATATATTATTGTGTCATCCACAGACAGCTGTTTCGATGTATTACATCTCTTCAGTGTGGCTATAGACTTTCCATTATCCCATCCAATACCGCGAGGCAGAATTGGAACCTTCACTTCGGACCCGTAGGCCGATATCCTACCTCTGGTAAGGCTGAATTTAAGCGATATATCTAAATAACACAGAAATCCCTCATCCACCAGAGTGTTCAATTCCTATAGAAGAGCATTGCATATGCATATATATATATATATATATATATATATATATATATATATATATATATGGGGGGGAGATAAAGAATGACAGAAACATAGATGAAACGCAAAGAGATCGATAGACATGAAAGGAGGGGGAAATATCCGCATATACATCAATACGTTCTCGGTCTAATGTTGAAAAAAAGCATTAATCTTAACGAACAAATATTTATTTTTCAACATAACTTTCTTCTTTGCTGATGCACTTGATTCAGTGGTGAATATCACTGACACAGATAGACACAATATACAGTCAAAATTCCAGATTACAATTCATCTAAAAACTACAAGCCAGACCACGTCTCTCTTTCTTTGTCTGTGTCTATCTCTTTGTCTGTCTGTCTGTCTCTCTCTCTCTATATATATATATATGTGTGTGTGTGTGTGTGTGTTACAAACCTTTGGTTTAAATGGTGGGATAGACCACCACCTGCACGAAGTACTTCCCGTTCACAGAGAGAGAGAAATATTTAATGAAGTGTGCTAATGATCTCTTTTTCCATGGCTTAATTACGCCAAGAAGATCTGACGAGAGAGAGAGAGAGAGAGAGAGAGAGAGAGAGAGAGAGAGAGAGAGAGAGAGAGAGAGAGAGAGAGAGAGAGAGAGAGAGAGAGAGAGAGAGAGAGAGAGAGAGAGAGAGAGAGAGAGAGAGAGAGAGAGAGAGAGAGAGAGAGAGAGAGTTAATGTTATATGCTAATGATTTCTTTTTACCAGTCTTAATTAAACCAATCAAGAATCATGGATTAGGTACGATTTAGCGCTACCTTTTCAGCGATCCTTATTCAGCACACGGCTTTTCGGCCCCAGACTATTCAGCGCCAAGATCTGTTGGCGGTTGTATGTAGTTTTAATACCAGCGAAGATGTACTTCGCCCAATTTCGTATACAATGTGGGTCATTCACACTAAAAGCTGTGTTCCGCCCATAGTTTATTTTTGTATAATTTAAAAATCAACATTATAGATAAAAAAGAAATTATAATAGTAAGAAAATAGTAAAAAAAAAAGAAAAAAGAAAAAGTAATACATTACTCATTTGGATATTAAAAAAAACTTATCTATTGAAAAACATGCGAAATCATCCTGAAATTTCACTTTGAAATTCATAGCTATTTATGAAGTAAATTATTATTCTGGAAATCTCCAAATACTGATGAAAGAATGATAATCGAAGGATTGAAAATCTACAGCAAAATCAGACAGAAAAAAAAATAATGAAAACAAAATTGATCATGAAATAAGAAAATACCTTCAGGGGAGGAGCAATAAATCAAGCAAAATTAAGCTAGAAGCTATTTAGATCTTATCAATAAAAATGGTCTTAAAAAGAACATAAAAAATCGATTTTTCAATTTTCACTGATAATTCGAGAACAAGAACCATAAGTTCAACAATGCGCCCACCATCTGTGGTAATAGTAGCAGGAGGAGGCGTATGAGGAAGAAGGAGTGCAAGTGGTCTTTCTTTGAGTCTATTGATTCTCGTATTTGTAAAATATTGCGATTAAGAAATATTTCGAGAGTATTAATTTCAAAAGAAATTGTGAATGTCCATTTTCGGTGTTTTTTTTTTTTTTTTCACCATTTTTGGCTATTTCGAATGCAGAAATACAGACCTGGGCAAAATTAAGACATCATTAGCAGCAGGAAAACAAATTGATCAGAATAGAGTTCTTTTAATAACATCAGACTATTCCTCCCTCTCTATTTCCGTTATTTAACGTAACAGAGACCGACCGATCGAACGCTGGAACAGCGTCCCTGAACTTGGCCTTCGCAGGCATCATTTACTTCTACTATTTTTTTGCATGGGTCGTTGATTGTGAGGAAATATGATCAGCTCTTGAAACCAGATGGATCAAGTTAAACCCTGTCTTTCTCGAACATTTTTTAATTATATTTATTTCATGAGACCTCCGACTGGAATTTCATACAGCGCTGGAGAGCTGTCCTCCGCACACCAACACCCTTGTTCTTTAGCCATCCGGTTTTCTTCTGCTATAACCCTTCTAGCACGCCACACTATATTCGCTGGCCGGTAAACGTTCAACCAATGTTACAAATGGGCCTATCATAATGAAGTTTCGATACTCAGCTCTTTTGATTCCCGCTTGCACCCCCCTCTGGATGCACCCACCTTTGACAGACCCTGTTATTCTTTCATTAATTTTCTCCAAAACTTCCTTTCTTCCTTTTTTAGAGACCGTCGAGACCACATGCAAAACTGAGGCTGACAGAATATAAAATGGAGAGATGAACTAGACAAATTCAGATAATACTGGCTCCGTGATGCCAATGATAGAGAAATGTGGCGGATCCAGGGGAAGGTCTATATTCAACGACGGATGTTAAAAGAATGATGATGATGATGATGATGATGACGATGAAAACTCTCAAAATCGGTTCCTTCAGACTTGCTATATATGCATCAAGCGCACAGCCCGAACCAAATGGAGCTAAAAGACTGAAAATTTCAAAATTTACTCCTTATTGTGTCCAAGAAAAACATCTTTTGTTACTTGAAGATACCCCCAGCCCATCCCGATATGTTTTTAACGGGGGTCAATCTACAATGTACGTTCATGCTAAATCGATCCCTCAGTTCATCTCCGCTTCTTTTCCTGAAAATCCACACTTTTTAGAGATCACTGCCCAACAAAAGGCGAGAGAAGTGACTTATTCATTGACCGACCTCTTTTTCCAATTTTTCAAATTGATAACCCCCAACACGATATGCTGCCAAAAGACGTTAGTGGCATGATGTTTTCTATCAAGTGACCAATCCGATCTGTCTTCATTAGTTTTTTTAACTGACATTTTTGACTTGTAAAAAAAGCACATCACTATTCACTATGATATCTGCATCTCCAAGCGTTATAGCCATCTTGCACCTCTCTCTCCCCCACTCTCTCTCTCTCTCTCACACACACGTATACCTGTATACACATGTACATACATTAAATAGAAAAAAATGACGCCATAAAGGTACTGAAGATTTTACCTGCACATTAATGTACAGACTACCAAATGAGTAAGAATGTATTGTACAAATTTCCTAATTAGAAAAACATCTGGTTGTCTTGAAAATCAGCATTGCAAATCTTCGTTTTACTTCTCTCCGAAAACTGACACGGGACACCCGAACGAAATACATAACTGTCGCAGCCGCTGAGCGGGTCAGAGACAGATGTGATGAACAAACTATGAAATAGATACGACGTAGAAAACTGTCATGAAATAAATATGACGTAGAAATCTTTCGGAACAAACTGATATATATATATATATATATATATATATATATATATATATATATATATATATATATATATATATATATATATATATATATATATATGTATATATACATATATATATATATATATACACACACACGTACATATATGTATGCATGTATATACACACACACACACACACACATATATATATACACACACACACACATATATATATATGTTTATATACATATATGTATATATATACATACACACGTATATATATATATATATATATAAATATATATATATATATATATATATATATATATATATATATATATATATATATGTATATGTACATATATACACATATATATAAATAGTAGAATGTGGATTTGTATGTATCGAGCACACTATGAAATAAATCCATTACATTTCAGAAATGGCTATATATTATTGATATATTGTTATATTATGTTATACTGCTAGCCTGACTTGTACCACACACACACACACACACACACACACACATATATATATATATATGTGTATATTTATATATATAAAACAGACTGTGAGATAGACATGAACATATTGTTGCATATGAACCGAGATAAATGAATAGATATGAGCATAGATAGATGTGAACAGAGATAGATAAACATATACATAAGTAGATACGTAAGTATGAACACAGATAGATAGACATTTAGATAGATAGATAGATAGATAGATAGATAGATATAAACATAAATAGTTAGATGGATAGATCGATTTGATATACAGATTCAGTCGTAGAGAAGAAAACTATCGTATATGATTTTAAAAACGCATATAAACCGAAATGACCACAAAACAATATTAGATTACTGTCTGTTAGTGTTTTTCTAACCCACCGCACTGGGTGTTGAAATAAAATCTTGATGAAGATGGAGAAGAAATCGATAGCGCACAGCTTTACCCCCCACGCTTCAAGTGCAAAGCTGTGTGTGACGTCACGTGCATACATTATCATACTAAGCATATACCATCTTCCTCCCCCATCCGCGAATTCGCCACAATATTTCCAGGCAGCAAATACTGTGTAACACACATCAATAATAGCAGGTATGTCAAGTAGATCATATTTTACATACGAAAATATGTCAATTTTATCTTTCATGTTCAATTACGTGCAAAAGAAAAAATATTTTTCTATTTACACAACGTGTCGTATTTGTAAGATGTTTTGTACCGCTATTTTCACTTTCGTTTTCAAGTTTTTAATGCCAAGCTGTACATAAATAGCATATCAACAGTCTTTCTAATTGTTTAATACGTTTCATTTCATAATTGAACTGTAATTTACAGTAATCGACACTTGATGAATATATGGCTATATTTTTACTTAAATGATACCCACACAACTGTTTGAAGACATTTTTTTAGATCAGGTCGAGAATCATAATGAATGACGATTTATTTCACATACGGCAAAAAAAAAAAAAAAAGAAGAAGAATGACATTACTACCTTTTTATTCCGACTGTGAATCGGGCAATATTTCTTGATTTTCATTTTGAAAATTTTGCTTTGATTCATCGTCATTGAGAGTATTGCGATTTATTTAAGAAATTGAGAACAAATTTTCAATGTCTGAAAAATGTTTAATGTTTTGTTTATCTTCATAGACGCAAACGCGCGTGCGCAACCCCCTCTTTCTCTGTCTCTCTATCACTCTCTCATAAACACATGTGTTTAAGACATATTTTAAGCTTTTACTACCCGAATAGAGTACTCTCATACAGAGTCGAAATCATCCATCAATTGTCGTATAAATACATATTAAACCGATCCAAAATATGATATGTTGTGTAATACTTTGTGTGGGTGTTATGCATGTACACATATGTATGCGTGTATAGTGTGAGCATGTAGGTGTGTGTGTGTGTGTGATTTGTGCGTGTGTTTGTGTTTGCGCGTGCGCGTGAGTGTGCGCGTTCAATATTCTGAATGAATCTCCATGTAGCCCTAATCACTGTCTTGGGACTGACAAAAACATCCATTATAATAATGTATTTGACAGTAACACTCATAAAGGAAAGGAAAAAAAAAAAAAGAAAAAAAGATGACGATTACGTACATCAGTATGCTGAGAAAAAAATTTCGTCCAATGACTTCTGAAATATTTTTGTCCAATTCATTTCGTTTCAAAGTCGGTAAAAAAACTCGAAATATCAATTCCATACATGTCATCATTTTTCAAAGCACGGATACGCTAAGTGAAGAATGTTGGCTGTGTTTGCGCGTGTGCGTATGTTTGTACGTGCGTGTATGTGTTGGTGAGTGCGCACGTGCATACACACGCGCATATGGTATGTTGGTAATATAATAAATTTCGTAACTCCTGTCTATATGAATTTCAAGATGTTAATCATGAAATCATTGAGTGGTTTTCATTGAGAAAATCTATTTCAAAATATTCAAAGATATTATAAACAATGGAATCGGGCGTTATAGGTCAGAACTGCGCGTTATTGATGGGGAATAGACAAATATATATATATATATATATATATATATATATATATATATATATATATATATATATATATATATATATATATATATATGTGTGTGTGTGTATATATATATATATATATATGTGTGTATATATATATATATATATATATATATATATATATATATATATATATATATATATATATATATACTAAAAAATAAGAAGAACGTACACGTAAAAATGATGGTGTTATTCACGGGGTTATTTTGATAGACACTAAGAAATATAAAATTATTTTATTGGGGAATTTATTTTTCTAATTTTTAAGTTTATTTTCAAGTCCAACTCAACAGAAACCATTTTAAAGGGTAAAAAAAAAAAACGTAGAAAATATGGCCAGAGTAGAAAAATCTGGCCTCTTTGAAGAAAAAAAATTAAATTCTCTTTCTTGGTGATTGCTGAGATTACAAACAATTATCATTAATTTTATATTTGACTCCTTTTCGGCCATTTTTGAGGATTTTTGGTCGGAAACATATTCAAATATCCAGCTATTTCATCGTTGTTTGCAACGTTTCACAAAATTGGCAACATAAAAAAAAGAAGACGGAAGAAAGAGAAACGAGTCTCTTCTTTTTTTCTTCCTGTCTCTCTGTGACCTGTCTATTGTCATGACAACTATCTTCATCATTTCAAAACCCTTCAATTGTTTTTATTAGCTATGTTTATATATTTGACATGGACCAACCAAATATATGTTTTATATTATAACAAGAATATATATATATATATATATATATATATATATATATATATATATATATATATATATAGATATATATATCATCCATTGTAGGTTCAATGTTGAACTGGGACCTTTTTCTATTTCCTTCCATGACGACAGCGATTGCGTTACTCTCCGCCATGTCTTCTCGACAAACGTTTCATCCCGCATTTCCTCCTTCCATATTGTGCCTGGTATATTCCGTCTTTATTTACTGTACTTTGGGCATAAATCGGTCAGTTTTCTGCTCCATCTGTTGTCATTTCTTGATGCTAAGTGTGAAGCCCATCTCCATATTTGGTGCTTAAATATTTGTATTAAATCCTTCACCCCAGTCCTCTTCGGATTAATGCAATATATATATATATATATATATATATATATATATATATATATATATATATATATATATATATATATATATCAGAGGTGACCCCTAGATCCTGTTCACGCCCCTTGACAAAATGAATAACCCCTTACCACTCACTACCACACTCACAACATCCTCACCAAATTCCCCAAAACTAGAATCCAAAAACATGGATAATCATTCGCCTGATCAGGCCTGGAGAGGCCAGAATCATGAGCTAATTTGTGTAGCGAATCCACAATCTACTATTTATTTCCAGCTCTACTCTAAAACAACTTGACTTCCATAGTAAAAAGTTATATGTATCGAGCACTCTATGAAATAAATCCATTACATATCAGAAGTTGCTTTATAACAATATATTATTATATTATGTTATACTGCAAGCCTGATCTGTACCATATGCATTATATATATATATATATATATATATATATATATATATATATATATATATATATATATATATATATTTATATATATATATGTATATATATATATATATATATATATATATATATATATATATATATATATATATATATTTGGAAAATACTCTGGTGTATGTTACCATTTCATGCCCGAAGAATTCAGCACCTGCTGCACGTTTTGTGATTGTGACTGAGAAGCAAGAATCAGCCTTACCTCGTTTTCCTATTAAACCTCATTAACGTATCAATAGAGCTATTCATATTGGTAAATATTGAGCATTGTGATTAAATATCTACGAAAGAAAAATCTGTTTATTTCTTTTACAATTTATTAAAACCATTATGAACAATATATATATATATATATATATATATATATATATATATATATATATATATATATATATATATATATATATATATATATATAACGGGGCAACCTTCAAACACACACGTAACACACACACATATATGTATATGTTGATAGTTTGTCAGTTATTTTCAATAATTTATGTTTGAATATATTCTTATATATATATGATTACAAATTTCGTTATATTATATAGATACTTATTTAAAATGATAATGCAATTCATAATTCATTCTGTCGAATCACATATATCCATTTCTTAATGCATAACTGCCATGTTGAAAGAAGCGAGTAGACCGAGAATAAATGAGAAGAGAATTTGGGTTAAAATCAGTAATTTGGGCCTTTGCATTACTGCAGCTGTTTAGCTCAATGGTAAGAGCATCGTCACGTTTAAGCGGCTACCCTATCGGTGGCAGGGTCGATCCCTGTTGTAGCCTAATTTTCTTTGATTGTTCATCCTATTTACGTTGTCTAGGTTGAGTGGTATACTAATCGTGTAATGACGGTAGAGTAATACAAAAATAATTGATTTATATATATATATATATATATATATATATATATATATATATATATATATATATATATATATATATATCGAGGCTTTAACCTTGATCCCCGAGGGAATTTTGGAAATATAACCAATTTCAAAGATGTTCTGAGGCCTTGTGAAATGATTACTTGGACATGCACTGACTAATGTTCAGTGAATCGTTCAAACAGAGGATTTTAGCAGTCTATAGATAGTGATGGAATGCCATTCCCCACTCCAAAGTAAGGGAACACTGTTCCCACAACACTATCTATCAGTCTATTCATAATTATGTATGTATGTATGTATGTATGTATTTATCTATCTATCTATCTCCATTTCTCTTTTCATATGATTTTCCAGCCATTCTCCAGTCATATTCATTTACGTATTATCACTGTGACACTAGTTAGATCCTCCCCAGCGTACGCACTCACATACACATACACACACATACTTTTTTCTCTCTCTATCACAAATATACCTCCCTCTCTCTCTCTTTCTCATGCACCCCTCTCTCTTTTTCTCATGCATCCCCCATCTCTCTCTCTCTCTCTCTCTCACTCTTTATCACAGATATCATCTCTTGTATACACACTCTCTCTATTTCTGATTCTCTCTCACACACAGGTCCTCTTTCCTACTCTATGTCTCTCTCACATACTCTCTATCTTTCTCTCACTCACACACATCCTCTCCCTCTCTCTCTCTCTCTCTCTTGCATCTTTTCTCATGCGCCTACATACACACATTATCCAATAAGCTGTTGACAGTTGACAGAACAATCAAAATATGTTGTAAGATTTCTGTTTACGGCGTCGTAATGTTGATGACGATTATAGTGATACCCATTCTTGTTGGTGTCTCCTTTCTCTCTCCTCCTACCCTTTCCCCTCTCACTCTCTCTCTCTCTCTCTCTCTCTCTCTCTCTCTCTCTCTCTCTCTGTGACTCCTTTGTACTTCAATAGTGCTCTTTTTTTATGTGTACTTTTTTTAATGATAAAGTGCTCTTAAGAAAGTAAACGTTCTCATTCGGAAGCATAGATATTACTTGAGCATATTTCCATTGAAATGAATAATAATAAAAGAAAAACATTCAGAGCGATAAAAAGGCAAAAAAAAAAATAGAGGTATGGTGATGAAAAAAGAAGTGAGAGTATGCAGGGCGGCCTCTTGAAATTTAACCGATTTCAGATTCCGTCAATGGTTTTGAAAAGGGTCATTAACATTCAAAGAGTTTTTTTTTTTGGGGGGGGGACGATTTAACTCCTGATTGTTGGTTGTGATTCGTGTAGTACACTCGAAGAAGGCTATAGAATAGATTGGCCGGAACGCCTTGTTAACAAGACAAACAGCAAGGAGTTCAATCTTCCGAAAAATTCTTTGAGTTTCTGAGATGTTTTAAGACGATATGCGATGAGTATTTAGTCATATACTAGTTAATTTTTTTCATTTAATTGTTCAAGTAGAGAGTTTTAGTAGTTATAGATAGTCAGGGAATACCGTTTTCATGCCCCCGCTACAAACGTAAGAGAACACCATTCCAAGGTGTTTTCACAGTTCTTCATCCCAGCTAAGACAACAGTTGGTTTCCTTGTCTTTCTTAGTATAAATTATTAGTAACGGGATGTTGTAATGACTATCACGTCTGCCTTACACACAAAAGGGTTACAGGTTCGATTCTGGATCCGAGCAAAGAGCGTGGAAAATTATTCATATCACAAACTTTCCAATGCACTCAGTAGCTAATTGAGTACACTCCAAGCTGTGCGATCAGGGCGGTAGGCATATATCGACAGTCTTACGATCGTGTCCTTCCCAAGACGAAATGCATGCATGCCTTTACCTATCTTCCCAGACGTCTGGCCAACATGGAAGATTATGGCTAACTGAAACCCAAATGGGTCATGCATTCTGCAACGTGGCGGAGGAAGCGTTCATAATAATTAGTAACAGTAACTCGTCTAAAAAATTCAGTCAGTGTGTACTAACAGCAAAATAATATTTACAAAAATTATCAAAACAATAAACGCGCCCCTTTCCTTCAACACAGATTAAAGGTCCTGGTTGGGTCTCACTCTCCCTCACGTAAGTATCAATAATAAATGATCACGGTAGTCAACCAATAATCTTCCTTATCCACTCTACCTTTTCTGGTTGCCTCATTTCGATGGTCTGACTCATGTCCGGTATGCACTCTAAATGAGGACTCACCCATGATCATTATTACACACATGCGCACACACACAAGTGCCAGATTTAGGTATGAAGTAAATAAGCGACAACTTGAGGTCTCACAATTCGTAAGGACCCCCTAAAATGTGAAATGAACAATTGCATGTTTTGTCAGACATGTTGGCGTAATTCTTTTGAGTAAGGGGCATCCAAGCTTTACACACACACACACACACACACACACACACACGCACGCACGCACACACACACACACACACACACACATATATATATATATATATAGATAAATAGATAGATAAAGAGAGAGAGAGAGAGAGAGAGAGAGAGAGCCTAGAAAGCTTTACAGTTTTGAACACTGAACATTAAAAAACTTTGTCAAAAGATTTTTTTGTCACTATGTCACGATATATATCAATGCAATTATGTTATTCCCTTCAGTGTTTTTTCCTGTTATATATATATATATATATATATATATATATATATATATATATATATATATATATATATATATCACAAAGACATAAGCGTGTGGTGAAAGCTGTGCGGATCAAACTTGCTAGTCTGCAAACCATTATTTCACGGCCATGTAAACATTTATAATTTTGAAGAAAGAAACGCGAAGAGATATTTTTCGAAGCTGCGCTAGGGTTCGAACGCTACTGATCCACAATCACGTACTTATAACATAATGATTTCTTACTTGATTGTTGATATTGCTTTATCAGCAGATGCTTTGTAAGAAGAAAAGACATTTTTTTTCGATAGTATTATAGATTTTTAAACTTATGTCTAAATACGGTTCTTTTGCAAATCGTCGCAAACCAAGTCAGCCATTCAAGAAAACAGGTGTCGGGAGTCATTAAGAAATTCTACGTCTTAATTCATGAGGATTAAATTACCGAAATCAATGATTTTAAATGAAATTTCAGCTACAGGAATACACCTTTTTTAATATATATATATATATA
The DNA here is from genome assembly GCA_963457665.1 of Thysanoteuthis rhombus. Classification (NCBI taxonomy): domain Eukaryota; kingdom Metazoa; phylum Mollusca; class Cephalopoda; order Oegopsida; family Thysanoteuthidae; genus Thysanoteuthis; species Thysanoteuthis major. Next base: position 18,090,099 of record OY735243.1, read on the forward strand.
TATATATATATATATATATATATATATATTACGAAAAAATATCAAATTATTGAATTAAATTAAGTATTAGTGATGAGATTGAAATAAAATAAAACATTAGAGATGGGAACAACTTTGGGTGTATTTATTATTATGTCTTTGGACTTATAACGGCTACTGCTGCTGATATATAAATGATTTGAATTACGCAAGAAAAAGATCCTGCTAAAGATATAAGGGATAAAATAACTCCATCTAAGATATCATCTTCACCATCATCTCTATAACATCCGTCGTTGGACTTGGACCTTCCCCAAGATTCGCCACACCACTAGATCTTGGGCATCCTTTGACCAATATTGTCTTAACTGTTACACCATCTCGTTTTTGGCATATGATCTCGGAGGATCCATCTTGTGGGTCGTGATGTCCAACGGTAGTTCGACATTCTTGTAAGATGGCCAGCCTATTGCCATGTGATGTTGAGCACGATCATCTTGTGCTCGTTGGTTCTTAGTTTGAGAACCAATCTTTCATTTAGTTTTCATATTTCAGCTCCATTGGTGACTATCAGGAGGATGCATTGGCTGTGGACCGTTCTTTTAAAGAGAAATGAGATCTTCTTTTTCTTGAATGTTGAGCTTATTTTTGATTTTGATCGGCGTGTCTTCGTCTTCAACATATTTGTTGCGCACAACATTGATTTTACTGAATTGCATTTGAAGCACAACTTTCTTGCTTTCATATGAACGCCATCTTTGTTGTTTTCTTCATTCACTTCGTCTAACATTATCTAGTGTTAATGTTCCCGTCAGTAAATCTTAGGTTACTTGGGTATTCGCCGTCAATTCAAAAATATAAGAGATAACACCAGAAAAAAATCGTGGTTTCCCTAGCCTATGTTAGAAAGCCGTTTCTGCATTATATAGGAAGGTCCTGTAGAAACGAAAAGTAGATTATGCAGTTGAATCATACTTTAACGGGAAAGCAACTTGAATCATTCAGTTACGCGTATTTAGCGATTCTATTTGACGAGATCTCCATGCTGAAAGCTATAGAACACATTCAGATCCCTATGTATTTGGTGTCCATTGTTTGCCATATGTTCATTGAGTCAGTTAAAATGAGTATGGTGAGCGTTATTTATATCATCTGCAATTTTTTCAGCACTGACCGTTTTTTCTTCAAATAACATTAAAGTAGAATTGAACAAAGAAAATAAAATTAAAATAATGCAAAAGTAAAATTAAGCTAAAAAGAATGAAGACCATTCAAAATAACCATAAAAATATCACCCTGTATAATGCGCATTTTTTCACGAAAATTTTGTGGTAAAAAGTCCTGGTGCGTATTATCTACGGGAAGGTAATTGTTATACATATTTGTGTACATGATTGTATGCACGAATAACGCGTTTTCTATGGAGGTCGGCTTATTTAAGGTAGCGCATTATACATGGTAAAATATGGTATTGTGCAAATCTCACAGGTATGGATTACCTGCCTTCTATGAAAATCAGCCTTTGAAATCTTGGTTTTTCATTTGTGTGAACGTTGAAGATTTGATAAAAAAAAAAAAGAAATATGGAATTTGGATCGAGATGTAAAGTAGAGTTACGTCCCTTCTGTGAATAAATTTTCGAACATCTAGTGATATTTTCTGACCATTTCTCATTTTCCCAAGAATCTTACGACAATATTTGATTTTTTTGCATGTTTATCTAATTTTTTGACAATGTCTGATCGAATAGCATAGTAGTAATTTATTCAAAGGCTTCAAAAAGCGTAACAAAACAACGTATCGATCAAATATTAACACAATAAGTTAAAAACCATTAATTCTTACACACAGTTATACTTTTAGAAGCCTTTGTACGACTTCTTGGAGTCTTTGAATGTAGCTTTTAACTGTCATATTTTACAGTGATGGACAAGGAAATCGACCCTTCAAAGTTGGTTTTAAATCAAAAATAGCGATAAATACTATTTGTCCTTTTTATTCAATGCATTTGTTATAATAGAATTTTCGTTTGATTAACATTTGATCATTCAAAACCTTAAATCATTTTACAACAAATACAGCTGCAAATATTTCCTCTTTTCTTTTGTCTCTCTTTTTTGTTCTACTCATCCCCCTTCTCCTTTGTTTCTTTGTTCTATTATCTTTCTTTCTTTCTTTCTTTCTTTCTTTCTTTCTTTCTTTCTTTCTTTCTCCCCCCCCTTTCTTTTTCTTTTTTTTGGTGTTTATGCCATTTCTTTATTTTTCTGTTGACATCAATTCTTTTTTTTGTGTGTTTTTGTTCATTTCTTTTATTTTTTCTGTCTGCTTTGCTAACTTGAAAAATTCTTTTCAACCTTTTCTCATTAGAAAAATTTTTCAAAGATGTCATTTCACTTAAACAATTCACTTGATGTATTTTGGGGTGCATGTTTTAATTAAGATAATTAATATTTCCATCTAATTAACCATTTCTCAAGAGATGCTTGTCCCGATTTTTCATTCCAAACATCTTCCATTTAAACCTCCAAAAATCACCTGCTTCAACCTTTTGCTTACAAAAAAGTATTAGAAACAGTCAACGAAAACTGTCACCTAAACTGCCAACACAGATTTCTTCAGTTTCTGACTTGGTCTGGTGGGCTGTATGCATGTATGTATCATACATACATGCTGCACTAGTGGAGCTAGAGGGCTGAAAATTTAAACATTTACTCCTTATTATATTTATTACATTCTTTTCATTTTTTGATACCCACCCCTGCTTCCTGAAAGTTTTTTTGAGGGGTATTCAGTGTGTAATGTAAGTTTTTGCTGAATTGAACTCAGTTTGTGATCAATAGGTAAGTTACTTCGTTTGCTTTTTGTTGGACAGTGATCACCAGAAAATCCTGAATTTTCAAAAAACGAGCATGAAGGCTACTGGACAAAAACCAAGTGATCAATTTAGCATAAACTTACGTTGCAAATTGAACGCCCAACTAAAAACTATTGAGGGGAATTTATAAAAACAAAAAATTTCCTCAAGACATAAAAAAGAGTAAATGTCGAAAATTTCAGCCCTTTAGCACCATTGGTGTAGCCTGTATGTATGACACATACATAGCCAGCCAGTCAGCCGGCCAGCTGGACCAACTTGAAAACTGAGGAAACCTATGTTGACAATTTTGGTGACAGTATTGGTTGACAATTTCTATAGAAAAAGCAGAATACTAGTAAATTCCACTATAACCAGGCTATACTTATTAACTTATCTCAGTTGGAACAAGATAAGAGTCCTAGGTGTTAGTTATAACAAACTTGCTCATTTTCAGAAGAGTTTAAATTCTAATAAAAGTAGTCAGTCCAGTGGTTTGAATCGACCAAGAATAATTGATAACGAAAGGAAAGATCTTAGTGTCGCCCCACTTACTGTAATAAGTAAATATATTTAATCCAAACATTGTTTATTTTCTGTCTGAAATTTGTGCTGAAGTGTGTACATAAATTTTTTTTTTTTGACTGTCAGCCTTTTATTGATTCTTTAATCTAACACGACATTTCAGGTGTTGTACTCTACAAACTTCTCCGGGTGGGTGTTGTTAATGGTGGGTGGGTGCTCCTCTCAACATCCAAAACCCCCATTTAAGATACCAACTTGAAGAAGGCTGTAGGGTGCAACGGCTGATGTCTTGTGTTAAAAAGAAGAAAACCCAAGATGAGGACAGCAGTGTGAAAAAAATTTGTGTACATTGTTCACTTCATTGTGAAAAGTCCGATCCAATTGAGAGTGAAATTTCAATCTTTGTACAAGCAATCACATGTCATATCTTACACCTGCCAGACCTAGTGAGGGTGTGTAAATTTGTGGAGGAAGATATTGTATTGGAGATGATGAAAACTATTTTTTGGGAGAAAGTTGTTTTTTAGGCTGATAAAAAGTAAATGCCTAACGAGTCTAAATAATGATATTTTTTCTAATTCTTGTAAAATGACTTTCTTTTACAATTTATTTTCGATTAGATCAAGTATTTATGTTTACTTACTGATATAGATTAATAGTCTGAGTTGAGATGTTGAGTAAAACAACTAAAAAAGTTGAAGACAAATAATTGTCAAAATTTAATAACAAGCTTGGCCTCGCTAGGGTCAAACCTCCTTACTCCATTAAAATCTAAAAGGTAAACAAAACAAAATTCATTTCTCCATACAATATTATTCCGAAACTACGTATCCCATTTCAACTTCTTTATGAGAAGTTCCTGTAATAAAGATCTATTTCAGTGAAATATAAGTCTCTTGTCAAATTGGTTACGTTAGCAATAATACTAGGATAAGCCTGGCTGCACTAGGGTCAAACTCCTTTGCTTCATTAAAATTTAAAAGGTTATCAAAACAATTCATTTCTCTATACAACATTATTCTAAAACGACGTGTCCCATTTCAACTCCTTCATTAGTAGTTCCTGTAATAAAGATCTATTTCCGTGAAAGATAAGTCTCCTGTCAAATTGGTTATGTTAGCAATGATACTAGGATAAGCCTGGCTGCACTAGGGTCAAACTCCTTTGCTTCATTAAAATTTAAAAGGTTATCAAAACAGAATTAATTTCTCCATACAATATTATTCCAAAACAATGTGTCTCATTTCAACTCCTTTATTAGTTGTTCCTGTAATAAAGCAAGTAGATCTATTTCAGTGGAAGATGAGTCTCCTGTCAAATTAGCTACTTTAGCAATAATACAAGGACAAGCCCGGTTGCACTAGGTTTAAACCCCTTTGCTTTATTAAAATTTAAAAGGTAAACAAAACAGAATTCATTTCTCCATACAATATTATTCCAAAACTACGTATCCCATTTCAACTCCCTTATAAGTAGTTCCTGTAATAAAGATCTATTTCAGTGAAAGACAAGTCTCCTGTCGAAATGGCTACATTAGCAATAATACTAGGATAAGCCTGGCTGCACTAGGGTCAAATTCCCTTGCATCATTAAAATCTAAAAGGTAAACAAAACAGAATTCATTTCTCCATACAATATTATTCTAAAACTATGTGTCCCGTTTCAACTCCTTTATTAGTAGTTCCTGTAAATTGGATTTGAAAACTTCAGCCAAACAAGTTGACCTGAGTTGGGCCTTAGAAGTTAGAGTGAAATTGTCATCAATTTTTGTGTACATCCCTGCCTGTCTCACTGTTATTTGTGTTTGACATCATTGGTTTCTCATTTGGTCATTGTTTCCATCATTGTTGTTACATACAAAAATAAAGTCAAAACTTAGTAGTAGGAATTTGACAGTAATAATGATATCATTAAACTTGATTTCCACTTTTGTTTTTCCAGCAAAAGAAAAAGTAGTTGCAGTACTCTACGTAGCAACAACAGCAACGACAGCATCATGGTTCAGCTCAGAATGACAGTAATATTATTAGTTGTGGCGCTGTGGGCTGGAACCCCAGTTCACTCTAACTATAATGCAGTTCTTGATAGAATAATCAATTCCTATTTGAATTCACGATCTGCCTCTGACCTGGACATCAGTTACAGGGATTTATTAGGTTCAGCCACTCAACGCGATGAGGAGTACCTGCCTGAAAACACTTTATGGGGTTACCAATACATTTCAGGTAACTGTATAATTTTTGTCTCTTTCGTGTTCTTTCTGATTTGCTGATTTAGTTTAGAATTAATTTTTCGTTGACAAGATTTTTTAGATTAAAAATAAAAATATGCCTCTTGAGATGTGTTATATATAACACAAAATATTGGCTTTAAGAGATGGTGGTCCTATTCCAAATCCAAGGATGTGTCTCTTAAGTCATTTTAGACCAAGGACTTTAGAAGAGGTATTTTTCTCAGAAGTCTTATCTGAGTAACGCAGAAATGGAAAATCTTCCAGCGGATGTGACTGAAATCAGCGGATGTGACTGAAATCAAGGTCAAAATGAAATTTCTCACTTATTTGCCACAGAAAAATTACAAAAGTTAAGAATCTGAACAGAGGCATTGCAGGGAATTTTGGAGGGCTTGGGATGCTTGGCTTCTTGAGTGACCCCCCCCCTACAACATTTAATGAGATTTATCAATAGGAATGCCTTAAATGCTAATATCCATAAAGCTTTTTGGGACTTCCTTCCATTGGGGGTCCAGGGAGCATTTTCAAATAGTCCCTGCCACCTTTGCTATGCCTTCAGATTCAAAGAGTATCTGGCCACCACCAGATTGTTACTTTGGTCAGACGAATGTGGTGAGCCAATAGCCTTTTGAAATTTTTGGCATCTATTAATATTATGGTTGCTTCAGTATAACCATAATAGTATGAACTTAGAAAGGAAATAGATAAAAACCATATTAACCATAACAATAATAACATAGGAAAACTAGATACTTGAACACCATGCAAATAAACAATCAAGTTTACTCACATAAACTCTTAAGTTCCAAATAGCATTCAAGATCATGTTCTTGAAGGAATGCATTGCCAAGGACCTAGATTTAGGCAAAAACCACCAGAAGGTTTAGCTGAGATCCTCTAATAATGTCACTCCAATTATTTCACCAGTGGTTATGGAAATTCAAGTGTTGAGGATTACGTCATTGTTTTTGATAACAATGGCTTTGGTTGTTGTTTCCAGACTGGCACGTATTGTCATCCTATTTTTAAATAATTTCTAACTGATTTATAAAATCTGGACGCATTCGAGAAAACAAGTTGAATCTTGCAAACTTCAAGTTCTCTTATTTTAGAAAAAATAAATATTTATTAACGTTTACTTTCAGCATGGCCCAAGGCAACAAAAGCTGGACACCCGGTGAGAATAGAAACTCGTTGTGCTTGCAAATAAGCCCATAAAACAAGTATATCAATCAAATATTAGTCAGCTACAAGGATGTTTTTTAGAGATGCTACCATCCCCTCAATATATTGTTAACATTGTGAGGATGATGGCAATAAACATGGAAATATTAACAAAGTCAAGAAGACTTGATTGTTTGTTAATCAAATATTGATTAGCTACAATGATGTTTTTCAGAACTGCTTCCATCCTTTCTAGATGTAGAAAATGTTGTGATGGCAATAAACATGGAAATATTAACAAAATCAAGGAGACTTGATTGTTTGTTCATCAAATATTGATTAGCTACAAGGATGTTTTTCAGAGTTACTTTCAACCTTTCTAGATGTAGATAATGTTGTGAGGATGATGGCAATAAACATGGAAATATTAACAAAATCAATGAGACTTGATTGTTTCTTAATCGAATATTGATTGGCTCTCAGGATTTTCCTGAATTACCTCCATATTTTGTGTCTTGGAATTTTCTAAAGAATTTCTGATTCGATAATAGAAAAGCACTATTTTTAAAAAATTTGTTTCTGTTTTAATTGAATTAAACAAAAGAATTTCTTGTCACAATCAATCCAGTTATGAACTATTTTTTTTTATCAAATTGTGTAAAAAAGCATTTAAATTTCACCAAAAGGAATTTTAACTTGAAAAAAAAAATTGATTTGCAGGTGGATCTGGAGAGCAACACCTCACCCCCCAGGGAAAACAAAAAACAACAACACAACAAGAAGTGAAATCAGATAAAAACTTGCCTGCTTATTGCAATCCTCCCAATCCCTGTCCAATTGGTTACACAGGTAAGATTTTGATTTTTTTTCATAAATAATAAACTACAAGATGTTACTTCTATAGTAGTCCCAGGGGGCTACTATATATAACTGGTTATAGCACAGTTTGACTTGTGTGATTTGTGATATAAGTTGAATAGTGAACCCCAACATTTTTGCCTACATCACATATCAGTCACATCTGAAATATCAATATTCAAAAAAATAACCTTTGTTCTGATACCAATCATACCAAATTTAACTACCAATTTTCTTATTAATTTAGTTTCACACCAACTAAACACCATTAACAGCTGCATATAGAATACTATCTCAATTACATCCAAGTACATTATTGACCACCCATCCAGTAAAACAGAATTTCATTGCAAGACCCTCTAATATGACTGAAAAAATGAATTTCTTCAACATGCAATCAATTAACATGTAATTACACAGTGTTTTATACATAATTTCTTTGATTTTGTGATGAAGACAACACTTCCCTCCATTGGTAAAATTGATTTGGCACTTGTTATTGACTTTTGATGTGGTTGTCCTTGTCAGACCCCAACACTTGCATTATGAAGGGGGACCAGAAACTAAAAGCTGTCAGTGTAGGTGTCTTCAGTTTTCAAGTGATTCTGTCTGGTTGGCTGTATGTATCATGTGTTCTGGACACTCCAACGGAGCTATTTAAACATTTACTCTTTATTATGTCATGAAAAGAGTACTTTTTTTGTTTTTTGAAAATTACCCCTAAAATGAGCTTTTTCTAGGGGGGTTAGTTTACAAGGTAAATTTATGCTAATTTAAACCTTAAGTTTGTGCTTGGCAGCATTCATGTTTGTTTTTTAGAAAATCAAACTTTTTATTGATCTCAGAGAAGGTGACAGAAGGAACATTCACTGATCACCCCATTTTCCAATTTTTTAATCGCTCATGCTGGTCATTTGATGGTTTCTATTGAGTGACTAACTAGATCTGTTTTTATTAGCACTCAAGAGGAGTTCAAGTGACAACAAGTTTCTTGAGTATGCCAGTATTCTTCTCAGTACTAGTTGGGCCACATGAAAAAATCCTTAGATAAATATGAATTTCTATATGATTATATGTTTTTGAAAGGAAACTTGTTTCAGTGGAAGAGTCCATTGATCAAATGATGTGTACGAGATGGAAGAGTCCATTGTTATTGGCAGAGAAATAGAAAAATCACACTTTTGACTTTCCCCACCAGTTGTATCTGGAGACTCTTGCTGGAGATCAAGTGACAACAAGTGTTCTAAATCTGTAATGACTTTCATTCAAAATTGAATGACAGGAGTTCTCCTCATAACTAGAGCACTCTCCTCAGTATCCTTTATTATTATTTCATCCATTGGGTTTTTCACCCTAGTTGTATTTAGTGGCTTTCACTGGAGATTGAGCGATAGTCCAGTACTCCCCTCAGTCTGGTGCTCCCCTCAGTCAGGTGCTCCCCTCAGTATTCTTTATTATTATTGTTTTCTATTGGGTTTCCACAAAAATAGTATCTGATGGTTTTTACTGAGGATCAAGTAACGACAAATAGATGGCATATTTTGAGTTTTTACTAGAAAAATGATAAATTTCATCATACTGTAACCACAGGTGTCTACAAGGAGGGGCCAACTGGATCAGTTAGAGTGTTTGCTCTTAAATTTGGAACTTTATAGTCAATAAAAGACAACGTGCAGTACTATTCATGTAACCTAACTGCTGCTGCTGAGATATATTCCTAATATATATTTGGTCCCCTGCCCTGGAAATATAATGCCCCCCCCTGAAATAGTGACTATGGATGCCCACAACTGTAAAATATCAATATTTGTACATCATGATTGAAAACTTATTGACTTATGAATTAACTTTACTGGTTTAAAACCTAATTATGATGAAAAATGAATAAATGAATAAATGAATAAATAATAATAATAATAATAATAATAATAATAATAATAATAATAATAATAATAATGATGATGATGATGATGATGATGATGATGATGATGATGATGATGATGATGATGATGATGATGACGATGACGATGACGATGACGATGACGATGACGATGATGATGATGATGATGATGAATAAACTTAATGTTTTTACTCATGAATGCACAAAACATAAACAACAAGAGAATAACAATAAATTATGAAAATGGAAATAATAACCATTCAATCCATTTTGTTTCAGCGTACATAGACATTTATTCAAGAAATCATTCTTGAAATTTTAAAAATTCAACTTTTAAATCTTTGTTCTCATAGAACGGGATGGATGCTTCACCAAGTTTGAAAATACAGCTGAAAACAATCGGAAATACCAAGCCGCCCAGGATTGTCCTTGTGATGCTGACCACATGTTCTCATGTCCTGCTGGAAGCAAAGTCATTAACACCAAGAGCCGAAAAGCAACAGCTTCACTTGGTTCCGGTGTAGCTCATGCACTTGGGGACCAGGAAAGTAATGAGGTCAGTTTTCAATTCATTTTTTCATTCGCTTATTATAGGCATGGGCAACCATTTTGCTTTCATAGGCCACATTTTTCATCTTTTTCCGGGCCACTCATTTTATATAAACATATAAACTACAATTTCACCATTTAAATGATAACATTGACTTTCTGGAACATATTACATAAGATTTAAAATAAATGCCTAGATTGGTCATAGGTCACAAAAAATGTCAAATTTGGTCCGTTGACCAATGGTTGCCCTTATGTGACTTATGATATATCTTGGTATATAAGATGGACATTTGACTGAAAGGAAAAAAAAACTATGCAAATATTTCACAAGTCTAATGCACTGGTATTAATGACTATAGACATTACTAGAGCTAATAGACAATTATGGGGCTTGGATTAGTTGCAGTGGGCGTTAGTCCTTTAAACACCCTTGTATACCATTTGTCTTATAGTCTGGTATATATGGTATCTAGTTGGATTCCCACAGGTGCCAGAGTTTGGCGAAAGATAAAAGCCTTGATTTTAAATGCAAATTCCCAAGGCAGACTATTTGGACAGTTGGCATAAACATATGAGCCAGGGAAGCAATATCTAATGTCTTTCACTGGAGATCAAGTCACAGCAAGCCTCTGCAATACTCCAGCACTCTCCTCAGTATTCTTTTTCATTATTGTGCATACAATAGGTTTTCCTATCAGTAGTATCTGATGGCTTTTACTGAAGATCAAATAAGTAGATTTTTACAGGAAAATTGACAAATTTTGTCAAAGTGTAATATTAGAAATTTTGGCCAAACAATTAGGGCAAAAGAGTGTAAATTCTGGGCAAATCAGTCTAATTCGGGCAAATCCATGTAAATCTTTGGGCAAATCAAGCCATATGCCCCATTAACCAAATAGTTCTCATACGCTCATGTCAGCTGGTGTTACATAATTTTCCCACTTGCATCTGGCTGTACTTACCTATATTCAATAAAAAAGAGTTATGTATTTTGCACTGATGCAAAAGGTCTGTGTTCAAGCTGAGGAAAAATCCAGAATTTCAGATTCTGATTTTTCAATGCAAGCAGGCAGGCAAGCAAGCAATCAAACCCTCTCGACTTATAAGATTGGTGCAACATAATCTTGCTACCCCTAATTCTCATACTATCAATTATGAACCATCAACCAAAACTTTCTTCAGTTTTTAAGTTGGTTTAGCTGGCTGGTTATGTATGTATCATGTGTACGAGCCACACCAATGGGACTAAATGGCTGAAAATATAAACATTCACTCCCTATTATGTCTGGTTACTGAGTTCTTTGTTTTTTAAAAATTCACCCACTGAATAGGTTTTCAGTGTGGGGAGGGGGGGCAATTTGCAATGTAAGTTTACGCTAATTGGTCCCTTAATTTTGTCTGGTTGTTTTTTGAAAATTCAAACTTTTATTGTGTTCACTGCTCATCAAAAAGTTTCAGTCCGTCCATATCTATCTATCTACGTTTATATCTGCATATCTATCTGTATATGTATGTATGTATCTATCTGTATATGTATCTCTCTCCTTTTTACATTTTACGCACACACACATACACAAACACATACACACACACACATGCACACATATATATATATATTAAATGATACACACAAAAAAGTTGGTCTTGACGGTTTTTCTATTGTTAATAACTAGACTTGTAAATCTATCTATTCATCTATCTATCTCCGTCTGTTCATATCTATCTATCTATCTGTCTGTGTATGTATGTATGTATGTATGTATGTATGTACATACATATCTTCCCATTTCTTATCATTACAGACGCACACACAAACACATATATATTATATGATACGATAGATGACCATGGCTCATAAATCTTCAATGATTTCTTACGAAAAGCGCCAAACAATTTCATGTCTTGTTCTTTGAGCCCTTTGACCCATGAAGCATAGGCCATCAACATTTTTTTTTTGTTTCTGTAACAGACTGGTTTTTCAGGTCTGGAGTTGTTAGCCCTCTCTCCCAAATTTTATTTGCAGGAGAAGTGAAACCCTCAATCCTACTCTTCAAAAGTAAGGCATTGAGTACCATTTTTAAGGTCTTTGGTGTGACTCAGAAAGGGATTTATTTTCATGTCTTTCCAAGAAATTTTCAGGCTTAGAACCCAACCAAAAAAATACACACACACACACACACACACACACACACACACATGCACATACACACACACACGTATTATTTATACAAATATTCACAAATATCTGTATATATGTTGTGTGTTTATATATAAATATTGAAGAAAAAGAAAAAAGAAAAATCCATTTATGATATTGTAGATAAATTTTCCTGAATGTCATAATCCTTAAAAAATTTATGATTTCTATATCCAAAAATAATACACATACATAAACACGAGAAATGAGTATTACAAGTTTTGTGTGGAAAGTTTTATTTGAAATTTTATTTCTGATGTTTTGTCTATTTCTCTAGACTTCTTCACTAGTGAATGATACCAGGAAACAAGGAAAGAACTGTTTATAGCCAGAAATGTTTTTCTAAATTGTTTGCCAATAATAGAGTATTATTTTTTAAATGGTGGTATGCTTTTTTGACCAACATAGGTATTTCTGTATAAGTGTGTGAGAATATAATAATAAGACCCAACGTATTAAAAAAACCAAGGAAGAAGTCCTGAAAAATGGACGAAATATCCTGAATAAAATTTCAATAATTTAATTCAAAACTTTCAGTATTGTCATTCTTCTCTCACATGTGTGTGTGTGTATATATATATATATATATATATATATATATATATATAAAAATTGAGAGAGACAGAGAGAGAGAGAGAGTGGGTAGAAAACAAAGACACAGGGGAAAAAGCTTCAATCTGTGCAATATAAAATGGGTTGTTGCAATATAATAAAATATCAATCATATAATAATAAGACCTAACATATTGATAAAAATCAAGGAAGAAGTCCTGAAAAATGGACGAGCCATTCGGAATAAAATTTCAATAATTTAATTCAAAACTTTCAATATTTTCATTCTTCTCTCACATGTGTGCATAAATATATATATATATATATATATATATATATATATATATATAAATAGAGAGAGAGAGAGAGTGGGGGGAAACAAAGACACTTGGGAAAAAGCTTTAATCTGTGTGATATAAAATGGGTTGTTGCAATATAATAAAATATCAATCATAATGTTTGAGTTAAGCTTAAAAATATGACCAAAAAATAGTGGCATGTCATAAGTACATCTTGGAAACTTGTCGAACAAGTTATGTAAATATTCTGATCAACTGGAGCATGACAGTTTTTTAAATGATTGCCACAATTTTTTCTTTGTAATTTCAGAAGAGGCATTCCGTGGTGGCTAAGAAGTCTCCCCAGCCAGCTATCCCTGCACAGGTACTAAATTCATAGAAAAAAATAAAAAATTTGCTTTGTGTATGTTTATTCTTGTAGACTTCTTGTGGAGCATAGGCCCGCAACCACCCTGCTGTGGTTTCAGTAGCAAGTAGTTTTTTTAACAGGGTGGAGTTGTGAGCCTCTTGCCCAACCGTCTGGTTTTATCAGGGCTTGGGACCAGATAAGTAGATTTTGTTCTGTTAAAGTAACTATTTCTTAGATGGACTGCCTAAAGGCTTCTAATTGCCCTGACATTTACCTATAGCTTTGGTGGGAGAAACATATCCATACCTTTCCCAAAGGCATAGAGTGAATGTATAGTCTGCCAAAACTTAATTTGCTGATTTCATTTTCCGTGCAAGTAACCATTAGGCCACTCTGCAGCTCAGATAAAAAGTTTGCTTGTAATTGGTGTTAAATAGCTAAAAGTGGATAAAGAGTGAAACATTTATTTCTTCTTGAAAATTTGCTTTAATTCCCACCAAACATCACAAATTTTTCTTCATTTCAACTGTTATTTACTTATCTGCTTATTATCTTTATTTATTCAATTTTAGATAAACTTAATTGAAAAACAGTTTTTATTCTATCTCTCTTTTATGAAAATGGAATGGATATAATTTCTTTTTTTTTCCTTCTGTTTCAGTATTTATACCTGAAATTCTAAAATTAAAAAATTAAGAAAAACCCTTAAAAACTCAAAATTCTTACAAATGTTAGTCCCTCTTGTGTATGTTTTTTTATCGATAGATGACTTTGGTGTACATGTTACGGCTGTTCTGGTCATTTTCAACATTACCATTTTTGAACTATCATCATCCAGTTAGCGTTTCTAGGCATGGGTAAACTTATACAAATTATTTCTAATTGTACCTTTTAGTCATTCCAGGAGTTCTTCTGATTATTATACATTTGTTGCCTTTGTTGATACCACAATGTTAGTGGGAGTAATCCCTTATCTGACTAATTGGGAGAAATAGATTCATGCCTTTCTCTGGGGCATTGGAGCAAAATAAACACAAACTATCTCAGTTAGAGTTTGAACTTGGTTCACCAATTCTATTTGCTGTGTCCATTTGTTGTGTGGCCAATAAGCCAGCTATGAACCACCAGATGAATTTAACACAGTAGTCCCTTTTTACAATGTGGGAGTTCCGAGTATCTGTACACTCTGTCTAGGATCAGAGTGTAGCACCTGTATGTACACGGAAAGTGTTTCAAACAACACCAAATTATTTGGATACGCATTATGTTATATGTATATGTTGATTACAGGAACCTCCTAATAACGCGCTTAATGCATCCTTAAAAGTGCTATGCTACTCAAAACCAGTTCAATAGAACATGGGAAATAATCAAAATCTATGGGTAGTAGTGTGATTAATCATGAAGTTTGAAATTTTTAAGAATTTAGATGAATTTTTGGGACAATTTTTTAATACATGATGTTTGAAGTTTTTTCATAAAAATTGTTTGGGCGTTAAACGGAAATGTCCTGATTGGAATTACGTTGATTGGCAGATTCCTGTAGTTTCCTTTTTTAGATGTAGCACTGTCAACTAATTTCTCGTCTAGTATATCTCTCACCTTAATTCAAATAATATAATTTTAATAACGACCTTCAGACTGCCATACTATCGTTTCTGGTGTACAGCACAGATTGGAAATAAAGAATAGTCCTTGTTGCCTTGATTGTGCAGTGTGTCAAGTCAAATATACTTTTTTCAAGTGTAACTAATTATACTATTTGATAAATAACTCATGATAAAGTATGTTTAATCATAGGGTAGCCAGATCTTGGCTGAAAGGGAGATAATGCGACGTTTATCTCGGACTTACCAAAATCGAGCAAATCTGGAGGCAGAAGAACAATACATGCCTCTAGACTTACCTGATTTCTAAATTCAACGTTATTCCAATTATTATCAAGTCTCTTAGATAAAGGTCAGATTGCGTCCTCTTTTTGCAAGATCTGGTAAACCTGTTTACATGGGAAATGTAGGCAATGCATGATGGGTACAAATATCATAACTATGAAAACAGGGGATGTAACTTGATTTTTAAAAAGGGGGAGATAATTCTGCAATTCTAAGATGAGTCATATTCATTCAAAGAGTTCTGCACGAATTATACTCTCAAGAAACACAAAAATTAGATTGGTTGAAATGCTGTGATAACAACAAAAAGAATTATAACAACTCTTAGAAGGAAGATAATTGTTAGAAAATAGGTTCTGTATTTATTATATAACGTTGCATGGGGCCCCCTGTCAGAAATTCAAACAGGGTCCCTTCCATCAGAATTAGTTTAAGTCGAGAAATTCAATGAAATTGAATTGTAATTATATTGAGTTTTGCCAACATGTTTTTCTGTTGATTAATTTTGGGTGCCCTCTGAATATTGGGGATGCTTGGCTTCAGCCCACTCAGCACAATCTTAATCCGTTATAGTTGTAGAATACTTTTTAACGAAGCTGTCTGAGGTTCTTAGCTGAAACATTGTTACTTTCAATTTTTGACTACGTAGTCAGAAAACTTCAAGAGTTTTTCGGACAATTGAACTCTCTCTTGCTATTCATGTTGTTAATACAACCTTTCAGACGATCCATTCTACGATCATCTTCAGGTCCACTATCTGAATGTGATGGTAGTAAACAGAAATTTCTTATAGTAACAATGTTATGATTTAAATATTAATTGTTCATCACCTGAAAAACGCTGAATCTTCATGACCCTTGTGGCTATGTTTTAGTCAAGAATTTGATTCAAAAACCCTCTTTAAGCTAGATATGTAAAAGAAGGGGTTTTGTATCAAATTCTTGACAAAATATAGGGGTTACCACACCCTAACTATAGACTGCATCTTTACGACCAGCACAGACCTAATTAGAAACTGTCAACCAAAACTTTCAACGTAGGTTTCTTCATTTTTCATGTTGGTCTGGCTGACTGGCTATGGATGTATGTATACATTGTGCATAAAGGTTGGGGCTAAAGGGCTGAAAATTAAAAATCTATTCCTCATTATGTCTAGAAAAAAAAGCAGTTATTCAATTTTGTTTCAATTTACCATATAAGTTAATGCTAATTTGGTACTTTAGTTTGTGTCCAGCAGCATTCACATATGTTTTTTGAAAATTCCTTTACTCTCCCAGTCTAGTCTTCTGAAGATCATCTCAAGGCAGGCTGTGAAGAGTTTGGGTGAGCTGGTATCACCTTGCCTTACCCCTTTCTGGAGCTAGAAGGGGTCCGAGTCTTTATGTAGCCTGACATATTGGAGTTGCTATGACTGTATATATGTTGCAGTATATATGGCTTACACCTTGTAGAGTGATGGCCTCCATGACTTTAGGGAATATTTTCTGAACAGTACATCTTGCTATCTCATATTCTGCTAGCCTCAGTTCCACATTTGATCTCTGGGGATCCATGTTGTGAGTCGCGATGTTCATCGGTTGTCTACCTTTCTGGCAACATGACCAGCCCATTGCCATTTGGGTTTCCTAATGGTTTCTATGATGTCTCAGACTCCTCTTTTTTCCCTAATATACCGTGCTGTCTTGTGGTCTATGTGAAGTTGAGCATGATTCTATCATGTGCATGTTGCATGGTTCTCAGAATGCGGGTCAGTCTCTTGGTTAGGTTTTATATTTCATTGGTTGTATAGTCATCTTTTTTAGGACTAATAGGATCTTTTGGTTCTTGAAGTTTAAGCTCGCTCTACGGAAGGCTTGCCATTCTTTGGATTCCTTGATTTCTTCTTCTTTTGAGCGTCTCATGGAGATTCGTTGTCCTACGTAGATGTAGTGATCTACTTTCTCCAGCTTTGCATTTTTGATTTTGAACGTTGTGAATTTATTTCTGACCTGTTTGTTGTACATGACTTTTGTTTTGCTGAAGTTCATGTGAAGGCCAACTATCTTGCTTTCTATGTTCAGTTCGTCTAGCATTAGTTGGAGGTCTTGGAGGTTCTCAGCAAAAAGGACGATGTTGTCTGCAAATCTGAGGTTACTGATGAATTGTTGTCAGCTTCACTTTTTGACAGCAAGAGTAAACAAGCTTATAATACTGTTCAACCATTTGGCTACAGGACAATAAAATTACATTAGCTTTATCATAAATTTAATGTATATAAATTTGAATGAGTGTCATCATTGATAGATTTATTCATTTATGTATTTTTTGTGTATTTTCAGACACAATTTGATGATTACAATGAATCATTTAATGAAGCAAGCTTGGAGAAGAGGATTGCCAAGAAGTCCCCATATGCTTAATACAGAAGAATTTTAAAAAATTAAAAATAAGAAGAAAAAATGATGTCTTCATAGATTCAAAAATTCTGCTGTTAGTTTTCACCAAGAGACGAAAAAATATCCTCAAAGATTACAAATCAAAATATATATTTTATTGTTCATTTATTCTCTTTCTATATTGATGTATATGCATTTATTCGACTAAAAATTAAAAAAACACTTTTTTTTTTCAATTCAAGATGCAGAAGGAAGCAAGTATTAACTGAAATAAAACAATTATTGCAAAAACAATCACAAGTAAACCTTTACTATAACTGTTTCAACAATAAATAAATGTTAATTGTTCATCTCAACTTTTATAGGAAAAAACCCCAAATTTACAATGACAACTAATATTAACTGAAAACATCTTTAAAAAGAATTAGGGCAGAGTGGTCAACTGATATCTTAACCAGAATTGGGTGCTTCAGTAAAGTGGCCTTTACCAGACTTGGCAGAATACTGTCTGAATAAATGGAATTCAGAAAAGCATAAATTAAATGATTTCTAACTTTAAAAAGAAGAGTGCCAAGAATGACAATGTCTGGTTATTTACCATCTTAGGAAAACAATAACGAAATTAGAACCTCTGAATTGGGTACAATATTTTTGTCAAAAGATAAAAGATTTTGTTTAAATGAATGAAATTCAAAAAAATTATGCATTAATAAGTAAGATTTTGCATATAAAAGGTATATTTTGACCAAAAGATTTAAAAACTAGGAAATACATGTCGAAGTGTATATACACATATATATATAAAAATATTTATGATTATACGTATGTATACATATATACACACATATGTGCACATGAATACATATGTATACACACAATATAGACACTAACTAATATAAATAAAGGCATATGTGTCTATGCATACATAGATCTGCATTTATATATAGTAGTCAAAATAAAAGGAAGATTTATTCAAACATAATTCTCATTAATAGTAATTGCCACAAGATCTTGAAATTTAGAAATCATATCTTTTGGTGAATAATTCATGTATGGAAGAGCTTTTATCAAAAGTGGTTATGGAAAAAAAATATTTAAAAAATGGTTTTATTTGAAAAAAATACAGTGGTCAAAATAATAATTGCCACAAGATCTTGAACTATACAAATCATATCTCTTGGTGCTTACTCCGTGTATGAAAGAGCTTTCATTGAAAATGCTTTTATTTGAAAAAAATACAGTGGTCAAAATAAGAGAATGCTTTTGTTTTATTGACACATTCTAGAAATATCTCACTTATGGCAATATTGACCTCACTAAATGTTAAGTAGCACTGTTGTCAGTTTTGCAGACATGCCAGTAGACGTCAAAGTGAATGCAGCCATTTGAGAACAAATAAAAGATGAAGACCGATGACGTGACTCTCTCTGCTGTTCAAAGAGAGCTGGACCGGTCCAAGAGAATAATTTTGAGAGTTTCAAAATTGTACAATGAAACAAAATCTTTTGTTTAAAAAAACAATCCTTACAGCCACGTGAGCTTAGCCTTAGAGAGGACAGATTAATCAAGAGACATGTCATGAATGATCCCTTCAAATTTGCAGTAGGAATTTCAAGGTAAATCAATTTGTCATGGTATGAGAGATGTTCTTCTCTGAATGTACTGGATCTCTTGTGAGAATCAATGGACAGTAAATGTTAATGTGTAACAAAACAGTGAAAAAGCAAGTTATTCCCTCTCTATAAGTATCTCCCAGTCACACTGCTGATGAGTGAAAAATTCCTCTAAAGAAAAAAACATTGAAGTCATGAGATAGCTTCCTCTAAGTCTTAACTTTAATCTGATCGAGAACTTGCAGAAAATAACAAGAGACAAGGTTAGGGAACGAAATCCTAATTCTGAAACCAATTTATGGGAAAACTGGAAGATGAATGAAAAAATAACACCTGACCTGTGAAAAAAAAATCGTCATGTCCATCAGTGTGCCGTAGTTCTCACTGATAACAGTCTCCATACTCTAGACAAGTTGTTTTTAGTTAAATTATCCACAAATGTTCAATTTTCATTTGATAAACTTCATTGTAAAAATAATATTGTATACCCATTCTTTTATTTTGTCTTTATTTTTTTCAAATTAAAGTTTTTCCTAAATATCTTTTTAACCATTACCACTTTTGATAGAAGCTTTGCCATATATAAAGCATATGCCAAGAGCTACGATTTCAAGATATTGTGGCAATTACTATTAATAAGACAAACCTATGTATAAATCATTCTCTTACTTTGACTGGTATTATACATACAAATATGTACACCTATGTATGAACACAAATGCACACATATCAATACATATGTATACTCATATATATGTACATACATGCAAACAAGTGCACGCACTTACACAATACATCTAGTCTTTAAAATACCGGCAATGGATTGGTGACACGATTGCCCATGTTTTCCATAGAAATTTAGCAAATCAAAGTTGTTGTAAGCATTTTACCACATCATTCAAAATCTGGAGGACCATGGTATTTGGAATCTGGAGGAAAACTCTGTTTAGAATCTGGAGGAGCATACTATTTAGAAACAGAAGAACCACACTATTTGGAATTTAGTGGAGCATACAGTTTAGAATGTGGTAAACCATACTATTTAGAATGTAGATGTCCACACTATTTAGAATCTGGAGGAACACACTATTTAGAATCTGAAGGAACACACTATTTAGAAACTGAAGAACCACACTATTTGGAATTTAGTGGAGCGTGCAATTTTGAATGTGGTAAACCATACAATTTAGAATGTGGATGATCACACTATTTAGAATCTGGATGACCACATATTGTTGTTATTATTGTTATAATTATCATGGTTGTTATTATGATTATAATTATCATTTTATATGCACTTGAGTCAAATTAATATATTTTTGCTTGGGTTCGATTAATTTTTATATGACTGTGCTTCTTTTCATCAGGAATATGTACAATGTGACTATTATGATAAATATTTCCTTGACAAGAACAGACTCTGTTCAAATCCTGTGCCATTTGGTGACCAGGATAAGATCTCTTATGACATTGCAACATTGTATTACAACTTCATAAAAAAATAGGTGAAAAAGATATCTATATATCTGTTGCCTCCTTCCTCTCTCTATGTAAACTTTTAACCACTTTCAATTTGGTCTGAAAGAAAATGAACTTGGCATTTCATAGACGTTGTGATGTTTGTCACAGGTGAAAAAACTTAACGAATGAATCAAATCAAAACGAGAACCATCAGAATATTTTGAAAATCATTTATTATGTTTCCATTTTAGAGTGAGTGATATAGAGCAATCAGTAAAAATTAAGGTTTATAAAAAAGACAAATCAAGAAACAAAAGTAAAAGGAAAAGAGAAATTTTAAAAATGGTTCATTTTTAAATGTTTTAGTTGATTTAAAAAAATAATAGGAAGTTGAACCCTCATGGGTTGATAGCCCACTTAACAGAAATATAACAATCTATGTAACTGGTTTATTGGCTATGATTATGTTTGTATCAATATATATATATGTATGTATGTATGTATATATATATATATATATATATATATGTATGTACATATATAAGCATATATATGGATATTTGTGTGTGTGTATATATATATATATATAGATATATAGATATATATATATATATATATGTAATTATATTCATTTTTGACAAAATCTAGCTATGTTTACTTTATCTATCTATGTATCTATCTTTCAATCTTATTTTGCTCATATCGATCTATCTATCAATATATCTATCTATCTCAGACTGTCAATATCTATTTATGTATCTATCAGTCTATCTATTTATCTATCTATCCATCAATTCCATTTAGAACAATGTCTGCATACATATTTGGTTGGCCAAAACGTCTTTGTTGTTGGATGGCATTAAGAGTAATTATTATTAATTCATCTCTGAAAGATCGCTCCTGATTGTAATATTACAAGTGTGCATCTTTCAGATATTTATCAAAATTCCTTATTTTTGTTTGTATGGCTTAACATTATGGATGGAAGAAAAGAAAGCAATATCGTTAGTGTGGATAGATAGATAGTAGATAGATAGATATGAACGGATAGATATATAGATATAAACAGACATATTGATTAATATGAACAGACTGATATATATATATATATATATATATATATATATATACATATACATATAGATTGATTGATAGATAGATGGATAGATAGAAATAAATAGACTTGAATAGATAGATAGATAGATTGATAGACAGATAGAGAGGTAGGCAGACAGACAGATAGATGAATAGATAAGATGAAATGGAAACCGGTTTTTATGAAATAATTGTCATAATAGTCTACCTTGGTTACTTCATAAACTCTAATTAAGATGTATCTGAAGAAATCATGATTTTATTTCAAATCCCAGCCACTCAAATATCAACAGCACTAATTTACAAACACATACAAATGACTAAATTTCTCTTTTGAACCAAAAAAAAAAAACAAAATTATTTAAAAGAAAAATAATATTTTTGAAAAAAATCAAAATTAGTTATATTGATTATTTTTTGGTGTTTTTTCTTTCATTTTCCCATTTTTTTGTGCAATCTTGTTCGTTTTTGCTTTTCATTTTTTATTTAAAACTGGATATCGTTTGAAACTTGTTTAAGTTTGTATTTCACTTAATAACCTTTGGGTTTTTTTTGCTATAATGAAACTTGTTGATTCTATTATCCATATATTTTTTGGGGGGAGTGTTATAGAAAACAAACTTCTCAGTTCTTCTTTGTAACAACTCCAGATGAATAAATACTGACTGTTGCAACAAATAAAAACTGCTGACATTTTCTTCAATAACCTTCTTAAAAAGAATGATGCCATTCAAATTTTTCCAAATTTTTAATCTGATATCATATTTTTATCTGATATCATATTTTTATCTGATATCATATTTTTATCTGATATCATATTTTCATCTGATATCATATTTTTATCTGATATCATATTTTTATCTGATATCATATTTTTATCTGATATCATACTTTCATCTGATATCATATTTTTATCTGATATCATATTTTTATCTGATATCATATTTTTATCTGATATCATATTTTCATCTGATATCATATTTTTATCTGATATCATATTTTTATCTGATATCATATTTTTATCTAATATCATATTTTTATCTGATATCATATTTTTATCTGATATCATATTTTTATCCGATATTATATCTTCATTTGGTATCATATCTGTAATCATATTGCAACTGGTCTACCTTGTGGTTGAGATAATTACATATTTTCAATTCTTGCCAGAGTTTTGTGTCCAATCCCAGGAGGAAAACCAGGATTTACAATACAGATTTCCTTGGTAGGCACAGCCTTCCTGCTTGGAAGACTGGCACAACACAATCTTCCTATCCAAATTGTTAGTTCATCATACACACTACATGTATTTGCCAACACCTATACGTAAATCATATGCATTTAGCACTGATTACAAAAATACTTAATGAGCAGTTTGAAATAGGGCCTATATTTCGCATTTGATATGGGCTTACCATACCTAGGCCTGAATATGAAATAAGTAAGTTATATAAGTAAGATGACACATTATTAAAGTAAGGCAATGCATTAAGTGCCTAGAACATGAATAAAGATAGGACAATTATCAAAGAAAAAGATGTAAATTTAGCATAGCATAATGTGTAATGTCTTGAAAATAAATCATGGTTCATTTCATAACAAGAACAGTTTCCCAACAAGTGATATCTGTTTGAATTCAAATACAAAGAATGCTGTGTTGCGGGTGATCAATTAAAAATCGGAAAAAGGGCTGATCAATGAATTAGTTACTTCCTTCACCTTTTGTTGGGTGATCATCACTGGAAAAGTCTGAATTTTCAAAAAAAAAGTTTGACAAAAAATAAGGGACCGATTTACCATGAATTTTACAATGCAAATTCAACTGTCTCCTAAAAACTTATTTAGCTGAGAAATTTTGAAAAAACAAAAAATCACTGATTATATTGTCTGTGCTGTTACTGCTAGACCAATCACATGCCTACTCTCTCTCTCTCTCTCTCTCTCTCTATATATATATATATATATTGTAGATATGATAAGGAGTGTACTGATCAAAATTTTGGCCCTCTAACTCCACCAGTGCGGCTTGTATGCACAATCCATACATACATACATACATAGCCAGCTAGACCAACTCAAAAACTGAAAAAACTCATGTTGACAGTTTTGGTTGATGGTTTCTAAGCAATGCATATATGTGTACGTATATATATATATATACATGTATGTATTTATATATATATATATATATATATATATATATATACATATCTCTATATATATATATATCTCTGTATATATATATATATGTATATATACATAAATCAATATATATAAATGTACAAACAAAAAAAAACAAAGAATGAATATTGATGATAGATGTGCAGTGAAATATAAAATGGATGCTGTGTATTGTCGACATCTTTTAATCTAGATTGGCAAGACACAAACAATCTTTTGTTAATGTCACCCCAAGCAATAAAATATCAAATGAACTGATATTACTTTCTGGATGATTGGCACAATACAATCTCCTTATCTTAATTTCTCCAACATTTGGCCTTGAGCTAAGCTTAACAAATGCACACATATGCACATTTATGTATGTTCATGTATATATATACCTAAAAATGTCAGATTGAAGCCTCTCGGTACCTTAAGCACAGCTCAAAAATTGTGCCCCCACTTTGGACCTCCCATTACTTCAATTACAAGATTTTCAAAAATGAAACATTTCTGAAGAAATGAAGGTTATATTTGAATTATTTGGGGTACATCAAAGGAAGTCAGGAAAAATACATTTTCGCATCAAAAATAAACTACTTTACTAACTAAGTCTTCATCAACGAAACTTGTACTAGCATAATGACTAGGTACCTACAATCATATTTGTGTGGACAATTAAATCATTTGAATGTTTGAATTAACTCTGTATGTAAGAGAAAAAATCAAATTTTAGATTTAAACTTTCATGTTAAACAATTTTAAAAAATTTAATTTAACGGGGAAAACTGCAAGAACCCTACGGTGTCCCCCATCTCTTTTGACGCTCTAAGCACATCCTTATTTTGCCTAATAGTTAATCAATGGCTGTTAACAAGACTAAACTTACATCGAGGTTTCGCAAATGAGATATCAAAAAAAAGTTGATTCTGTATTTGTTATCAAATGGCATTAGCAGCACATAATTTGAACTAATTTTATCCAAAGGTAAAGATCACTTTTTATTGTATTATGACAATTTAATATCTTTCTTTAATATTAAAATTATCTTTTTATTTTTTTCCTGAATTGCAAAGAAATGAAAGTTATATTCATTTAAAGGGCATCAAAATACAATGATTTCTATTATTATTCAGACTACCCTCATCTTGGTTTCATACAACGTTTTGGCCATTGTACTCTACAGCCTTCATCAGGTATCATCCGGTAGGTGTGGGGAAGTAACGAACCAAACCCTTTATTTAACCGACGGGGGTATATTGACCGCACTCCCTTCTTAGTAAGTAATCTGATGGTTCAATCCCAGTGTGAGACAATAATAATACTACTAATGCTAAGAGGGGAGTGCGGTCAATATACATATATAGTATTATTATTGTCTCACACTGGGATTGAACCATCAGATTACTTACTAAGAAGGGAGTGCGGTCAATATACCCCCGTCGGTTAAATAAAGGGTTCTGTTCGTTACTTCCCCACACCTACCAGACGATACCTGATGAAGGCCATAGAGTACAATGGCCGAAACGTTGTAAGAAAAACAACCAAGATGAGGATAGTCCGAAAAATAATAGAAATAATAATAATAATACCTCATCTCAAAAATTAAGAGATAAAATACGATGAATTGATCCAGAGCTGTGTGTAAATATAAAAAATTTGGAAATTTGGTTGGAAAGCATTTACAAAACATAGTGACATATTGAAAAGCACTTCGCCAATACACTTAAAACTTGAAGCGTACAATGAATGTATGATATTAGCTATGACGAACAGATGTGAAGCATGGAAACTAACCAAATCACTTGAAAACAAACAGAATCACACAAAGAGCAATGGAAAGATGAATGTTAGGAATAACTCTTAGGAATCGAAAAAGATCAACATGGGCCAAAGAACAGACCAAAGTAAAAGATATCATAGAAATAATTAAGAGAGAAAAATGGAGATTGGCTGGACATGTAGCAAGAAGTAAAGATAATGATGGTTCAAAAGGTCAGCAGATTGGTACCTTAGCGATAGGAAATGCAGTAGGAGAAGACAAGCTATAAGTGAGTGATGAGATCACAAGATTTGCTGGTAAGACATAGCCGAGGTTAGCAAGGTCATAGTCATGGTTGCCATGGAAGGAGCTAGGAGAGTTCTTTGACCAGCAGCAGATTTATGATGGTTGATGATGATAATGATGATGATGATATGAATAAGACTGGTTGCTTCAGGGTCAAATTCCACTCTGAATGCAACTATTTCCGCCACTAAGTTGAATTTTCAAAAAAACAAAAATGTTTCCCTGCACATTGAGGAGAGAGAGAGAGAGAGAGAGAGAGAGAGAGAGAGAGAGAGAGAGAGAGAGAGAGAGAGAGAGAGAGAGAGAGAGAGAGAGAGAGAGAGAGAGAGAGAGAGTGTGCGTGTGTGTGTACAAAGTTTTTACTTTGGATAGTTTAGACTGAGAAGAGAAGAAAGAAAAAGAAAAATAATTATAGAAAAGATGAAGAAAATATCCACACCTCACTTGAGTGAATCACCATAGCCTGTGAACTGAATATCTAAAAAAACGGATTTTTTTATGTAAAATTATCTAAAAAAAATACTTGCACAAAATTTGGGCATTGTTGGTCTGAGAATGACCATAGAAATCCTCAAAACCATTTCTTCTAAAAATAAAAAAATATTCTTAGATTGTGTTCAGTGGTGTACTCATGCAAATTTTTGAGTGTAACCCCAAAATTTAATACTTTAGTCATATTTAGAGGGTCTTATGATGGATTTATGTTCTAATTTTGCAGTTTTCAGGATGGGTGAGCAATGATATGGGCTAAATGTTGGGGTCCATCAATCATCTGCCTGATATCACAAACTGTGCAATAGGAAACCACGCAATATCCAGGGACTCCTGTGTTAAGCATTAAGTAACATATTGTGAGGTTGTAAAACCACTGTGAAAAGAATGGTGGCAAGCATTACTACCTGTGGTGGTATATTGGGTCTTGATTCTCAGCTATAGTAGTTGACCAACCAGACCTGTTTGAATATAAGTAGGAGTTTTAGTTAGATATCTGGGGGCCTAGGGAGGCACCCTAAAACATTTAGTGAGATTTGTTAATAGAAATGCAGTCAGTAAACTACTATCTGAAAAATTTTTTTGAGCGAAAGAAGGGGGTCAAAAAGCACTTGCCTCATAATATGACTCTGATGAAGCTTTCACCAACTATTATAAATTTTCAATTATCTACTTGGCTATATTTCAATAAAAATGGCTGTGTTTAATAACAAGATCAACACTGGCATTTTAATTTGGGCCCAAACTAAAACCTCTTAAACAGAGCCCTTTGAGTTATGTTTATTTTTAGACATAATTTTATTTTCTTGTCAAACTCCAACTGAGTTGAGTTTATATTCCTGACCTAACAGCAATGACAAGTTCAGACTTCCGGTTGAGGGTAAAAAGTGAAAAGGTTATAAAATTTAAATGATGGATACAGAGAGAGAGGAAAAGAGACAGATTTTACATCATCAATCAATAAAAGGAAAGACAGAAGAAAGAGGGATAGAGAGAGAAAAGAGAGAGAAAAAGGTAAAAGAAAAGAAAAAAGAAATAAAGTAAAAAAAAGACTATCAAAACCTACGGACGCTAGATTGAATTATGTGGTGTTGCTAAACAGATTCTTTTTATCATAATTTATTACTTTTTCTTTGTTTTTTTTTTACAATAATTCTTTTTTTTCTCCCTTCACTACTTTTCTAAGCCCTAACCACCCATACTAGAAACTTGAGACTTTGCACACACACATTACCCCCAATAAGTTAGGAAAAAGATATTTTGTCTTTTAAAAATTCAGCTAAGTGGCTGAAATAGTTATTTTCAGAGTAGGGTTTCAACCTGAGGCAGCCAGTTTTCATCTTAATACATTTTACTATTGAAACATTTTGTAATATACATTTATGTTTTACTGTTTATTCAAACACAGTTACAAAATGCCACTCACAGTAGCATTCATAGACTTTGGAGAGGCTTTTGACTGGAAACTCCTTGAGTCATGAAGGCCATCACTCTTTAAGTTGTTGACCTTGTATACATCAGAGTAGTGCAACATATGTGCAGTCACAGTAACTCCTTAATCAGTCTACATAAAGACTCTGAACCCTTCCAGCTTCAAAAAGGAGTGACACAAGGTGATACCAGCTCACCCAAACTCTTTACTGCCTGCCTCGAAATGATCTTCTGAAACCTGGACTAAGAAAATAGAGGAATCAAAATAGACGTTGAATATCTGAGCAACCTCAGATTTGCAGATGACATTGCCATTTTTGCAGACAACCTACACTACCTCCACCCAATGCTAGAGGAACTAAACAAAGAAAGCAAGAAAGTCAGCCTACACATGAAGTTCAGTAAAATGAAGGTCATGTGTAACAACCACATCAAGAATAAAAATACAACTGTCAAAATTGAAGATGCAAAACTGGGGAAAGTAGACCACTACATTTACCTAAGACAACGGATCTCCATGAGAGCCTCAACTTGCAATATAAGTCTATGCTAAACTGATTTTTAGTTCATGCCTATTAACATTTACACAAGTTTTGAAAAAAAAATCAGATAATTTTTGTGATCATTGTCTAACAAAAGGCGAGATCAGTGACTTGTTCAATGATCATCCCTTTCCCCAACTTTTTAATTGATCACCCTAACATAGCATGTAGCCAAAAGACATTGGATGTATGACAGTTTCTATTGAGTGATTAACCAGACCTGTTTCAATAAAGACTTTATAGAACAGAGAGTTTGAAGAAAGTTGAAAGAATTGATTAATGGAATAAAAGTTGGTTTGCCGTTCAATCTCAGGAGAGTTTATTGGGAGTGCTGGACATCAAGGAGTGAATCAGATAAGCCTTGCTGCTGCAAGGTCAAACTTGACTCCTACTTTTATTCAAACTGAAGATGATTACTGCAACTTTTTATTGTATGTATAATAAACAATTTTGTAAATAGGTCTGATTGGTCACTTAATGGAAACCATTTCATAATCAACATATTTTGGCAGTATGCTGTGTTTGGGGGAATTAATTATGAAATTGGAAAAAAAGGGTGATCATTGAATAAGTTATCTCTCATTTTGTTGGTGTGAATTTGAAAAAAAAAGCATGAATGAACACAAACTAATCATCAATTAAGCATAAAATTACATTGCAAATAGAACCCCACTCTAAAAACCAATTCAGGGGGAGAAATTTTCAGAAAACCAATGAAAGTTTTTACTAGACATGATAAGGCGTAACTACAAAAATTTCCACCCTCTAGCTCCATTGCTGCAGCTTTTATGTGTGATACATATATACTTAGCTTGCCGGCCTGCAAGACCAACCTGAAAACTGAACAAACCTATTTGGACCATTTTTGCTCAGTTGGTGAGAGAACCGCCTACTAATCATGATTTCAAATCTAGGTAGGGAAATGTTAATTGTATATCTGTAAGGTTTAACGTGATGGGACAGACAGATAGTGAAGAGTTTATTCTCCTAAAATTGGTGAGGATTGTTTTTGTTTTTCTTGTATTGAAGAAAAACAAAGTCAATTCCTACTTGAACTGGAGTTTAACAGATGTTGGACTGAACTCAATAAATGATGGATGACTAGAATATTTGGCCTGTTTCAAGCTTGGGTCATATTTAATTGACCCCTGCCCAGAAAAGTGGTTTAATTACAGTGGCATGTCTCTTAACAAAGACAATCCATTCCACAAAACATCTCATTAAATGAAAACTTGTTAAGTGAATAATTAAACCTATGGGATTTAAGTAATTTGTTTCAGATAAAAACATCAGACCCCTCAAACCTTAATGATAACCTTGTGAATAATTAGCCATGTACTAATTATTTTCTATATAATGTATAAACAGAAATAAACATGTAAATAATGTATAAATAGAAATAAACATGTAAATAAGGTATAAATAGAAATAATCATGTAAATAATGTATGAATAGAGATAAACATGTAAATAATGTATGAATAGAGATAAACATGTAAATAATGTATGAATAGAGATAAACATGTAAATAATGTATGAATAGAGATAAACATGTAAATAATGTATGAATAGAGATAAACATGTAAATAATGTATGAATAGAGATAAACATGTAAATAATGTATGAATAGAGATAAACATGTAAATAATGTATAAATACAAGTAAACATGTAAATAATGTATGAATAGAAATGAACATGTTAATAATGTATAAATTGAAATAATCATGTTAATGATATATAAATAGGGATAAATATGTAAATAATGTATAAAAACGAATAAACATGTAAATATTGTATAGATAGAAATAAACACGCAGATATTGTATAAATACAAATAAACATGTAAAGAATGTATTAAATAAATTAATAATCTTATTGTAATTCATCAAATCTGGGACCTCTTACCAGGTGAAAATTTGTTATAAGAGTCTTTCACTATGAGAGGCGCCACAGTATTAGAATTTTGAATCAGCTCCTTGAACTATGCTCAGTCATAGAATTTTTCCCAAAATAGTACTAATTCTTCTTCTTACCAAGCGAGAGCTTGAATGCATACACTAGCAATGATCTGTGCGAATAGCTTGTTAACCATCACTGTATGGCAGGAGCCATCTTCTGGTTATTTACCTCTGCCAATAGAGTTGCAGGAGATACATGCATTCATTCGTACCTCTTTATCGGTCCATCTGTTTGTCCAGGTGTAATTTCAAGAACTTCTTAATGAGTTTCAATGAAATTTTGTAGAAAGGCCTTATTAAAAGGGAAGATTTCAATTTCAAGGTAAGTAACTCAATACCTTTAAAGTTTTTTTTTTGTTAAAAACTGTCATCCAAAACTGTCACCAAAATTGTCAAAATAGGTTTCTCCAGTTTTTTATTGGTCTGGATAACTTGCTATGTATGTATGTATGTATGTATCTATCTATCTATCTATCTATCTATCTATCTATGTGTGAATCACTCATAAAAGCCGTACAACAGGATTAGAGGGCTGAATTTTTCAACATGCAATCTTCACTACATCCAGAAAAAACTTATTTCTATTGATATTCGGACCATCCTCATCTTGGTTGTTTTTCATACAACGTTTCGGCCGTTGCACTCTACGGCCTTCCGACAGGGGTATATTGACCGTACTCCCCTCTTAGCATTAGTAGTATTGTTATATTGTCTCACACTAGGATCAAACCTAGAACCATCAGATTACTTAACAGTAATTTGTCTGATGCTGTAACCTCTGCGCTATGTGTCCATACAATACTACTAACGCTAAGAGGGGAGTACGGTCAATATACCCCCGTCGGATAAATAAAGGGTTTGGTTCGTTACTTCCCCAAATCTACCAGATGATACCTGATGAAGGCCATAGAGTGCAACGGCCGAAACGTTGTATGAAAAACAACCAAGATGAGGATGGTCCGAATATCAATAGAAATAATAATGATAATACCTCATCTCAAAAATTCCGAGATATACCAGAAAAAACTTGTTTTTTTTTTAAGTCTCCCCCTAAATAGGTTTTTAGTGGGGTTTCAATTAGCAATGTAAATTTATGCTACATTGTTCACTATTTTTTGCCTGCTTGTCTTTTGAAAATTCAAACTTTTTAGTTATCCAATAAAAAAAGTTACTCATACTGTGATCATCCCTTTTTCCAATTTTTTGATTGATCACCCCTAAAATGGTATGCTGCCAAAAAATGTTGGTCAAGTGACAGTTCCTAAAAAAGGTTTCCAGGGGGAAATTTTATAAAATAAAAATCAAGTATTTTGTAGACATAATAAGGAGTAAATGTTTAAACTTTCAGCCCTCTAGCTCCATCGGTATGGCCAGTATGCATGGTACATACATAGCCCGCCAGCGAATCACTTTGACAAACTAAAAAACTGAAGAGTCCTATGTTGACAGTTTTGGTTGACGGTTTCTAATTAAGAGAAAAAAGAAATAAAAACAGAAAGAGTAAAGGAAGTATGAAAGAAAGGAAAGAAAAGTGAGGGGCGGAGACAGTAGTCATAAAAAAAGAAAGGAAATGTAAGTTAAGGGAGAAAAGGAAAAAGAATAAGAAAAGGAGAGAAAAGAAAGAGTGTAAAGATTAGACAAAAGAAAAAGGAAAGATAGGAAAGATATCAAAAAGGACATTTATGTATACCTGTGTCAAATGAAATTTGATTTTAAGAATATTTTGCAAGAACAGGTCTTCTAAAGAAAATAATACCTCAGGAAATAGTATTTACACCTTTGACCTTTTGATTTCTATTCTGAATCTCTACCACTGAGCTTTATATTGGCACAGGTAGTATTTCCTGTGATTCGCCAAATTAAACATAGAGTAATTTGTACAACTTTTGCTCAGAATTTTGGCCATGGTAGGGCTAGATTCCAGGTTAATGATCATTCTTAGTTTTATGGATGAATGGCAAGGAGGTCTCACAGACGTTATCAGACAGAGCACCTGCTTCTTATTCCTGGCAGTCCAATTATCGGTAAGATTTAGAGGAAGATTTACTATGCCCTTTAATTTTTATCTGGCGTTCAGTAATTCCAATTTTGGTCAAAAAGTCTGGAACCACACCTGTTCTCTTTTCATTTTTCTTTCTATTTTATCCAATTTTTTTTTCTTCCTTCTTTTCTATTTCTTACTTTTTCGAAGTCAAACTATGGTCCAAATCTGGAACTGACTCTATTTTTCTACTGTAACAAGAATTACAAGAATAATCATCGACAAATTTAGGGGAATAAACTCTTCACTGTCTGTATGTGCTGTCACTTTAAATCAAATAAATATGTAAAATTAACATTCCCTTACCATGATCTGGAATCGAAAATAAATAACTGGTAAGTGGCTCTCTAACCAACTGAGCTAAACTGACAAGCCAAATATATCTTGAAAGATTTATGCAAGGGCTAAATATGCATGGGCTAATTTCAATTTAACAAATAAATTCATTTACACTGAAAAATAAAAAAATACATCCCATATTTTTGTTTATTGTGTATATAACACAGAAGAAGTAATCATCTTCGGTCAGAATAGAAGTTGGCGTTGAGTTTGACCCCACGACAGCCAGGCTTATTTTCTTTCTTTTTTCCCCTCTTTTTTTCCCTTTCTCCTAATTTTCTCTTCTTTTTCCTTTTTAGAAGTCTCTACCCAACTTTTTATCTTGCTTTAGAGAAACACAATTCATCTATATGGTAGATGTATACTCATTGCGGTACACCTACATAGAGAATCTTCTGCACCAATTTAGGTCATGGAAGAAGATGAATTCAGAAAAATACATAATCGTTCTGCAAGAAGAACTTCCTCCATTATTTACAGATGATTATTTGGACAAAAACAGCATCCTTTTCATGGAAGATAGAGCTCCATGCCATAGAGCAAAATAGACTTTTAGATCATGAAAGAAGAATTCAGAAAAATATTTATTCATTAGGCAAGAAAGACTTTTCTCAATGTTTACTGCTGATTATTTGGACAAAAGCAGCATCCTAATCAACGGAACTCCATGCCATACAGCAAAAAAAAACCCCTTGGGTCATCGATGATTCTTGTTATGCCTTTCAACCTTACTTGGATGGTCTGAGGATTTCTCTTCTGTTTTATTAGATGTCCTTAGTGTCAATCTATAAAATCCTCTCTGCTAGGAAGTAGGGGATGGGCATCTATACACTGGCAGGATTTCCACCCTCCCACACTTTTTTTTTGCTTTCTTTTGTTCACAGCGATAAGCAATAAGGAATTTCAGTTCTAGCCGGCTGGTTTGAGAGAGAGAGAGAGAGAGAGAGAGAAAGAGATGCAGTATTCCAAGTTTCTACTTTGTATAGTTTGAACTGAGAAGAGAAGAAAGAAAAAGAAAAAGAATGAGAGAGAGAGAGAGAGAGAGAGAGAGAGAGAGAGAGAGAGAGAGAGAGAGAGAGAAAGAGATGCAGTATTCCAAGTTTCTACTTTGTATAGTTTGAACTGAGAAGAGAAGAAAGAAAAAGAAAAAGAATGAGAGAGAGAGAGAGAGAGAGAGAGAGAGAGAGAGAGAGATGCAGTATTCCAAGTTTCTACTTTATATAGTTTGAACTGAGAAGAGAAGAAAGAAAAAGAAAAAGAATGAGAGAGAGAGAGAGAGAGAGAGAGAGAGAGAGAGAGAGAGAGAGAGAGAGAGAGAGATTATTTGGACAAAAGCAGCATCTTTTTCATGGAAGATAGAGCTCCATACCAGACAGCAAAAAAAGATCCTTGGGCCATTGATTATAATGATTGATCTTTATATCTGAAATCATGATCTATTTATGAACAACCATAGCCATCAAATGTGATCAAGGGGTCTATGCTCTTTCATACGTGCATCTTTTTGCTTGTGTTTGTTTGTGTGTTTGCATATTTGTGTGTTCTTGGACTCCTGGCCATACCCTTTTGTCTACTGTCTTGAAAATTGGCATCAGTACTCCACTAGACCCTTTCTAAAAATGATTTGTTTGTTTTTTGAAGGGGGGGGGGAGAAGCTTTTTTAAAATCTTTTTGGAGTCTTATTTTGGTGGATTTATTAATAACATTTAGATTCTCCAGAATCTGAATGTTGAAAATGCCGGTGAAGTCAGGAATAGAATTCTGACCATATTTATTTTTGATAGGATTTTTTTTTTTACTTGACTTTAAATTTTGTCACTACAGTTGTTCAATTATTGACTGTGATGGTGAGTCTATCTATTTCTACTTACACACTATATTTTCTTAGAAATAGCAGATGAACACATTGGATATTTCTATACACACACATGTGCACACACACACACATATGCACACATACAGGTTTACTTTCCTGTCTGTATGTATATTTATTCAAAGCAGTGCTTAAGTGATAGAATCAATATTTGAATTGGAATTCGGAGCATATATACACATACACATGCGCACACACACACAGACACCCACACAGACAGACAGACAGACAGACAGACACACACACACATATATATATACATATATATATATATATATATATATATATATATATATATATATATATATATATATGTTTATATATATATATATATATATATATATATATGTTTATATATATATATATATATATATATATATATATCA
This sequence comes from Thysanoteuthis rhombus, assembly GCA_963457665.1. NCBI lineage: Eukaryota > Metazoa > Mollusca > Cephalopoda > Oegopsida > Thysanoteuthidae > Thysanoteuthis > Thysanoteuthis major. Next base: position 18,125,293 of record OY735243.1, read on the forward strand.
AGAAATGGATGTATATGATCTGACAGAATGATTATAAATTGTATTATATCACACAGAAACTCTTATTTGAAATGATCTCCCATCATTACACAGTTGATGTATCACTTGAACTAGACAACGCAAATAGAACAAACAAAGAAAATCAAATCAAAGAAAACGGGGATGTTGTAGGAATTGAATCTATAGTTTCATGTCTGTGGTGCAATTGTCCCTGAGCATGAAACTCAGAGTCCATATGAAGCATACGATTTCTTTGTTTATATATATATATATATATATATATATATATATATATATATATATATATATATATATGTTTGCACGTCCATTGTAGAGTATTAGCAAGTGTAACCAGAATTGATTTATTGAATCCAGTTTATCCTGCTCAGCAAGTGATTTCACTGAATGATTCATTGGTTGGCTATCAGAGGGAGAAAATAAAACTTGTTCATTTATACAAAGTTGTCTACTCATACACCCACCAACATACACACACACATCTAATACAGATACCTACGCGTGTATATGTACGTATGAATTTGTATTAGAAACTGTCAACCAAAGCTGCCGCTAAAACAGTCAACATAGGTTTCTTCAAGTTTACAAGTTAGACTGGCTGTCTGTCAGTGTTTGTATATCTGTAAATATCATGTATACAGTCTGAACGAATAGTGGGCAGAAATCTTCAACATTTACTCCTTATGTCTAGCAAACAGTTCTTTTATATTTGGAAAGTCACCTCTTAAATAGATTTTTGTAGGGTGGGGTGACACTTTGCAATATGTAAGTTTATTTGCCCTAGCTTGTGCCTGCTTGTTTTCTGAAAATTCAGCCTTTTAGTGGTTATTGCCTAACAAAAGGTGAGAGAAGTAACTTATTCAATGCCTTCTTCTAATTTTTTAGTTGATCATCCTCAATGAGGCATGCTGCCAAAAATGATGGTCACATGACAGTGACTAACTTGTCCTGTATATGTAGGTGTATATATGCTTTGATAGAAAGGCGTATATTTTAAGACATAAAAAACCTCTTATATTTGTATGTATGTTTGTATATGTATGTGTACATTTCTATAAAAGTATCAACTAAGAATTTATGTGTACATCTTGGTATTATCCTCTGAGTCCAAATATTTCATTCACTTACCAGTTCATATATATGGACGCCCCCAACATATATACATATATATATATATAATAAATAGAATCAAACATATATGAATGTATATATATGTGTCCAGTTCCATGGACCAGTGGTATGATAGTGGCCTCCCTGTCTGAAGTGAAGATGATGACACAATAATTAATGCTCCCCTATCCAGGGTTGAGCACTCTTTAAGTGAGGTAACTTGTTCATTGTAAGCTTATGCAATGCTCTTCCAACATGGAATAGAGCATTCTGGTGGATGGGAATATAAGCTAAATAAACATATTGCTTAAGTTCAACCTTACTGACCATCCAGTTCTGTGGAGCAGAGGTAGAATACCGGCCTCCGGGTCTGAAGTGAAGATTTCAATCCTACTTTGTGGATGGGAAAATGGATAGTTGATAGCCACACTGAAGAGCTGTAATACAATGAAACATCTGTCTGTGGATGACACAATAATGTACATATATATATATATATATATATATATATATATATATGTATATATATATATATGAATATATATATATATGTATATATGTATATGTATATATATATGCATATACACGTATGTTATTAAGAAAATGGATATATGATCCGACAAAATGATTATAAATCGCGTAATATTATAGAAAAACTCTTATTTGAAATCATCTCCCATTATTACACAGTGCATGTATTATTTGGCTCAGACAACATATTTAGAATAAACAGTAAGAAAATGGGGCTGCTGCAGGAATTGTACCTATAGGTAATCGTCCCATCGAAAGAAACAAATAGAGCAGATATAGACCGCGAGTAAACAAGAATGAGAATTTGGAGTTAAAACTATTATTTATACCTTTGCATTACCAGTGATTGTTTTGCTAAATGGTAAGAGCAACACTACGTTGCGGTGGCTACCCTATTATTTGCAGGTTCAATTCCTGTGGCAGCCTCATTTTCTTCAATTGTTTATTCTATTTACATTGTCTAGGCCAAGAGATATATTTACTATGTGATAACAGGAGATCATTTCGAAAAGAGTTTCAATATACTTTAACACAATGTATAATCATATATATATATATATATATATATATATATATATATATATATATATATATGCATGTATATATATATATATATATATATTGTATATATATTATATTTATTTATTAGATTTGATCATTTCTGATGGTCACTTCAGTTTCATTTATTGGGTGTTTTATATGAATGTTTTAGAAATAAATCAGCAAAAAAAGGGGAGAAAAATGGAAATTGTTAATCAAATATTGATTTCTAGATGTAGATAATATTATGAGGATGATGGCAATAAACATGGAAATATCAACAAAATCGACGAGAGTTGATTGTTTGTTTATCAAATATTGATTAGCTACAAGGATGTTTTTCAGATTTGTTTTCATCCTTTCTAGATGTGGATAATGTTGTGAGGATGATGGCAATAAACATCGAAATATTAACGAAAACAAGGAGACTTGATTGTTTGCAAATCAAATATTGATTAGTTAAAAGGTGTTTTCTGGGGTTTGATTTCTTTTATTTCTTTGAAATATCTGATGGCGAAGGTTTTAGTTAATTGGTAAAAATAATTGCCGAGTTTGGTATTAATACTTATTGCTCTCAAATGAAAGGATCAAAAGTTAAAATTCTCTGCTCATAAACACACGAACAAAACATTGAAAAACATTAAACACATGCCAATGCACAATCACATTCACCTAGGGTGTATAAACACAGATGAAGAAAAGGAAAGATATCTACATATACTCACATCCACTAACTTACACACACAATGCATAAACACAGACAGACAAGAAATGTACGCATACAGGCACACTCACAATGCATGAATGCCACGAGGGAATGTGAAACTAGTGACTTAGTGAAATCCCTACAGATCCTAACAGTGCAGTGGTTTTAAAACTGGGGCCCACAGACTCCTGGTGGTCTGTCAAATAATGCTCGGGGTCTGCAACAGTGTTCCTCCTGGACCTGAATCTTGTATCAGAGAAGCAACATCACACATTATACACCAATCAGAAAGCATAACTATCATACACAGACCTGTACCATATATAAGAATTTGAATCCATGAAATCCATTTAAAATTAATATTATTTTCAAAAGTCAAAAATTGCTTTTATTGTAGTTCATTAATTAGTCTAAAAAGTAAATGCTAAAAATAAGAGTCTGCCAGATTATTTAATTTATAGAAGGGTTCCTTGAGTTTTCAAAGTTTTGAAACCATTGCTGTTTTGTATACCCTGTAAATATTGAAGCAGAATATACTTGATATTCACAGAGTTTAGCTTAGTTTAACACAAGGCCACAGTAGTGGAGCACCCAGTGAGGATTGAACTCATTTCTGTAGTAATGGTCAGTATCACAAACTTGATAACCATGACTACACTGAAATGTTCAGGGATTTCAGAAAGTGTCTAGATTTTTCACAAAATCACTAATTTCAGAGTGTTATTGTAACATAAACACAGAGAAAAAATATACATAAAAGTTCACAATGTACTGATAGTAAGAAAGAAAAAAGAACTAGCATTCCAAGGGAAATTATGAATCACCGTCACTGATATATGCTGCCTCTTACCTCTTGAATTGAGCTGTGGTGGTGGTAAAATTAGGTTACCTTGATGAAAATACAACCTTTGTGATTTGCTACATAAATTCATGATTAAAAACAAAAACAAAACATGTTTGTTTAGTGACTCAACAGAAACCATCATCTGACCGATATCTTTGAGCAGCATGCTGTATTGGTGAGTGATCTATTAAAAAATTGGAAAAAAAGGTGATCAATAGATAAGTTTCTTATCTTATATTTTGTTGGGGTGTGATCCCTGAAAAGTCAGAATTTTCAAAAAGCAAGCATGAACACTACTGCACACAAACTAAGAGACCAGTTTATCATAAACTTATATTGTAAACTGACCCCCATTAAAAAATTACTTTGAAGTTGAATTTTCAGAAAACCCAGAAAACCAAAACGTTTTCTATAGTTATTGAAGAGAATGTGTGTGAAAAATTTCAAGTTTTTACTTTACTATGAATGGTAAGGGCTGGGAGAAGTCCAGATATATAGATAAATAAATACAATTAAATATCAGAACACATGAAAAACCTAAACCCAGCTACAGTGTTTACACTGGTTTGTTGTGCGTAACAATGATGATAAGATGAGATAAGATAAATTATTCAGATAATAAACATCTTTTAACAAAGAATAAAAGATATTTAAATAATGTCTCCCCCCAGGTCGGGTTAGTCATTCAATAGAAACTGTCAGGCAACAATGTCTTTTGGCAACATGCTGTATTAGGGGATGATCAATTAAAAAATTGGGAAAAGGAGTGATCACTGAATAAGCTACTTCTCTCGCCTTTTGTTTGGGCAGTGATCTCTAAAAAGTCTGAATTTAAAAAAACAAAAACAAGCAAGACCAAAATAGAGATCAATTTAGTAAGAGCTTACATTGCAAATTGATTTCTCCCTCCCTCCCTCTCACCATAAATCTATTTAGTAGGGGAATTTTAAAAGAAAAATCTTTGCTAGACATAAGGGATAAATTCTTAAATTTTTAGGCCTCCAGCTCTATTAATGCAGCCTGCATACATGATACATATATGCATACATATATGCCCAGCCAGACTGACTTGAGAACTGAAGAAACCTATTGCAACTTTTTTGGTGGCAGTTCTGGTTCATGGTTTCTAACATACTTGGATAATTGCCAAGTAAGAAAAATGTGTTTTTTTCAATGAAAGCCTAGTGTAGAAGACCTATTATTGTTGAGTAGAGTTTGTTTCAAAGAACAGGTCGTGTGAAAAATCAGCTTGATTTAGTTTAAAGGAGTTTATATACGATTCCCACGAACAGAGTATCGAGACTCGTTTTTCATCAGTGGGCAGCACGCCCACTGAACTAGGCCAGTATCAACATTTCCCTACACATTCATATGTATAGATTCATTTGTACTTACTTATGAATAGCAGGTATATATTTGTAAGCAATTCAGTAATTAATCAGGGATTCATTGGTCTCCTTTAGTAGAGATGTGAAGCAGTATATTTAGTAGTCAGGTAGACTGATATGAACAGAGGTAGGTTGGTAGATAGATAGATAGATAGATAGATAGATAGATGGATATGGACAGGGATTAATAGATAGATATGAACATAGATAGATAGATAAATAGATATGGACATAGATAGATTGATGGATAGTTAGATATGAGCACATCTATCTATCTGATAGGTATGGACATAGATATGTCGATAGATATGAATGGAGATTGATTGATAGATAGATATGAACATAGATATGAGCATAGATAGATATGGACATAGATGGATAGATATGAATATATTTATTCATCTGATAGATATGGATATAGATAGATATGTTGATAGATATGAACAGATTGATAGATAGATAGATAGATAGATAGATATGAAGATCGATAGATAGATAGATAGATGTGTTGATAAATATGAAAAGATAGATAGATAAATAGATATTAACGGACATAATTAGATAGATAGATAGATAGATCGATAGATAGATAAGAAAAGATATATATGGATACAAATTGATAGACAGATAAATAGAGAGATATAAACATATTTAGGTAGATAAATGTGAAAAGATCGATAGATATAAATAGATAGAGAGATGAATAAAGAAGGAGAAAAAGAAAAAGATGTGGTATAGATCTAATTTGCATACTTTTAAGGACTATGTCAATTAATCAAATGAATGAACACAACCTCTGAAATTATACAAATTTGAAAAAATGTGAGGCTGTCCAAATAAAAACAAATTTCAGTTTCTGTTGTCAAAGGTGATATCTGCCATTATCACATGAGTGGCAAGTACAATGGAAAAATTTACCACAACACCAACTGATATCCTTTTGATGACCGAACGCACAATTTGGCCTAATCCTGATTTCTGGATACACTCAGAATCCACAAATAATTATTAATCCTGCCCACTACGAGACATGAATCTTATGTAAACACCAACTTCTGCATTCTTATTTTCCCATTATACTTCCTTGAAAAAGCCAGGATGCACTGGTGGAATGTTGAAAAAAAATAAAGAAATTCAATTTGTATGAAACATGGTCTGAAATTGTCATTTCACTCAAATGTATATATAGATAGTCTAAAAAGCTTTACAGCTTTAAACACTAATCATTAAAAAACTTTTTCAAAAATATTTTTGTGCCATTTCAGTCTCTTATTCCCCAATATCTGTTCAGTGTTTCCCCTGTTTCATATACACCTTGTTAGTCTAGTACAATACATAAATTTTCTCTTGTTGGGATCATCAGTTGTTTATTGTGTAACTGTTTTGAAGATTTTAAAAACAAAATAGTTATAATAACAAGGCATCCTACCAGTGTTTCAAATATATATACATATATATATATATATCCTGTCCCATTATGCAAAGAGTAATAAAACTGAAGGGCGATGGATAGTTACATATGCCCATTTACATATGGAGTGAAACAACATTCTTCCACTTATCAAGATTGATGTATAATTCAGGAACTGTTGCACAAGCTTATATATACACATATGCAGTTATTACATGCATCAGGCTGATGCAAACAATTCCAGCATTTTTCAATAAAATCTTTTATTCATCTAAATTTATAGCATCATTATTCATTCATCAAATGTTTTCCTTGGCTTTTCATGACCTTACAAAACCTTTCAGAAAAATCGGGTATTGTTTCTGAAGGTGATAGGTCGGGAGAAAAGCTGCAGGTAGAAATATTTCCCAGATCTATAATCATTTGCTGCTGCACTGCATTTGCAACATGAGGACAAATATTGTCATGCCGCAAAATTGCCAAATGATTACCTTGCTCAGAAATAAGTCTTTTCTCCTCCAATACATCGAGTCAATTGATTACTTTAGTGTGGCACAGCAACAGTTTGTTCAAGTTCCGGTAATTACTGATAAATAATTCCCTCTTATGGCCAAATCACATTGGATACACTGGTTCTCTCACTGAAGTTGAGCAATGTCAAGCCGGGTCAGTACTTGATAGGGGACCATCTGGGAATACCAGGGGCCGCATACAGCTGGGGATCCATCCCTCAACCCTACAAAGACATCATTGGCCAGCTAGGTAGGGTAAGGTCCATCATCCCCTTCCCTATGTCTTATGACCTGGTGAATCCCAATCCGTCACTGGCAGGAACAGTGGAGGCATCTCTTGCAGCTAGGCTGCTCTCCAAATGTATTGAGCACTTCTTTTTGAGTGAGAAAGGGTAGAATTTTGGTACAGGACTTCCTCCATACTAAGCGCCCAAAAGTCCTGAAGCAATTAAGACCATCTGCCGAGACGAAGTGAGTCATAAAAAAGAAAAAAAATTCAAAATAGGGCTATCAAAATGCAGAGCTCAAACCCAACGCGGTTTCTGCTTCTCAACATGGACAAGATATGGACATCCAAGCCCAACAAAAGGAAGAAAAAGATATCATGTGTATCCAACATTATAGTGTTTCCATGATCGAAAAATATCTTTTTACCACCATGACATTCAGATAGTACACCTGAAGATGACTGGAGCAGCTGAAAGGTGTTAATGGCTTAAACAACAAAAAATAGTTCAATTGTTTGAGAAAATTTTTGAATGTTGTAGGCTGTCCATGATCCATGAATGATTTTCTTCATTTTGAATTCTATGAATAAATTGATTCTTCATCACCACTGATTTTATCCAAAATGAGTTTTTTAATGTGGAGCAAAAAGATGGAGAAAAGTGTCTAAATGCTGATCAAGGTTTGAATCCGTAAGTTCAAGTAGAATATAACAGTTGAGTGATTGCACAAGCAACAAAGAGTAAAGTAAAATTCAAAGATTACCCGAACATTATGAATATATATATATATATATATATATATATATATATGTATATAACTCTGGAATGGAGCACTATGGTGGATGGGGAATTGTGCATAAGTAAATATATTGCTTAAATTCGGTCCTACTGACCATCCAATTCTGCATTGGGCAGGGGTAAAATGCCAGCCTCTGGGTTGGAAGTGAAGGTTTCAGTCCTACCTTGTGGCATTGGATTAGATAATGGATAGTCTATATATAGCCACAATGAGGTGTAGTAATACAACGAAACAGCTGTCTGTAGATGATACAATTATTAATCATCATCATATACATATATATATATATATATATATATATATATAAGTGTTTGTGTGTAATATAATGATTTAGATATATAATTTGACAAAATTATTATAAATGCGTTATTTTTCATTTAATGGCTTGGCTTTGTAAACAAGGATTTATTGCTGGTCCACTAATGGCTGTTGAGACCCACACAAGATAGGAAAACTTTTCCATTGTAGCTGCTGGAGGAAGGCTGGAAACTTGAGGGAGGTTCAGTTTTACCGCATTGACTCTTTTATTCTGCTCTAGAACTGCAGTTTGCCCCAGATAAGAGGGAGGTTGATTGGAAGTTTCTATGTCTCTATACTTCCCACCTGGCTGACTGCATTGCCTGATTATGGTAGTCAATTCCAAAAGAGATAAGGTTTTCCTGTGATATGCCCCTCAGCTTTGCTGGCTGTCAATCAGTTTGCCGATTAGAGGGATTTCAGGTGGACAATAACCTTCCAAATTATGATTTATATATGTATATATATATATATATATATATATATATATATATATATATATATATATATATTATTGTCATCCACAGGCAGCTGTTTCAATGTATTACATCTCTTCAGTGTGGCTATAGACTTTCCATAATATATATATATATATATATATATATATATATATGTATATATATATATATATATATATATATATATTGCATAATGTATTAATTTTCTCAATTTGTAAAGAACAATCAGAAAACAAATGAAAACAGATTTTATTTGTTGTAGATGTTTAATCACAATGCTCAGTATTCAATAGAGTAAATTGAGCTCTAAGAAAAATTATATTTGCATGGACATGTATCTGGTGAATGTGAACGTTTTGTGCCTTTTGCACACGTCAGTAACCGGCTGTCTCTTGTTTCCTGCTGATTCTGAGAATAACCAACCCATTTTCATTCGAATAACATTTTCTAAAATTATCCAGTTAGGTTTGGTGGTACCTCGAGGTCTGGTTATTCTCAGAATCAACAGGGAACAACCGATGGCTGGTTACTAACCAGAAGGAGAGGCACAAAACGTTTACATTCACCAGTCTTTGGAAATATTATATATATGTATTGGAATGAGGATTTGCTACCCAAACACGTTTATGTTTCTGCTCTGTTTGGGCTTCAGATTCCTGTTTGGGACTCGGAGGAGGGAGTCTATCCTAGGCTACATGGTCTTTCTTTTATTTTGTTTGGGAGTTGTATATGCCTGCTGGTAGTAATAAATTATTAGCCAGGTGGTATGGTGTGAGTGTTTACATTATTAGTAACTGGTTGTTCCTATCAATTTTTGGTATGTTTTCTCGGAGAGTGTTTCATTCTTACAGCACTCCATGGAATAAACCCATCACATTTATACTGGTAACTCATCCACTGTAAGCTTATGCAATGTTCTTCTATAGGAATTGAGCGCTCTGGTGGATGAGGGATTTCTGTGTAATTTAAAATATATCACTTAAATTCAGCATTACTGCCTGTCCAGTTCGGTAGTCCAGAGGCAGGATATTCTGGCGGAAATAATAATGGAAAGTCTATAGCCACACTGAAGAGATGTAATACATCGGAACAGCTGTCTGTGGATGACACAATGATATATATATACATATATATATAATATATTTATATTTATATGTGTGTGTGTGAGTGAGTGTATGTGAATTTATGATGAATTCAATAGACAATGTGGAAATATGGAAGTTCGGAAAATAGATTGTATTTATTTCCGTTACAAATTTCGAGAGACACTAAATGTCCAACATCAAATGGGAAAAATGATAAATTTTGTAAATATCAAGGTTTGGAGAGGAGGGGTGAGATGATGCATGGTTATTCTTGTTATTGCTCTGAATTTCTCATCTTTCACTGACAAAAACATAATTCAATCGTAGTGATTTGACAAAGTGGAAGTGAAACATTTGAGAAAAGTGTGTTACATCACAAATTTTTTTAATACATCATAAAGATAGTTACAATATAGCGTAGAAACTAAGAATCTTCACCCACCAGTTATACTGTAATGACTATTTTCTTCAGTTTAGAATGCATCCCTAGAACCTTTTTGCCCTATACGACTACCTTGGTTCACCTGATGAACAGGTTGACTCTGGCAATGGTTAGGAATCTTATCTTGCTGACCATCCCAAGTTATTTTTTGAATTATCAATGGATGCCCCATTGTTTTGGCCTTGTGTCCGATCAAACACATCAAAAACAAATTAATATTTAACAGAAACCCACATGGTCAAAACTGATATTTACTACATAGTGTACATTGGGCAATGTTGGAGGGGCCCCAGCAGGAGTCAGTCATCCCCCACGACCTACAAATATCTACCTATGTCACAGTATGCACCAGACTATGTAGAATAATAAGTGTTGGATGAGCCCCTCAAAGACCCCCCCCGGCTTACAAATATCTAGCTATGTCATGATGTGGGTTGGACTATACTATGTACAATAATAAATGTTGCAAGGGCCCCTCAATGAACACACCCCTAAGCCTGCAAATATCTAACTACGTCACGTTGTGCACCGGACTATGCACAATAAAAGAATGTTGGACAAGCCCCCCCCACCCACCAAGGTGTCCTGCCTCCCCCGCTTCGGGTGTGCAAGTATCTAGCTACGCTACGGTGTGCACCGGGTTTGAAAATAATGAATGCACTTCATAAGAGTCTAAAGAAAGAAAGAGATAGTAAAGAAAAAAAAATGAATTAACAATACACAAAATACATAACAAACCTGTAACTTACACACAATAAAAACACACCCACGCAAAACACCCGAGCACACACTTACATGCAATAATATACAAATACATAGTACTACTGTATTTTTTTACTGTTCTTGTTATATGAAAGCATTTTACATTCATTTTACGCATACATACTGCAGTTACACACGCACGAACGCAGTCATTTTCACACAGACGAACCTAACGTGTAACTCAAATGAATAAACCAACAGTAACACATACTCACACACCACTGCACACCAAAAAGAATACATAACACACACATACAATTTAAACTCTCAAAATTGACAACCGGAGCTATACATAGATAGTTCCAGCATAAACACATGTATGATTTTTTTCGCAAACATATGCAGTGGCGAAGTAAAAGGGGTTTGAGAGTGGGGCAGTCACCTCCGGGGGCACATTCGAAGGGGCAGAAATTTTCCTTTTTACTTATGATGGTTTTTAATTAATAATTATGTCTCTAAGGATAATTGTCCCCGGTTGCTGAGAACCCTTGTATGAACGTACACATACACATACACACTCACTGACATACATACACCAGGTGTAAAGTGACAAGATAACAAGCACAGATTTTGTAATATTTTAGTATTACTACGACGACGACCAGTGGTATAGTCACATTCATGCGGTTATTTAGTATTACTAAAAAATAAATTACTCATACCATTTCTACTACTGCTGCTAGTCGTAGCACTTCATTACTTACTACTACTATTACAACAATAATTACTACTACGATTGTTACTACTAATACTATTACTACAATACTTGATACTTCTACTACTACTTATTCTTTATACTTTCCCCTGTACCTTTCCATATTATACAATACCAAGCAATGACTGCAAATATTGTAGTTAAACTTGATTAGCTTGGCAGTCCACAGATTTTAATCAGTCGGTGCAGACTCAACAGTAGAGGCTAGTCACATTCACGATAGAAAGAGAGAGAAAAAGAGAGTGAGAGAAAGACTCATTTCTTTTTATATCATATATTTTGCCTTTTAAGTTTACTTCCATTTAAAAAAAAATTGGTTTGAAATTTGAAAAAAAAAAAAGTTGAAGTTTAAATCATTACTTTAAAAAGAACATCAACCTGTGTTCGAACTTGCACACAGCTCAAATAATCACATTGTTTTTGTTGAGTGTATGTTATAGTCTGAGTTGTACTTAATAAGCAACTCACAGGGGAAAAAGCACTGAATCACATGCGAACACAATTTACTGAAACACTAAATTAAATACTCTCTCACACACACACATACATACGCGCGCAGATACATATACACACACTCATGCTAACAGACCCCCGCACGCACTTGCTCGCACACTAGATTTATACATAGTGACAAACGGCTTTCTTTAGTACGGCTGCTTTAGCGATGGGAAGGAAGATTTCCCTAATTCCTTCAAGATAAAAAAAGTGTTGTGTATGTAAGTAAATTAAAAAGATTAAGTTGTTTGATACAAGGACAACAAAATAATTTATATATTACTTCAGGAGTCAAAATTCTAAAAATTACTTTGAAAAAATCCTTTTTCTTTCTTCTATAAACACAACTGCCTATATATCATCATGGAAAAATCTCCGGATAACAGTAAGATCAACAGGAGGTCTATTATTGGAGAGAAATGGGGATCTCCAAGAGACCACAGAATGAGCAAAGAAGGTAATTTTTTTTTTTTAATGTTTTGTTGAAATTATTGATATGAAATAAATGCTTGAAAATTTGTATAATTGGAGCACTCCAGAGATGATTTCGTAATATTTTGTCATGTTGTTGTTGTTGTTGTTGTTCTACAAACATAAACACCACCAGTCTAACAAGTCTTATTTTAAATAAATGGGATCAATCGTTTCTTCATTTTTTCTTTTCAACAAAATATCTAATTATTAGTATTTTGCTACCGCCTTCATCACAATCCTTGTAGCTTTTTATCGCAACTCAACTCAGACCGGTTTCCGTCGGGCAGTGAGTAAATTGAAAGTAAATAGTGACAAAATATTAGTAGTAACGAATAGTAAGTAATCGAAAATGAATCATAAATTTAAATGAATAAAATATCGTCTTGTTTTATGCAAAATATTGGATTATTACATATTTGGTTTTACACTAAAAAAAAAAAATGAAAAACATTAATCAAAATTTATTTCACTTTTGGTCGCTGGTACAATTTTATATTTCATTTCAAGTATTTACTAGTAACTAGTATAAACAACAATTAATCAACCCACAACCCCTTAATTTAATCCATAGCCGGTGTTCACTGCAATAATGGTGGTTATGGTTCAACACGAAGTAATATCCCCTTTTTAGTGTTGCTTTAACGGACATTAAAATAAAAATATGTGTTAGAAGTTCCTTAAAAATGATCCCCTGTACCTGATATATAAATTGTTTGGGTAATCTCAATTTTGAACGATATAATTGTGGCGTGATTAAACTAGGATTTTACCTGTTAGCTTTAATTTCAAGAATGCAATGTATGAGATCATCGTGTGTTGATTTGATCTAGAGACCGGGGTTTGTCAATGAATACAGAATCACACGAGTTTTGGCCTTTACTTCATTATTTGGTTATAGATTTTGCTCTAATGTAAATATGTTTGTTTTCGCACACATGTTAATGTTACTAAAAAAAACAACACATCAGTTATGCTTCCCTCTAAGTCAGTTAATCATTGTAAACTTAATTTTAAGATCTATTCGAGCAGCTAACTGGTTTGAAGATAAATTTGAGAACACTTACAAAAAGAGTTGTTCTTGAAATTCTCCCCTACGATCAATGGTTAAAAGATCTGATTTAAATTTTAAATGAATGGATAATTTCTCGGCTAATGGAAGGAGAAAAATAAACAAGTTAATGTATTTGTCTTTTTGTTACTTTCGATTTCGCTGCCGTCTTTTCTCACTCTTACGTATTATTTATAATTCAATAACTTCAATTTTGAGCTTACTTTTGACTAACTTAGAAAGAACAAACACATGATCGGCCTATTCAAAATATTTAACAGTGAAATCAATAATTAAAAATAATTAACTCTTCAGTGAGAAAATAAAGCAGTGCGTTAATTCAAATTCATCTTGTGATCTTTTTCTTCAATTCTTTTTATTTTTCATGAAAAAGAAAAAAAAATTAGATCGCAATCGTTACCTTTCCTGTTTTAAAATGGCTGCGGTTCCAGCACTTTAGAATAAAGTTTCTTTAGTGTTAAATTCTGATGATCGTAACCCTAAACTTCTGCATTTGAAACCCTAACCCTAACCCTAAAAACACTTACTCTTGAAAAACAACTAATTCTGCAGCTGGAATAGCGGCCATTTTAGAACGTGAAAGATAACAATTGCCTATTATATCACTAAAAAAACAAAAGATAATCAATTGCCAAATGCCATAAAAATTAATTGAGGTGAGTAGTTAATCAACTAATTTCATGTTATTAGTTGAAAAAGCATAAAGGTTTACTGGTTCAACATACATATCTGTAATTTTTGATAATCAGAAAAATAGCCATCATTTATTTGAAAATATATACATATATATGCATATATATATATATATATATATATATATATATATATATATATATATATAACTAAAGTAACTATCTGTCCGAGGACACGTGCTCCCTCAATTCCTCTCTTCTGATTTGTTCTGCTGTAGTACTCAAATAAATACATTCTACTCAATTGATTTGGAAATACTTCTAAAAGAACTTTTTAGCTGAAATGCTAATAAAAAAGCTAGCATTCCAAGGGAAATTATGAATCACCACCTTTATATGCTGCTTTATACCTTGTAAATTAAGCAGTGGTGGTGTTAAAATCCCGTTACCTTGATGAAAGTTTAAAAAAATAGAAGAAAGGGGTAATCAATGAATGTTACTTGTCTTGCATTGTTCGATGTGATCAGTACAAAATTTTCTCCCCAAAAGCCAGCATTGAATGCTACTGGACTCTAAATTAGGGATCAATTTGGCATGAATTTTTATTGTAAAAAAGAACCCCCCCCCCGAGTAAAAACCTGTTTAGTAGCATAATTTAAAAAAAAAACATTTTCCCTATTCATTGAGGGGGAGGTGAGCAAAATTTCAAGTTTCTTCTATGAATGGTTATGGTTGGGCGAAATCTGAAAAGAGGAGTAGACAGATCTGAACGTTAAAATACATGAATAAACTAAACCTGGTGACAATGACTCTGCTGGTCTGTCGTGAGGAGTGATGATTAAAGAGCAAAGAAGACATGTCTCTCACCACAGAAAACTCTAAAATGTCTAATTATTTTACTTAAGTTAATAATCCAAGGATCCTCCTCCTTCACTGGGAATCATCATTAATTTTTGGAATTCTTTGAATTCTATGAATACTGCCAGCACACACCAGACAGTTACAACTTTCTAATTTGTGTCTCAGGGACCAGACTTGGGAAAGGGGTGGGGGAGATGCTACATGGGTCAGTTGGCATGGGCCTCCAATTTGTAGGGGTCTACTACAGAATTCATTAATTGTTATAGTTTATTTATTTTCCTACAAGTAGGTGTATGTACCAATAAAACATTTGTATTTAACAATGATTACAAAAATACTTAATGAGCAGTTTGAAATGGGTCTTACGCTTTGCATCTGCCCAGTCCAATAAATAATTGTTCACCCTAATCATGGCATGCTGCCAAAAAAATTTGGTCATGTGACGGCGTCTATCGTGTGAGTAACCAGACCTGTTTATGTTTTTGTGTTGTTACCTGTTCTATTCTTAAATTTAATTAATGATGGAGTCTACTCAATTAAGATTCCTAATCAACTTGATTGGTAATCCAAATCAGACCCCATATCTGTTAAGGTTGGTTTTGTATTTTGTAAAACATAAATCAAGAATTAATTATATGGCCTTGATTGTGAGCATTAGTGTTAATCATTATACACGGTATGGTCAGACTATTTTCCTCTATATGTTCATTGGGTCACAAAGTTTCGGCTGTGTATCCTCCGGCCTTCGTCAGATGTTGTTGGTTCTAGAATGCAGAATCACTACTCAGTCTGACCATATCATACCTACATAATGATAAATCCAAACAAGCATTAGTGTTGGAGATTTTTAAGTAGCAGGACTGGCCCAAACCTTGTAGGACCCCAAGCAAAGTTTGATTTGGGGCTCATCATCACCTCTTGGGATGGGGGTGGAGCACTGCCTGGGGTCCTTTTGGTGGCCATGGGGCCCTAAGGCACTGTGAGATAGCACAGACAGTTGTTAGCATAAAAAATGAAAGTCATATTAATTAAAATTTGGACTGAGTCTGCTTATATCCATAGCTCTAATATTAGTGGGTAAGGCTTGAAACCACCACTCCTTTCATTCTATATTAGTACTAAATAAGTGTAAATTAATGTAATAAATGAAATCAGAATTGGCAAAGAGAGTTCAAGTATGGCTTGTGTTTACTTCTCACTAATGCCCCTGGAAAAGGCATAAATCTACTCTCTACTCTCTATAACGAGTATATCGATGTCAGATGTGTGTGTGTGTCTACAGTGATGGACATATTTGTGTGATTATTTATGAGTACATCAATACATCATGTTCATCTGTGTTGTTATATTGTATGTATTATCGAGATATGATTCTCAAGTGTGTATGTAATTGTGGGGATGTACTTTCCTTTTTCAATTGGGTATTGATTGGCCCTCTTTGTGGTGACAACTTACTGTTTTGCTATGGGCTTGGCTAGGTGTGGTGATATATTGCAGAAACCTGGTTGTTGCTAGGCAGTGTTGTTTATTGTGATTAATGCAAACTTAGTGCATTTGCTTGTCACTTTATGATATATGTGTTTGATCACCTGGGCTTGTTTTGGATCAAAATTATGGCCCATTTCATTGCAATGACAGACCAAAACATTTCGGCGATCATCCATAATTAGGGCGTGTCCATGTTCATATATGCTTTATTAGAGTATTCTTGAAGTTTCCCCAATGAATATATTTGGGCCAACTATACAAGGTATTTTGTATTTACTTTCCTGAGGGGTTGTACCAACTTATGATTTCCAGATTACATCTCTTGGGGTTTTAGATGTTTTGGTGACAACCTGTAAAGCTATCTGTGTCATTATTTCCTTGCTTGTCGTTATCTATACTTGTGTGAAGTCATTTGGTTGTTGCAGATCTAGTGTGCTTTTCTCCTGACATTGAGTTTGATTGGATTGGGTTAATGGAGTCTTCTAAAGGTGAGCTCTATGTATTTTTCTTCTTATTTTTAGAATTGGGGGCCTTCATTTACTTATGGCTCCCAGGCAGAAGCTTTTGATTATGTCATCTTATTTTTGTATCATGGTGTAAATAGAATTTGAGGTAGTAATTTTTTTTTTTTGTAGATTTGTAATGTATGCTGAGTAGTAGGTATGTGTCAGTTCTATAGTAGGATATCGAGTGAGGGAAGGGTGCTATTGGATTGTATCTCATGCATAGATTTAATTATGACTTTGACTTTGTTGAGTCTATTAGTTGGATAGTCTTGTGCTCTGCGCATTTATCAGAATGGCGTTGTCAATGTATTGGAAGTACTTAGCCACTCTTGGTATGATGAACCGCGGAGGGCCTGATACTAGAAATTTTAGTAACAGGCATGCCAGAACTTCACAGAGTGGTGAACCCATAGGTAGGACAAATTTTTGTTTGCAGAATTCATTATTAT
Organism: Thysanoteuthis rhombus; assembly: GCA_963457665.1. Lineage (NCBI taxonomy): Eukaryota > Metazoa > Mollusca > Cephalopoda > Oegopsida > Thysanoteuthidae > Thysanoteuthis > Thysanoteuthis major. The sequence continues at coordinate 18,143,112 of OY735243.1, forward strand.
ACTTGAAATATCACTAGTCTATGCAATGGGTTCATATTCTTGTGATTCTGTCTATAAGTTAAATTCAGATTTTTTCAGATGAATCTCAAGTAGTTTTCAACACTTTCTTAATGGAACATTTGTATACAGTGACTGGCTCATTTTTTCATGTTATTATTTTTTAGTTTATTAATCAGGCCCCCAGAGTTTTTGAAGTGTAAAGGGCCAATCATTTCCAGAAGGTGGGTTAAGATCTTGGCTGTTGCTTTTGGTATTCTGTGAGGGGCACTGTCTATACCCGATGTAATGGGTCTCATTGAGGTATTTGTCTTGTGTATAATTTTTCGATTTCTCGGTAGTGATCAAATACTGTTGTCATATTCTTGTTTTTTACTAATTTTTTATGTTTAGTTCAATCTGTTTGTTTGCTTGTTGATGTTTTGTCTGTTTGTTTTAATGTATGGGTTTCTATCATTTATTAGGGAATTGATTTTATCTTTGTAGGTGTTTACAATTCTACATTTTTACAATTCTTTCGCCTTTATCTGAGGGTATGATTATATATGTGATGAATAGTAGAAAGTGGCTATTAAGGGACTGCTCACTAAAGTCGATACTTCATTCATTTTGCACATACTGTCCGAATTCCCTAAACTTCTGGGTAGTAATGTAATGTATAATAACACACACACATACGCAAATGCTATTCTCTGGTTTTAGTTCTCAATCTGAACATTGTGCATTGAAAAGAGGGAAGAAAGGGATTGTCGGTTGTCAGGAATTAATGCCAGCTTTACGAACCAAGTAGGACTAGTATACATATAAGGTAAAAACATTGCTAATAATTTTACTATAGAAATGTTTTGAAAATCAAAAAGTGAAGAATCTGTAATGGTCAGGTATCGAGGCAAATTCCAGGTATATCTGAAATAGTCTGGTTAATTTGTTTCTGTACTGTTCCAAACCTTATAATCTAATGTGTTTTTTTCCCTGTTTCGTCAATTTATACAGCAATACCTTTATAGTACTACATCAAATACTGCAAAAAATCAATACTACCCTATCCAAGGTATTGTTGTATTTCTGATAGAATAGGGATATTAGAATATATGATGTATTTAAAGAGTGTGGGGTTTGTTATCTTGACAATCGCTAGGATTTCTAGAACATATATTCGTTTTTCAAAGAGTTTTTCAGATACATTTGAACTCTTTGTGTTAGCACAATGTTTCAGCCGATTCATTCTACGGTTTTATTCCAGAGTACTATTAGGATATGATGGTGATAAACAGAAATCTTTCTCTCCTATGCTGGCTATGCTTATATTGTTGGATTCAAGGGTTTTCATTTTCTTTCCAACACAAACAACAAGAAAGAATTCAATTGTCAGAAACTTTTTGAATGATAATGACCCTTCTGAAAACCGTTGACAGTAAATGTGCTTTTATTCGTAGAACTCATCATTATTTGTTGATACTACTTCCAGGGGGTGCTTTGTTCCTTGAGACCCCCTCCTGCCCAACATTTAGTGCCTGTGGGTTCAAGAACCCTGAAGATCTTTAAAAGTATTAGATTTCAGTGGGTAGACCATTCAAAAGCCTGGGGTCCGTGAGCTTATTGAGTTGGCAGACCTTTCTGGGGCCCATATGAAAATTATTTTGAATTAACGGTGTCCTTGATAATGAAAAGGTTGGAAACCACCAAATTAGTGAGAATTGATGAAACCTGTCTTGCTTACGTGGCTTGTAGTTGATATATAACAAAAATTATTTAAGGCAGTGACTTGGTTTAAGATTTTAGGGCCTTGGCTGGGGGTTTGGCTCCTTGCAGGGTCGCCTCTAACATTTAGTGAGATTCATCAATATTTTATAAAAGTGGAAATGCATTCGGTGAACTGTTATTCATAAAGTCTTCAAAAAGGGGGTAAGGCTACTCTCTCTCGGGGTCAGGAAAGAGGGTGATTTTAGATTGATCACCCCCACCAATCCCTCAGCTAAGCCCCTGATTACTTTGTATTAAAGTTATCTTGGTTTCTGAAAATGGTCTGTTCTCTGGACAGTAAAACTTGTTTAATTTCCAGCTGTTACACACTTACCAATCTGAGTTGTTGACGGGGATAGGAAGCATCTAGAAAATAATATACATGCTTGCCTTTATAATTTGACCCATTTTCCATTGACTAAATCAGGGTTTCCCAAACAAGGTTGAAAAGAGGCACAGTATATGTTTTTGATTGTGTCTGTTCGTCTGTCTGTTTGTCTGTTGGTTCGTCTGTTCATATGTTTGTTCATTTGTTTGTTGCTTTGTTGGTTCATATGTTTCTTGATTTGTTTGTTGGTTTGTCTGTTGGTTTGTTGGTTCATATGTTTGTTGGTTCATATGTTTATTCATTTGTCTGTTGGTTTAAAAGTTTGTTCATTTGTCTCTTGGTTTGTCTACCAGCAGGATATCTCTGAAAGTACTGAATGAATTTCAATTAAATTTTTTTGAAGGATGGGCAGTGAGATAAAAAAAGGATGATAAAATTATGTATATGCTCATGAGTATTTATACGACATCTCCAAAAGTTCACAAAGAATTTCCATAAAATTCTGTGGAGGGTTGCATAATAGGCTACAAGAGAACTGATTGTCTGGTTTGTTCATTTTAGGACGGATCTAAACACAAATATAGTTATAGGTCCAAACCACATTATATTGCCATGATTTCATGTCTGTCCACATGATATCTTCAAAAGTTCTCTATGAATTTCTATGAATAGACTACAGAAGAACTGATTCAATTATAGAACAGATCCTTGCTCAGTTATCTCCTCTAGGTCGTAGTTATATGTCAAGACCACACAAATCTTTTTTTCCAGTCAGCAAAATATATCCAAAAGTTCTCTATGAATTTCAATCAGATTTCGTTGAAGGGTGAACTATAGGCGGACTGATTAAATTTTGAAGTGGAGTCTTGCACATCATAATTATTTGTATGAACCATATGATATTGCTGATATGTCTTGTCTCTCCACACGATATCTCTGAAAGCAAAGAATGTATTTCTATAAAATTTTGTAGAAGGGTGGTCAATTGGGTGAGAAAGAGGTAGTGAAACTTTGGGGTGGATCCCAGAATTCTTTTTTTGTTGAGAAATACTTACTTTTGTTTTTTCAATTACAATCATGTAAATACTAATATACCTGAAGAAGTTCTCCATGAATTTCTATGGAGTCCTATAGGAGGGTGGACAATAAGCTATGGGAGAACTGAGTAAATTTTGGGGCGGATCCATGCACAATTGCTTTCCATCCTGTCCTTTAGTGTTATTGTACCCCTTGCAAAGAATATACTGTAAAACTGTAAAAACTGGATATCATAGATAATAGACGTGTTGTATTTGTGAATAATTTAATTTGATTTGAATGTTGCATTTTTAATCAGGTGGATGGGCTTGGGTCTTTCCAACTAATTCTAGGCTCACTTTCAGAGATATAAACCCGTGTATCATTCTCAGTTGACAGTCTTTCTCTTGAATAACACAAACTAATCATGTATCCTGATTATGTCTATTCTAATTTTGATATTAGATATTACTTGACCGAGAGATTTAGTTATTTTTCTCACAAATGCAGACCATACCCTTTTTAAGTAAACAAAAGCAACTCGTGTAAAACTAACATTCCGAGGGAAATTATAAATTCTCACCACCTATATATGCTGCTTTTTTACCTGGCAAACTAAGCGATGGTTATGGTAAAATGAAGTTACCTTGATGATGATACTAACAGAATGGTTTGAATCATAAATTTATGATTTGGTTTGTCTCTTGATAGGGGTGATCGACTGAAAAATTTGAAAAAAGGGATGATCAATGAATAAGTTATTTTTGTTGTCTTTTTTGGGCTGTGATCACTAAAAAGTACTGAATGAATGCTGCTGGACCCAAACAAAGGACCAATTCGTATCAGCATTCATTGTAAATTGACCCCCCCACCCCTGTAAAATCTATTTAGGAGGGGGATTTTTAAAAAACAAAAAGTTAGATTTTTTGTACTAATCAAGGTGGATGTGTGTGCAGAATTTAAAGTTTTTAATAGGTTAGGGTCGGGTGAAGTTCGAATAGATACATAGATATATATAAATGTCAGAACTTGGGAATAACCTAATCTAACCCAGCAACAGTAATTGAACCAGTCTGTAGGTAGTAGGGATTAAACATTCTGATATCAGGAATGAGTAAGAACTTTTGATAATGTATGTTGTATTTTGTATTAAATAGTACAAACTATGTAATCATACACCCTGATAACATAGGTTCTAATTTAGTGTTTTAGTTACTCGTTTGTTTATGTTCTTGTTCAGTTTGTTTCATTCTATTTTCAAGATTTTTTTGGCTTATGTCCAATTTATATATCAGTTGATGCATAATGAATTTGTTATGCGTAGTTTGTAGAAATTTTGTCCAAATAGCTTTGATACTTTGATGAAGCATTTGAAACCTTATCTTTGGAACATGACAATGCTGCATAATAAATTTAAAACATTCAGTTACAGTACCTCAAAAAAAAAATAGAACAAGGTACCTCAAAACATATAAAGACAGTTATTACTCTATATCTTTTTGAAAATAATATTTGATACAAATACATTGATTATTGTTTATTTGCAGGTTTCATTGCTTTTTGGAAAATTACTAACTATGGCATTTCTTCATGATCTGTTGTAATAGGGAAGGGAGGAAATGGTGATTCCTGGTGGGTGATAACCACACAATTTTTCACATAACAGCTCCTAAAATTTGTGAATATGGTTCATGACTAGTACTTCATAAGAAGTAAATATCTCTTCCTTGCTACTTTAAAAAGAAAACCTACACAGAACCAAGTAATTCATAATAATTCAACGGTAAACACCAGTTTATATGTTGTATCTATCAACCTCCAGTATCACTATGCTAGTTTTGTAGTGCAATGGATACAAAGTTTCAATATAAGATTGCATTTTAATTAGTGTTAGTAAGGCATTTAGTGTAATGAAAAACAACAAAAAATTATGGCTCCAGGAGTAATTGTTTTAAAATTATTGGTGAATATGTCAGTATATCTTTTGGGGTACGTATTGGAAAACATAGATTTTACAGATTGTGTTCTTGTCTCCTTTGTTGTTATGTCCATTGTACATTTTATTGTCCCCTTTCATGGCATCTTTGTCTCCGTTTTTTTCTCTGCCTGTTCTTCTCTTTTACTAATTCGTTATTTCTTTCTCATTCACTATGTTTCTATCTACCTCTATGTTGTGTGTGTTGGCTCCTTGAGTGAACCCATCCAACATTTAGTGAGATTTGATTGAAAAGGGAAAATTTGCAATAAATAGACATACACTGTGACTTAATTGGTTAAAAACAGCCTAGAAGGCTGAATTATTGTTTATGTAATTCATATATGTACAAATATATTCTTGTTATCGTATAATGTCAGTAGAAATACAGTAGATGAACTATGATTTATTAAGCTTTTGGTGTTTTCAAATCTGCCATAGAAATATATTTAGAGAGGCCATTCACTAGTGTAGTAAGTTTAATCTTCATTCCCTAGTGTAGTAAATTTGATTCTTATTGAATGCTCCATTTTACTGGTCTTGTACCAGACTGAGCTTATCTTATTAAATACAAGTTTTCCTTGCAATCCAAATGTAGAATGTTTCTATAAAAACCTCATGCAAGCTGAAATTGCGTAAAGTGTAAAAAATAATTTATGTGGGACAATCTTTTGCGAGTTCTCGGACACCAAACATGGTGATGATGGCACATTAGGTTGAGTCATTGGAGATTGGTGTGGTGCAGAAGACTGGAGTGTAGGCAAGAGAGGAAGAGAGTGTGTTCTACCTCTATAACAGCTCACCGCAAAAAAATCTCTGAGTGCTATTTTTGCTTTTCACTGTTTTTTCATAAAAGTGAAAAAGTGGGCGTAAAATGAACTTTCATTAAACATAGGGTATCCGTATCTATTTTGGGTGTCTCCAATCAAGCAGTGGTTAGCAATAAAATCTGGCCGACTATTTACTAGGTTAGTGAGTTTAAAGGCGGGAACGTATTGTTATCACGTCACATGAAATCATGCAAGCTCACATAGCCCCCAAACCATGAGAATCAGCAGTAGGATTCATGCTTGTGTCACGTCGCCTCACATGATTTTAGATATGGTCACCTATTACATGATGCACATCCTTGTTGAAGTCTGTCTTAGATCTGGAACAAACCTCACCCTGCTATATTGTGATTGCGGCCATTACAGCAGTGTGTTTCATAGCGATTCAAATTAGCATTAAACTGGCCTGCACACTAGTAACATTAGCATGAAACATAAGCTCACACAATTGTGATAGCAAAGTGTTCCAGTCTCAGTTCTCATTGGGTAACCTACTATAGTTGCTCTATGCAAGATAAAGCTAACTTCAGTAAATATCTGTTTGTTGAAGAGCTGTGTCCAGTAGTATAATTTGATTGACCATTTAATAGTGTAGTCAGTTTGATTCCCACTGTGTGCGTACCTTGCTCTGGCCTGGAGCCAGACTAAAAAGAATCTTAGTAAATATTGGAAACCAAAACTATCAACATGGGTTTCTCTCAGTCTTTTAGTTGGTCCAGCTGGCTAGTTGGCTGACTGGCTAGCTATGTATGTATCATACGTACAGGCTACACCTGGAGCTAGAGGGCTGGAAGTTTCAACATTTTTTCAACTTTTTTTTTTAATGTAATATCCTTATTATATCAACAGAAAATATTCTTTTACCTTCTTCCCACCAGGTTTTAAGTGGGAAATTCAATTTACAATGTAAGTTTATGCTAAATTGGTCTCGATTTATTCCCGACTGCATTCATGATAGTGTTTTTTTAAAAAATCAGACTTTTTAGTGATCCAGCAAAAGACAAAAGAAGTATTTTATTCATTGATCACCCTTTTTCCAATTTTTTTGATTGATCACTCCCAACACAGCACGCTGCCAAAAGATATTGGTAATGTAATGATTTTTATTGGGTGACTAGCCAGACCTGTTTATTTGAGTTTTGGTCATCTTTCAGATTATTAACAGAAAAAACTTTTTATAATAATCGTATAGAATGTTATTGAACAGTTATTGTTATTAAAATCAGTTGGTCCCAAATATTCTATCAAAATGATTTAAAAATCAAGTCTGGTACAAGACCACAAGTTGCTCACAGTACCCAATGTTTTTTGGTGGTTCCTTATCTAAATATTGATCAAGTTTGATGCAGCTTAATTTAGGTGATCAGATGGAAAGAGATTCTTTGCTTAGATCTTTCATGATAATCAGTGGCGTAGCTAGAGAAGGCAGTCATCCCCTGGTGCAGGTGAGAAAGGGTACAAAGTTTCCTCAAGCTTATGATGCCTGTCAATCAATATTTATGCTCTTCTGTAGGATATAGTGCAGTTTTTGCCCATGTACAGTCTTTGTCCCCAGTTGCTTAGAATCTTTGCAATGCCACTCATGAAAATATTAGTTAAACTATAATCAATCAATTCATTCTTGTCTTTTCTTTATCAACACAGCACCCTCATGGATACTTCTTTGTTCACTGCTGGACATGACTAACCCTCCAATATTTGATTTCATAATCTTTTATGTAAGACCAATCATTTTTAACTGAAAGAAACTAGTTGCTACAATAACGATAGCTTATTTGCACATCGTCACAAAAAACCCTTGGCAGGTGATTTGTTTGTGACCAATAAAAAATGTATATGGTGAAGTGGTTACCAAGCAACTGCTAGTAGGAGTTGATTAGTTTGCTTAGGAAATAGTCTATTTTTTTTTTCATCGCATTTGTCTGAGTGTCTATATGTGTGTGCATATATGTGTGTGTGTATGTGCTTTGTCTAAAAACGTAAATGGATTTATTTTTAGGTGAAGGCACATTTCAGTCGGGTGGTTACACATGTATGTGTGCGTGTGTGTGTGTGTATAAGGGTGTGAAGGTTGGAGATAATTACCTATGCAAGCAAACTAGTGGGAAGCTGCTGAAAAAGTTGCCTGAGTTTGAGCAATCATTCAGGTGTGTAAACACATACACACACAGGTATACAAACAGTCTCTCTTTCGCACATACAGTCTCTCTCTTTCTCTTTTACTTGCACACTCTCTCTCTCTTTCTTTTTCACATGTGCTCTCTTTTTTTTTTCTTTTACATGGACATTCTGTCTCTCTTTCTTTTCCACATGCATGTTCTATCTCTTTCTCTTTCACACGCACACTCTCTTTCACATACACTCTCTATTTCTTTCCCTCTCACACACTCTCAATCTTTCTCTTGCACACACACTCTCTGCACAATGCACAAGAATGCACAAGACATTCTCTCTCTTTCTTTCTCACACACACTCTCCCGCTCTTTCTTTCACATACTTTCTCTTTTTCTATCACATTCTCTCTATTTCTGTCTCTGTTTCACACTCTTCCTCTTGCTTTCTCTCACACAATCTTTCTCTCGCTCACACATTCTCACTCTCTCTCTTTTTCTCCCATACACACCTTCTCTCTTTCTCTCCCACAATTCCTCTCTCTCTCTCTCTCCCACACACTAGCTTTCTCTCTCTCTCACACAAACCCTTCCTCTCTCACATACACTCTCTCTCTCACACACATACTCCCTCTCTCTCTCTCACACACATACTCCCTCTCTCTCTCTCACACACATACTCCCTCTCTCTCTCTCACACACATACTCCCTCTCTCTCTCTCACACACATACTCCCTCTCTCTCTCTCACACACATATTCCCTCTCTCTCTCACACACACATACTCCCTCTCTCTCACATGTACTCTCTCTCATAAACTCACTCCCTCTTTCTCTCTCTCTCACATACCCTCTCTTTCTCCTTGACACAAACATTCTCTTTTTTCCTCTCACCTACCTCTTCCTCTCACTCACTCCCTCTCTGTCCCTCTCTTTCTCATACATACACACACATGTACATTCCCTTTCTTTCTTTCACATACATCACAAACATCGAAAGGATCAATTGGGGGTCCAATTGATGGTGTAAGTTTATTCTCAATTGGTCACAGTTAGTGTCCAGATTCATTCACGTTTGGTTCTTGAAAATTCAGACTTTTTTTAGCGATCATTGCCCAACAAAAGGTGAGAGGAGCAATTCATCAATTGTGAATTTTTCCATTTTAAAAAAATTGATCACCCCAAACATGGCTAGCTGCCAAAAGATGCAATGGTTTCTATTGACTAACTAACCTTAGTTTTTACTATGCTGTACTTAGTAGATAGAGTTGTGTCAATCTTCCATGTGGGGAGGGCCTGCCAACTTTGGAAATCAGTGTGCAAAACCCTGGCTTATTTCTGATCTTGAACACTGTTCTTGACAAATATAGTGAATATGCTTATTACAGTGTTTGATGGCAAATAAGACCTCACAAGCCCTGAAAAATTACTTGAAATGTGAATATAACCTTTGTTGTTCACCCCTACATTGGTCAGAACTTAAGAACTGGGTGACAGTTATGAAGAATTGAGAAGAAAGTCTTTGTGCAATACTCCTTGCTGAAATAAGGGCAAGGGTCTCATATGGCATCAAATACTGTAATTCCTCCTCACCTGACCCTGCTAAGGGAGCAAGCTGGCAAGCCCTCTCCACTTGAAAGGTTGTTGCAATACAATCTTTTTAGCCCCCATTTCAACCACTTAGTCTTGTGTTACACCAATCTATTTTTGTTTAATATTTCAAAGCCAACCGCATGGTAAAGTTGTATATTTACCACTAGTGCCATTGCATCCTCTCCATATGAAATATAAGTGCAACTAGTTGGAAGATTGGTTTAATACAGTTTTCCTAGCCCCTATTTCCATCATTTGGTTTTGTGAAAGATTAAGGTAAATATCTTGTTGCCAAGATAGTTATTTAATCATCATTGAAACCAATGCATCCTCTACGCATGGAAATTTGGTGTTATACAGTCTTTTCTCCTTATTTGGCTTTATGCTGCACTAAGCTAAACTTATTGAAAACAAACTTACTTTCTCTTTTTCTTCAACACTTTTTTATTAAGAAAAAGAAAAGCAAATAATATCCGTGTAAAGTTAAGTGAGTCCTGCCACATAATAGCATGCTCTGAAATTTAATAAGTACTTAGTTAAATTTGGGTTTTGAGATTGTTACCTAAGAGGACAGGGTATTAACAAAAGTATTCTTAGTATTCTAGTTTCTAATCTTGGCCCAGGGTAAATGTTTAGCTGACAGTGTGAACTTTAAATTGGTCATAAACATTGCCTTGTCTTCTTAGTCACTTTGTGTTGAGAAAGCAAATACTATTATTAATTTTTGACTAGTATTTTCTTTCATCTTAATTTTAATTTTAGTTGCTCTTCATTGCAACCACTCAGGCTGTCAGTCTACGGTAGTGAGTAAATAGCACAAGCCAGAAATAAAGGGTAAGTTATCGGTGTTTACTCACTGCTGTAGCCTGATGGCTTGAGTAATCGTGGTGAAAAGCAACTGAAATTAAAATTAAGATAAAAAAGTACAAGTCAAAAATTATTCATGGTTGACAATGCTTTATCTGATGAAAAATAAATCAAGATAATTGTACTACTTATACTACCGGACAAAAAACAACCAAGAATGAAAGAAAATACTAATCAAAAATTAATAGTTGATGATTTAATTGAAAAATAAAATTGAAGCTAATACTATTTCATTCTCGCAATTAAATTTTTGTCTTATCAATTGCTACACTTAATAACTGATTGAATGTAGGTATGTGTTTTTTTCTTTTCATTTGTATCTGTAATAGTTCTCCCAATAAAGCCTCCATTAGATGATGATCTCAGGTGTCTTTTGGGACTGGAACATCTTAATATCTAGTCCAGAGTGCCCCAACAATATCTCACAATACCACTGAGCCTTGTTGGTTTAAAATGAAAATTGTACGGCTTATGATATATCCTCACACACGAGTGACGAGTGTGCATCAATAAGTCCAAAGCCTGATACGTAGTCATTTGCAGAATTTTGATCTGAAATTTTCACCGTACAGGTATACCTTTCATTTATTCCCAAATTTTCTATATTGTTCAAAACTGCACTTTTCAAGGTATTGCTATATAATATTTGATCTACATGATCAATATTCACCACTGAATTAAGTGCATTGACAGGGCTGTGAACTTATATATATGAGTTATTTTTCTTGATAACCTTTCAGATACTATCAATCAAAACTGTCAACAAAAGCATCCTCAGTTTTCAAGCTGGCTGTGTATGTATATAAAATGTATACAGTCCATACCAATAGAGCTAGAAGGCTAAAATTTCAAGCATTTACTCTTTATTATATTTACAAGAATGATTTTTTGCTTTTTCAAAATTTCCCCTTTCCCAAATAGGTTTTTAGGTGGGAGTTCAATAACCAATGTAAGTTTATGCTAAATCAGTCCCTCAGTTTGTACTCTGCTGTGTTCATGATTGTTTTTTGAAAATTCAAACTTTTTAATGATCTTGCAGAAGGCAAGAGAAGTTACTCATTCATTGATCATCCCTTTTATTAATTTTTTAATTGATCGCTCCCAACACAGCATACTGCCTAAAGATGTGACAGTTTCTATTGAGTGACTGATTCTATTTATTGTTTGAGCTCTGTCTACCGCTGTCTGTTTGAGAACATTTTTTGAAATTTAATCTCATGTATAAGCCAAAACAAGCATTTCATTTCCCAACTCAATTGAACACAGGTATGCTTCATGATATTAACCTTATCAATAACTGACCCTGCACTTATGCTGACCAGCTACTAAGGACTATAGTTGACAGCTTGATGACTTTTTTCTATTTTAGAGATATTGCCTGAAGCAGTTGAGTTAAGTGTTGAGTCTTCTTTGAAAGCTCCAGGAAACAGTCTTTAATACGAGTAGACATTCATATAAAACTTTTTTTGGCACATGAAATATACCTAAAAACTGCTTTGTCAAACTCCAGTCTGCAGTTGACTCTGTTTCCCCTACCATAACAAGAACAATCCTCACTAAAATTAGAGGTGTTAACCAATATGTATAATCCACATTCCTCCACCGTGATTTGAACTACCAACCAACTGATTACCTGGTGATTACTTTACTGATTGAGCTAATTTGACAAGTCGTAGATATTGATGAAATTTATCATCCAGATACACACGGGCTTATTTCATTCTAATGAATTGACACATTTATATGAAAAAGTATATTTTTATTATTTCCCATTTGTTATATACATGCAATACAGAAGTTGCTGTAATCACCTTTCGTTAAAATAGAGTCAGAATGAAGTTTGACCCTGCAGCAGTCTTGTTTTAATAATTATTCATCACACCAGGATTTAATACATTGAAATTTCACTTTATTAGACTCGGTTCTGAGTATTTCTGTTTTTAAGAGTTTGAATGACTTGCTATAATATATTTTCTTCTTGAACATTCATTCTTAGATTTTGTTATGTTTTTCATGTATCATCCATTTTTATAACCAATCATTGCTTTTATATTAAATATGATTTAATACGGATTGAATCCTGTCTAAATGGATAAATATTTAGACCATCCCAGTATCTTCCTTTGTAAGTGACTTACAGGTTTACCTTGAAAAGTGTGGTTAATTTGTTCCAAAATTTTCCATAACTCTCAAACTGTGCTGTTCAAGGTCTTTACAATTTAACTAGAAAATGCCCACAAAAAATGACAGTGTTATTTTTATGTAAAGATTGGCCAACATAATAGATAATTTATATGTATCAATTGTAATATACTAAACGTTAGTTGTACGACAGTCTCAACTGAAATCAAACAGTTTTGTATGGTTGATGAGACATGAATTATTAAGATGAACTGTAATGCGAGGAAAAAAAGGTTGATAATAGTTTATGCAGAAAAATAATCATACATCATATTTTTAGCCCAGAAAATAAATATATTAATTTTTATATCACATGGTATAAATAGAATATTTTCTTGTGAAACTTTTTCTAATAATAATTGTTGTATTAGAATCAAACAAAATTTGTCAAGAAATAGAATAGGAAATATGAGATTGTATATACATGTTTTATAAAAAAGGAATGAAATTTATTATGATAAATAAGTATCTGTTACAAAAGAGAAAAGTTGAAGAAGAAAATGGAACGATCAGTCTAAGGCAGAGGCTGTTAGTATATTTCAATGTCTTTTCCAGCGTGTATTTGGTTACATTATTTTGTACAGCAATACTTTAGATGTATCAAATAGAAACCAGTACTAATAAAAACAAGTTCTGTACATGCTTTGCCATATTTTTCTTAATTTGAGTTAGATTGTATTGATAAAAGATTTGTAAGATGTTTATTGTCCTTTTCTTTAAATACTTCTAGTAAATACTTCAAGTAAATACTTCTAGTAAATACTTCAAGTAAATACTTCAAGTAAATACTCATGTTCATTGTAAAAGGAAATACTCAGAAATGCAATGTTAAAATGTAGAAGAATAATCTAAGCTAATGTTTCAAGGTATAGCAAAAGGATATAATTTTTAGATGTGTCCATACATCTCTATAAGACATCTCTAGGTTTGTCATTCAGTCTGTCTGTCGGTCCCAGTTATGTCAAATGATAGAAATAGGAAGGAAGAAAGAGCTGTGATGTCATTGAAGTGTATGATGGCATTAAAAAGCGTGATGTCATTAAAACATGTAACATCTATTCCGATCAATTTTTTTACCAGCTGCAAATGATATCATAATAAATTATTGAAGGCTCTCATAAAAGACAAAAATGGCCAAAAAACTCCAAAAATAATCATTTACTGTTTTTATTGAAAATAATATTTAAAGAATGTTTCCATATTGCAGTGCTTTACAAGTATGAGAATCAATCGACTCAAAAAGAGATTTTTTGCTACCTCCTCCACCTCCTCCTCCTTCTGCCACCGATGGTGGATGCATCGTTGAACTTTTTTGTTTTTGTTTTAACTCTGGTGGTCAGTGTAAAATAAGCAAGGCTCAGTCATTGTTTTTGGTTCCAATTTTCGACACACGGATGTAGTATAGAGCAATTCCAATTTCTACCAAATTGTCGGGTAAATTTTGTGTTTCTTTGTTGTCTTAATTTAGTTCGTGTAAGTTGATTACACAACCTAAATGTCTATAATTTGGCAGAATAAAGTCTTTACTTTTTCACTCGTCTAAATTTCACTGTCTACAGTAATTGTTGTTTTTTTTATCATCTATGTCATGCTTTCGTTTGTATTCTTAAATGTAAAAACACATAAATTAATTCATTCTCTTTATATAACTTTGAAAAATGCACATAGGTATTTTTTCTGCTGATGTTTATCTGTAATCAATTGTTAAGTTCAAATGCTATAGCTACTTTGGACCAGACAAAGTCAATTAAATTATTTGTTACACTGAAAATAATTGATGATTGTCCAGAAATCCAAAGAATGTTTGGGACTGTCCTGGCCATGGCAGTATTAGGATAGGTGAGAGTACTGAGGAAGGTGCCTAAAAAGAGTTGAAGAAACTTGTTTTTCTTCATTCTCGAGTGACAACCACCAGACACATGGAGGTGGGCATGTAAAACAACGAGGAGGAAGGGGAGGAGGGAAAGAAAGGGGAGTAGAAGAAGATAGAGGGAAAGGAAGGGGAAGAGGAGATGGAAGAGAAGGAGATGAAGGAAGAGTGGAAGTAGTTGTAGTAGGAAGAGAAGTAGGAGAGGTGAAGGAGGAGAAGAAAGAGGAGATGAAGGATATGGAGGGAAAGAAAAGGGAGGAGGAGATTGAGGAAAAAGAGATGAAGGATAATGAGAAGTAGGATGAGGATATGGAGGAGGAAGAAGAGGGGGAGTAGTTGGAGGAGAAAAAGAAGGAGAAAGAGAAGAAGAGAAGAAGGAGGTGGGTGTGGAGATGGTGTAGGAAGAGAAGGAGAATCCTACTGAAGTACAATTCCTGTACTTGTCTCTCTTTACCTATCAAATAATAAATAGAGGGTTTGACACCCGAACCACTACTACCTCAGTACCACTATCCCTCACTTTACAAAAGTTTTCCTTAAAACATTTTTTTGTATTTATGAAAATATAGTGAAATAGTGAAAAGCAAAAAACATCCTTTATTTCTTTTGTAGTAAGCCATTATAGAGGCAGCATACACTTTCTTCCTATCTCTCCTACACCCCAGTCTCCTGTTTCACCTACCCATCCAACATATGACGACTCAGTCTGACATACCATCATCACCATTATGAATTATCAGTAATTACTCCCTCTCTTTATGTCATCATTAAAGGTTTTTATTGGAACCGACATTGGTTAAAATAAATTGCTCCCTATTATATCTACATTAATTTCTGGCCTTTCCAGTTTTTAACTTGATAATAATGAACAAGCTTTGGGTCAAACTCCCTGGCTTCATTGAAATCTAAAAGTAAACAAAACAGAATTCATTTCTTCATGCAATATTATTCCAAAACTAGGTATCTCATTTCAACTCCCTTAAAAATTGTTCCTGTAATAGCAATGTGTAAAATAAGTGGAAGCCAGACCAACTTGAAAACTGAAGAAATCTATAATGATAATTTTAGTTGATGGTTTTTAATAATGTGCAGTTCTAACAACATCATTATTGCTACCAATAAAAAATAATCCTCCCATCACAATGCTTTGGTTATGATATATATCTGACCAACATCTTTTGGCAAGCATGCCGTGTTGGGGTTGATCAATTAAAAAATTGGAAAAATTAATGGGAAAAATTAATTTGAAAAAACAAGCAGACATGATGAATTTATGGATGAATTTAGCATAAACGTACATTGTAAATTGAACCCACTGCTAAAAACCTATCATGAAGGGATTTAAAAAAAAACAATTTTTTTTAGATATGTTATTGATTAAATGCTGAAATTTTCAACACTCTAGCTTCATTGATATGGCCTCTATGCATGATACATACATAGCTAGTCAGCTTGACCAACTTGAAAAACAAAGAAACCTATGTAGACAGTTTCTAATATTGATGTAGTGAACATGTAGGATGGAGAGAAGTAAGGGAAGGGGGAAAAAGAAGATCAATGATGAAAATGATAACAGAGGCATAGCTGGAGATTTGGGGGCCTGGGGGTCTTGGCTCCTTGAGGGACCGTCTCCAACATTCAGTGAGATTATCAGTAAGTGAAATTCTATTTATAAAGATTTTGGGTGCTCCACCTCCATTGTGGGCCCGGGGGCATTTTTGTATTGCCCCACCTCCCCCAATCACGACTGGATGTTAATACTGTGAAAACTTATTCCCACTTTGTGCTGAAATAATCTTTTTTTTCTTAGATAAGTCAGTTATTTCCTGTGTTCATTCTTTAGGAAATGTTGACTCAAAGTGGGAACTTTCTTATTGATAAGAATTATTTATATGTGAGTGTGTTGTGGGTAGCATTATCTCCAGTTATTTATCACATTATGTTGGTTTTGTGAATTCAATCTGCCTGCCTTAAATTATTGATCAATCTTATTCTGTCTGTATCTAAGAATGTAATTATGTATATACATCAATAATATACAATTTATATGATTTGACAAATTGGAAAAACTAATTTCCATACATTTATTACCAATAACGCAATTTGCTGAATAACAGCGTCATCAGATCGGTTGTTGATGATATTTTCCAAAATTGTGATGTCTATTGTTGTCAGGGGGGACCATGTCATATCACCATGTTCCGCTGGTGTTATTTGATATTTATTGATGTTCTATCTTGGATGTTAAAAATCTTTCAGCTTTGATTATTTGGAATCCTAGTCTGTATCCCTCTTCTTATACATATATAAATATATAATATATATATATATATATATATATATATATATATATATATATATATATATATATATATATATATATGTATGATTATAAATTTTGTTATATTATATTGAAACTCTCATTTGAAATGATCTCCCATCATTACAAGGTTAATGTATCACTTGGCATAGACAACACAAATAGAATAGACAATTAAAGGAACTAGAGCTGCTGCAGGAATCAAACTTGCGTCTGATAGAATAGCCATTACAATATAGTGTTGCTCTTACAATCAAGCTAGAC
This sequence comes from Thysanoteuthis rhombus, assembly GCA_963457665.1. Lineage (NCBI taxonomy): Eukaryota > Metazoa > Mollusca > Cephalopoda > Oegopsida > Thysanoteuthidae > Thysanoteuthis > Thysanoteuthis major. The sequence goes on from OY735243.1 coordinate 18,160,206, forward strand.
GACCGCCAGTAATGCAACACTGGTAAGTGATACACAGAGCGTGTAATGATGGGAGATCATTTCAAAGAGGAGTTTCAATGGAACACAGTGCAGTTTATAATCATTCTGTCGGATCATATATCCATTTCTTAATAACATAGATATATATGTATATATGAGTGGTACTTGTACAAATCATCTGGTTGGTTCTCTGGAAGTATCTCATAGTGAAGGACTCCCTCCCAATCCTGTTATTGTGAATCTTCATCAAAACACTTATAGGTAGGAAAAAAAATGTGCGTTTTAGCCGATTGCCTATCTTTAACAATGTTATATATGGTAATCAAAAGTATATACAGAGTACTTTGAACATGATATATATAGCCATATACAATGTAAACATATTTTATGAAATTATTTAACACATAACAATGCTAATAAGTTCAGGTCTAATTAATCAAGATCCAAGCCCTCCGAAAATCATAAACCGTTATGCGCTTACTGCTAAATGTGAAGCGGTAATTGTATTAGTAAATTTGAAAATAGTTCAGTTATGATACTATACTATGAATGGTTAGTCACTCAATAGAAACTATCATGTGACCAATATCTTTTGGCAGCATTCTGTGTTTGGCTGATCAATTAAAAAATTGGAAAAATGTATCATTGATGAAAAGGTCACTTCTCTAACCTTTTTTTTGATAGTGATCACTAAAAATGTCTGAATTTTGTTCCCACCCAAGTTAAGAGATCATAGATATGAAATATATATTTATTGGATCATACCTTCTTTGAAAAATCAATACCATCATGAATTCTTGGATCACGTTTGAATTGAATAAAATAGGAATAGGAGAGATGAAAAATAAAAAGAACATTTTTTCCCCCCCCCCAAATCTAAAAACTTTTTACTTTGAAACCTTCCCCTGGGTCCATTGAGTATGCTTGTGAAATTTAGTTCGGCAACACATGTGTTGGTGGTTTCAATAGCATGACAAACAAATTGACACTTCTCATTTTTTTTTGTTTACTTTTAGCCATAAGCAAGGCTTTTTGGTCACTTCTCACCCCAAAAGTTTCGTAAGAAGGGAGTTATTTACAACACAGAATTGAAAATAGTAAAAACATGTTAAAACAGCTTATTGATGTGAATTTGGAAATGCTGAAAGATTACCTGTTTAAAATGAAGACTAAAAAGACTATCACTGAGTTTGGCACATTTTTGTTCACTCATGATTTTAAAAAGTCAAGATTGTACTCACCGAGAAAACGTGCATACATACATACGTTCAGGGCTTGGCAGAGCTGGTAATTGGCCTTTATATATATATATATATATATATGGATTTACGTGATGAAAGAAATAATCAATTACTGATAAAATATGTATGTAAACATAAAATTTAATGAAAATGTGCCAATAGTTTCTAATATTTAATCAGCTCTTCTAGAATTACCCAATCTGCCAAATAGTGGCAACATAAGTCAGTGTTAGACGGATACAACGTATTTAGAAAACAGAGTACAATATACACACTTGCACGTGCATACATACTTTCTTTGTCTCATACACATAAACATAAACATTCACACACTCTTTGTTGCAAACAAACATTCTCTTGCTTGTATGCTCAAAACTCACTCTCTCACGTGGTAACACTTTTTCTTTCTGTTACACGTGAATAAACACATTTTGTCAGACATACTCACTCTTTCTTTCTTGCATACATACATACATACATACATATATACATATATATGTTCAGAGCTGGTAATGGGAAATGTAGGCTCCCTATTTCAAACTGCTGATTAAGTATTTTTGTAATCGGTGCTAAATGCATATGAGTTTAGTGTAGGTACATGTAGTTTATATGACGTACTTTCAAGTAGCAGAACAGAATAAAAAAACAGTATGATTTATAAAATATGAACTAAGCCCCCTCAAAATCATAAACCAATACCGACTGAATACCCTCTTTCTGGACCTGCATATGTATACACAACAGTTTTGGCACCTTGTCATGGAGTAATAATTGGAAAGCCAGTCTCAAAGACCTTTACCCTTTTAATAAGTTTGACTCTTTCTGAGTGCTCTATACTTATGGCATTGTGTCAGACTAAACTAAGCTTGGTAAATACTGTAATTATCTGTATTTGTATATAACATGCACTTATTCTCTTGATTTTTAAACTCAAAACTTTGGGGACCATACTATTCATAAGAACTGAACGTTACCCCTTTTTCTTAGCTAAGTGTGTGGTTATATTCAGGACAACATGAACAAAAGTAAGTTATATCTATGGTCCAAGCTGATTGATGATGCGTAACAAAGAGTTTAAATCATTAACCAAAGCTAGAGTTGTTTGAAATGTTTTATTCATATCAATATCAAACACACTTTAGTTGGCTTCACCGCTGTCACTTTTCAAAACATTATGTAAATTTTATAGAATCTTATTTTTAGCCGATAGGAACTGGGTGAAAAATTGAACAAAGGTTAAATTTGGCAATTACGAATTCCGAAAAGTCTGTGCGTATCATACAGGAAAGATACTTTTTTTTAGCTAGATTTCATAACCTGTATTAGAGTGATTATTATACAAAGGTGCGTATAATACACTGATAATTATGGTACATTTGTTACCTCCTTGTTGAGCAATCGTTGGCTAGATGATCATGATGATGATCATCATCATCAGCAGCAGCTTTTTAAGGTCTGTCGTTGGACATAAACCTTCCCCAGGATTTGCCACAATTCTCTATGTTGTCTTTCATTCTTGTGACATGGCCTGCCCATTGCCATTTGAGCTTTTTAATAGTTTCTATAATGTCATGGACACCCCTTTTCTTCCTGATATACTGTGCTGTCTTGTGATCTCCATGCAAGGTTGAGCATGATTCTCTCATGCGCACGTTGCATACTTCTCAGTTTGCAGGTCTGTCTCTTGGTTAGATTCCATGTTTCAGCTCTATAAGTGACTATCGGGAGAATGCATTGGTTATATACTGTTCTTTTTAGGATTATTGGGATCATTTGGTTTTTGAAGGTTGAGCTTGCTCTGCCAAACGCTGGCCCAAAGTGATTCTTCGCTTGATTTCCTCCACCAATTTGCCAGTGTAGTGAGTTTGACCTTAACAGAGTGCTACACTACCCTGGCCTTGTGGCAAACTAAGGTAGACCATAAATAAATGTGATACCAGTGGTGTATGGTGCTTTTATCTTGGGTATGCTGTGAGCTATGGATACGCAAAAATGCAAAGATATTTTAGTGTCTTTAAAAAGCAATGGACTATAAACCTTCTTGATACAATGAAAGGAAGATGGTCCCAACAGTAAATCATAAAGTTTCATGCCTCCACCCATTCATTCTTACAAATGGCAAACAAATAATGAAAATTATTGAAAGAAAAATTATGATTAGACTTGATGAAAGAAAAACTAAATTTGGATTGAATACTCTTATCCACTGATTATTGTGTCTAATCCTAATTCTGTAATCTATTAATTCTTTAATTTCTACAATCGGGACCACCTTTCCTATTGTGCCAAAAAAAACTCCAGTTGTCCATTGCTTTTTTCAGGTACTACAATATCTTTACGTTTTTGTGCATCCGTTGCATAAGTCACACCCAAGATTCCAAGCACCATATACCAATGGGTGACACACTGCAGAGAAATAGTTAGTAAGCTAGCGTTACAGACTAATTTGGTTATTTAGTGAGTTTGAACTTCACTGGGCGAACCATTACTATGGCATTGTGCTAAACTTAGTACTAAATACCCAACAGCTTGTAAGCTTAAAGCAAAAATACTACTTTGACTAATCTAAACTAAAATACTTTTTTAAATACGTGGAAAATAATCTAGATTGGATAATTTTATTTTTATCAAGCGATTTCTGGAATCAATGGTTGATGGTACACCATGCAATGCAACTTTTGTTCCTGGGTTGAGAGTGTTATTTTCTAAATTTTTGTTCCTGGGTAGCAAGTGTTATTTTCTAATTGTTTATGTTTAAAAAGTATAGAAAATGGTGATTATTCCCTCCAAACTCAAATCTTGGTACCAGGATAGTGAAATTCACATGTAATGGTTTTTCTTACTTTTTGTGATTGAAAATGTGCAAATCTGTCTGTCCAATTGGAAATAAGTAGGTTTCAAATTATCGCTGTCTTGGCCACAAAAGAAAGGAATAATTGACGTTCCCAATACTTTTTAGATGTAATCAATCAGAAAATAATGCTAATTATCTAGGAACAAAAAATAAATAAATAAAAACAAGTCAGGTTAGTCACTCAATGAGAACTGTCATGTGACCAATGCTTTTTGGCAGCATGCCATGTTGGGAGCAATCAATAAAAAAAATGTTGTTCAATGAATAGGTTACTTTTTTTGACTCTTTTGGGCTCAGATCACTAAGAAATTCTGTATTAAAAAAAAAATAGACCAACGCAAAATGAGGGATCAATCTAGCATGAACCTACACTGCAAATCAAACCTCCCAACCTACTTTGGGCTGAATTTTTTCAACAAAGTTATGGAGGTGATCAATTAAAAAATTGGAAAAAGGGGTGATCAATGAATAAGTTACTTCTCTCGGCTTTAGTTGGGTAGTGATCACTAAAAAAAGTCTGAATTAAAAAACAAGAAAATGTGAATGCACCTGGATACCTACTAAGGGATTGATTTAGTGAAAACTTACATTGCAAATCCCCCCCCCTAAAAAAAAAAGTTTAAAAAAATTTTTTTCCCAAAACAGATGTTTATTTTAGACATAATGAGTACATGTTTAAATTTTCTGCCCTCTAGCTCCATCAGTATAACCTATACACATGATACATACATAGCCAGCTGGACAGCTAGCCAGTCAGCCAAACCAACTTGAAAACTTAAGAAACCTATATCTTCAGTTTTTGGCTGACAGTTTTTAAAAATATGCTCCACCATGTTATAGGCATTATAGAATGCTATAAAAGAGAAGCGATAATTTCTGTTGCCATCTTTCATAGTAAATTTTGGCAAAAACCCATACCTCTTTTTCTAACCTATTTATCAGTGAATTTGTCTATTTTTCCTTTTTAACAATTTGCTTCTTCTCAGCTACCATATAAGGCTACAAATATCATTTATTAGGTTGTTACATATGAAACGTCATTTTCTGAATTGTAAGATTGTCTGAGAGTAGGGCAACAGATTTAATTGAATCTTTCAAGATAATAAAAGGCTTCACAAATTACGGATTTCCAAAGTTCAATAAGTCTGATAGAACGTGAAATTTTCTAGCTAGATCTATTACAAAAACAAAGTCGCAATATCAATTGATTTTTTTCTCTCAAAGTATCATGAAATGTTGGAATGATTTACCATCTTATATAAAAGATAGTACCAGTATAAGTAATTTTTGAGAATAACTGATAAATTTAGATCATCTGGGAAAGAAAATAGATTGTTAGGGCAATTTTTGGAGTCATTAGCTGAATATATGGAAGAATTTAGGAAGAATAAATAAATAGAATGTGTCTGGTAAATGTTTCACTGTACTGGTAAGCTTGTAAAATTTTTTCTCACTGAGTATAATGCATATTTATCACTTCAAGTATGTTTAATGTTGAATACATACTTCTTATGTAAATTATTTACATTGATGCCCATAGAAGCATTTTTATTTATAAAGTGAATAAATGAATAAATAAATGAAGTACAATATAAACAATGAAAAGCAATAAATATTTATCAAAATATGACTCATTTGAAACCATAACTTTTCTCTAATCATAATATTGTATTTCTATAAAGTTCTTCAAGTTCAGTGGTTCAGATTTAGTTGAAATACAAATCATGGCTTCCTTATTATTGAACCTTTTATTACTTATATGATATTCAACATTTTTGAAAAGATGACAAGTATGGAGGATGCTGCAAGACTTCATATCCCAATTCTCTAAAGCTTAGACATATCTGAGTGGCACTGTCATGGAGCATTTCATCCCTTTCATGTAGAACACATTTTTCTAACTTTTTAACCTTTCCCCATTGCCTTGAGATGATGTGACATGGTCACTTTTGAAGTCTTAAGAAAATGTTCAAACCTTTCTTCATTGGTCAGTGACCACTGATCTTGATAATCTTTAATCATTAAGAACATGTTTAGGCCTCCCCCTGAGGTTCATTACTGGAATCCATATTTCCAGACCTAAAATGTTTGAACCTATGCTGAACAGTTCATTCTAAATGCTTTGAGCAGAATCATATCCTAATTTTGTTTTCATCCTTGAAAATGATTTTAATTTTTTTGGTAGATATCATTGCTATTGAGGGCTCAAAAATCTCCAATTATTATGAAATATCAAATAAGTGAGTCTGAAAAAATAGTACAATTGCATCAGCAAATTACCTTTTTTCATGTTTATTCATATTGGATGAAATATTGTAAATCATTATTAATTTCGACTACTATTTTCCTTCATCTTAATCATTCACTTGTTTTTTTTTTTATCACAACTTTACTCAAGTACAGTTGATATAAATTTATGAATTTTTTTCTGACTTTTTAAGCCACAAACTTGTATGAAATTCGTTCAAGCACGATTGGTTTATTTTGGGAGATGTCGATGAAGTGTTGTTTCTTGGCACAATGAGTCAACAGCAGAAATGGCCTTTTGTTGGTTAATGATCACAGAAAAGTCTGAATTTGGCAAAAAAAAGCGGGTACAAACTAGGGACCTGTTTAGCATAAACTCACTTTGCAAATTGAACCATTTGGAGAGGAATTTGTAAAAAACAGAAAAACATTCTTTGTAGACATTATAAGGAACAACAGCCCTCTAACTCCATCAGAGCGGCCTGTATATGTAATACATACATACATAGCCAGCAGGACCAACTTGAGAACTGAAGAAACCTATATTGACAGTTATATGTCAAAACATCCTTTTTATAAAAGGTCCAATAAACATAAAGTCCAATTCAAATATGTGTAATGCAATAAGGTCTAATAATGCAAATACGTCCAATGCAATGAGGTCCAATGCAAGAACACCCAATGCTCAAAGGGACAAAATGAAAGACCCTTTTTGCATTGGACGTGTTTGCATTTTGACATTTTTGCATTTTGACATTTTTGCATTTTGACATTTTTGCATTTTGACATTTTTGCATTTTGACATTTTTGCATTTTGACATTTTTGCATTTTGACATTTTCGCATTTTGACATTTTTGCATTTTGGACTTTCTGTCAGTTTGTCTTTGGACCATGAGTACATTATTTCTTCAAGCATCAGTTTTGGACATTTTTGATGTTGGACATTTATGATTAGCCATTTTGACTTAACACTATATTGACAGTTTTTGTTTATGGTTTCTGATAGGATCTTGGTAAGATTTGAACTTGTTTCCCTTTTGCCCGAGGAAACTAGATAAATGCCCATCTACTCTTGACTGATTGAATTATAAAAACTCAATGGTTTGGCAGATCAAATCTAAACCTTAAACCATCAACCAAAACTGTCAACAAGGGTTCCATTTGTAAGCTAGTCTGGCTTGCTATGCATGTATTGCATGTAGCTAGAGGGCTGAAAATTTGAACATTCATTCCTTATTATGTTGATAAAAAAAACTTCTTTTTTTATTTTTAGAAAATTCACCTAAAAGTAGGTTTTTGATTGGGGGTTCGATTTGCAATGTAGGTTTATGCTTAATTGATCCCTTATTTTGTATCTGTCTATTTTTTTAAGAATTCAGATATTTTTAGTGATCAGTGCCCCAAAAAGTTGAGAAAAAAAACTTATTCATTGATCATCCTTTTTTTTCAATTTTTAATTGATCACCCCCAACACAGCATGCTACCAAAATACATTGGTCTATTGAGTGATTAACCAAACTTGTTGTTTAGTTATTTAATATAATTAGAAAATTAAGAGGTATGATAATAGTTGTCAAAATTGATGATAATGGTTTACATTAGTAAATCTTTTATTTTTAGCATTAGTCTCTTTGATGTAAAAAAACAAACATTGTAACACTTACTCTTAGTGATATTTACTAAGCCTAACTTACTATTACTCAGAGCAAAATGGGGAAAAATAAGGAGGAGAAGTGGGGAGGACCTGCCTTTATTCTAAATAGGATTAAAAATCCTTGATTTTTATTCGAGTTTCAACACCGCCTACCGTATGAAGATTTATTTGTCTCTCCACGTGGGCAAAATGTTACACAAGGTTGAATTTAGCACGGTACCCTCGTGTGCATGAGTGGGTTAGGGCAAAAATTGTCTAGTTCTCTTGGCCTTGCCTTTTGTCACAGCACAGACATCAAATAATCCTATGACCTTACCACTCTTTGTGCAATGGGAGGGTGCACTATGGAGGAGCAGGTACCCTGGGACAGCACATTTTATTTTTGAGGCTCAGGACATGGCTCGGCCATTGTTTTGGAAATGGGAAACTATCTCAGCCACAAGGGAAAACCTCCCTGTTATTACTATACAAGTTTTTTTAAGGTCTTATTTACCTTAACCCCTATGATGAAAGAGTGTGACACAAAATAAGTTTAATCTGGGGATACCATACACATGAATGTGTGGGTAGGTATTTACTAAGCTTCCCACCCATTATTAAAGGTGATGTACTCAAAGTATCTATTACTTAGCTTAGACTGGCACAAAGTCATAGGAATAAGGCACTCAGTGAAGGTAAAACTCTCTTGAGTAGAAATGGTCTGCTTGGTATTTATCATGCTTAACTTCATCAAACAATAACGTTTTCAATAAATGACAGTCTTTTTTTATCATTGACATATGATCTGCCCTGTATAAGCATATCTTGTTGAGCATGGCATTCTGAGTTGTGATTTCTTTCATTCTTGAGGACTATGTAATGATGTGGCAAGAAATTTGTCTTTTTTTTAATTTCTTAAAAATATTTTTTTCTGATTTATATGACATTCCAAATATTTTGTACTTTGGTTAGATCTCATGGTTTAAGTTCAATTTAGTGTTACCTATGATCCAAACATAAACCTCATCAAGATTAAATGTCTTTCAGAAACTGTCAACCAAAACTGTCTGCATAGGTTTCTTGAGTTTCCAAGTTGTTCTGGCTGGCTAGCTATATATGTATGTATTACGTGTGCAGGCTGCACCAATGGAGCTAGAGGACTGAAAATTTAAACATTTACTTCTGCGTCTGTCTAGAAGAACTTTTTTGTTGTTGTTTGAAAATTCCTTCCCCAAATAGTTTTTTTAATGGGGTTCAGTTTGTAATGTAAGTTTATGCTAAATTCATCTCTTAGATTTTAAAAAAAAAATGACAGAACTGTTGGTAAATTATGGTGTCACCCTGATGAACCTCCCTTTGTACCATACAGAATCTCCAGTTATTTTTGTACTAATTGTACTAATTCAAACTGCAGTACCTATATATTAATGAATATAATGGCAATAGTTGTAACTTAACAACTAATAACATTAAAATTGCACTTTTCAATTACTATACCATATGTACAGCCTAAATTCATTCACATTTAAATATTTTCATTTGGTTAAAAAGCCAATTCCGTACGAAAGTAATAGAATTCGAAGTAAGAATATTTGAGAACTACATCAAATATATGTTCATTTTAACCTTAATCTATCCATATAGAAGCCATATAAGCAAATTAAAAAACAATCAAATTAAATTAATTAAATTAGAATTAAAAAAATGTTTAATTGTATAATTGGTTGGATGTCTGTTGTGTCTAATTCTTGGTATAACCTAACAGTTATAATCAATTGGTCCAAGTGAAGTAGATTAACAGAGCAAATAAAAATAATTATAGGGTTGTTATAAAATGAGATAGGCTATCAGGACATGACAATAAAGAATACATTATAGAATCATTGGACATTTGAAACTAAACTATGAGAAAAAAATGAACGTGTGAGTGACTCAAAGAAATGTTCAATTTTGAATTGAGACTTTGAGAAAAACTAAAAATTAGTATACTTGAATTATCAAGAATAAATTACCTAATAAAATATCTTTAGGCTTCTTTGTGCCAATCCATACATAAATAACCCTGTCATCTTTTTGGGACAGTTATATGCTAGTGTTGTCTGCTCAGATAGTGTTATGGTTGGCATGTCTGCCTCACACACAGAAGGTCCGTGGTTTGATTCCGAGAATGAGCAAAGAGTGTGGAAAACTCTTTATTAGGACAAAATTTCCTAATGCACTCAGCAGCTAATAGAGTACACTCTAAGCTGTGTGATTAGGGTAGAGGTATCTCTTTGTGGGTTTGCATCCTGCCAAGGGGATAGCCATAAAAACTTGTTGGTATAAAGTCATGTTCTTGACCAGACTTGAGACTTGCAAGGATCACTAAGCGGATGCCTGCAACAGAAACTGGGATTTTGTCACTGGCTGACGTACTTCATTGGGGGTTTTCTCTCAACAGACATGACACTTTACACTATATGCTAGTGTTAAAATAATTGTTATACATATGACTTATTTATCAATCCTGTTATTGAATAATATATGATAAATATAATTTTAAATTGCTTAAGTGTGATATTTCTAAGATCATATAAATAGCAATAATAAAATAATCTTGTTAAATCTTTGTACAGCAATACTTTGGACAGAATGGTTTTGATTAATACAAGTTTTGATGTAGTATGGTCGAGATATTTCTGTACAAAATTATTCTAATAAGCTGAAAAATATCAACTTATAATGAGTGTGGTTTTGAAAGGTACCAAAAACTTTTGAGTAAATAAGTGTACTTATTTTGTTGTACGTGTAATATTGTATTACAACAGTATTAGTTACAATGTGATTGGTAACTGAGCGAAAACCTTTCTTTGGTTTTTCTCTTTATCACTTCATTCTCAAAAATGTTGTTGATATTGGCACAAATACTAATTGCCACAATATTGTAGCTAGAACTACAGAAAATTTGACAAAATCAGTAATTATAAAAACACCAGGAACAAAAATATGCATGTACAGCTGAAACACCGTCCCAAATTTCTGTATACTGTAATTTTGATGCCACACCCTCTGATATCATCAACTGGTGTCTGTACCCTAGATATTCCACAAGTAACAACACTACTGAAAAGTTTCATGCTCTCTGATTTTGAATAAAATGAAAAAAAAAATTATCAGTCACCTATATTATATGTCTGAATGATTCATGGTTATAAGCATCTGAACTACTATAATCTATTTCCTGAAATTCCACCAAAATTTCTATCTCTTGATTGAGTCATTTCTATTTTATAATTCATCGAGAATAATTTATTGGTAACTCTGGTGCAGCATTTCCCAAAGTTGGTTCCTCAAAAAAAATTCTAGTGTTCTGTGAAAAAAGTTTTGTTTTTTTTGATAAAAGACTCTACTCAGTTTTTGATCATTTTTTTCTAAATTTTCATTTATTACATGCTTTTTCTATGAATACATTCTCTCTCTGGAACAATTTTTATTTCATTTAACGTCTTACTAAAATTAGTGTGACGGGGCTTATTTATGAAATATAGGTATGGGTTCCACATTTTTTGGACAATTATATAAAGGTTCCATGACAAAATAAGTTTGATGACCACTGATCTAGAGAAATAAGCTTCATTGTACTCTTTTGAGTATCAATACTTTTGGGATCAACAAATAATCTAATTGGAACTTTTAAATTTTCCGACATCTTGTTTAATAATCATTTGATAAATTTACTTAAAATGTTGGACTATAAAACAAGTGGTTGACAAGGATATTTGGGGGATTACTGCTCATCCAAGCCTCATAACTGTTCATATTGGTCTTTGTTAGATGGGCTTGGTCCCCTTAGCATAATACCAGCACATTACATGCAGTGCAATATTTGCAAAGTTATTTTAAGAAATTAAATGTCTCGTATATACCCAAATATTAGAAACCGTCAATATAGGTCTCTTCAGTTTTCAAGTTGGTCTGGCTGGCTGGCTATAAATGTATGCATGACATTTTCAGGCTACACTAATGGAGCTAGAGGGCTCCATGTAATGTAAGTTTATGTCAAATAGACCCCTTAGTTTATGTCAATCATGTTTGTTTTTTGAACATTCAGACTTTTTTTAGTGATCACTACCCGACAAAAGATGAAAGAAGTAACTTTTACATTGATTACTCCATTTTCCAATTTTTCAATTGATCATCCCAACACAACATGCTGCCAAAATATGTTGGTAATGTGACAAACCAGAGCTGTATGATGATTATTTGAATATAAGAACAAAACCTGTAGTTAGTCTTTAGTTATCAGACCTTTTTTTTAATCTGGCCAAAGTTCAATCTTAACATCTTATTCACATTTACTATTTGTGTTTAAACAATTCATGGAACACTTTGTAGTTTGGCCTTCTTTTAATTTGACCAGGATTTAACAAAAACTTTGTATTCCCATTTACTATGTTTGTTATTAATCTATGGCAGAGAAAACTAAGACACAATGAAACACAAAGCACAGAGAGACTTGGAGCACTGTGAGATAACTCCATTTTCTCAAAAAATGTTCGCTGGAAAGTGCTGCCATCTTCTGTCAATATCTACTATTACACAGACTTTCTTTCACCAACATGGCTACACTTTCCCTTTATTCTAATTTGTTACACTTGAACTTAATCGTTTGTCAAAGTATATTTGCAAAACTAATAAGTAAATGTACTTTGAAACTAAGTAATAATTTTAGGTGTAGCAAATTAAATTAATGTTTTAAAATGTGGTTTAAGTAACATTTTTTCAGTTTACCTTATTCATAGTAGGTGTGTAATAAGTGTGTCAGGTTTCCTTGAGTTTCACTCCTTGATCTAACCCTCTAGCAAACTATAACAACCTACCAACTGGCTCAGATATCATTGGTTCGACTATAACTTGGTTATAAGTAATATTTTAAATGATACAATAAATTCTATGCAAAGATAAACACAATTTTATAACAATTTACAAGAATAAGGGATTAGTTTCCTGACTACGGTAGATGACATGATGCATGGTAATAATAGCCTGGGTAAAAATAGCACTGGTAATAATGGCCTGGTAATAATGGTTTTGGTGAGAATGGCATCAGTAATAATGGCTAGTAAAAATGACTCCTATAATAATGGCCTAAGTAAATATGGCACCAGTAATAATTGCCCAGGTAAAAATGGTATATGTGGAAAAATAGTAAAAAATTGCCCAACCAAAATAAATAATATACTAAAAATAAATATCAACTGAAAACTTTGTAACATTTTTTGACATTATTTAAATAAATTTATGGTATCAGGTTAAATAGACCCGAAGGACTTTTGAAATCTTTGACATCTAATTTTGAAATGTAATTGATATTTTAAAACATAGTATATCAAAAATAAATATATATATACATAAACATGTAAACAAACAAATCTTCATTAATTACAATATAGAATTGCTTTTTTTATAATAATTTGGACTTTTCTCTGTCTAACACGAAGAAGAAAAAACTTGAACAAATTTTTGAAAAATATTTATATCACGCTTTAAAATTGAATGTTGAATATTCAAAAAATACTGAAGCTCTATCTAATCTAACAGTATGAGTTTAATTCAATTACATCTGAAAAATGGTAATATGTGATTTTCAGGTCATATTCATTTCTATATAAACTATTTATTTTAATTGCACCCTTTTCCCCTGGGCCATTATCATCAATGCCATTTTTATTGAAATTCAGATGACTTATAGGCAACAAAAAAACAAAAGAAATGATTTTTGATTGTGACTGATTGTCCTGAGCAGATTGTAAACAGATTTAATAATTGTAGCACAACCAGAATCAAATTAGTTGTTTTATGATCCTTTGGTAGTGATTCATCGTAGGTGGGTCTCAGTTGATTTTTATGGATGTTTGGTGTGGCATTGGGCAGAGCAAATCAGGAATAAGGAATTCTGGGAAGACAAAGAACAACAGGCAATAGGCTTTGTTTAAAGAACAAAGAAACAGGAATTTTCCAATCAAACATACCTGAATTTATGTGCACATATCCGTGACTCATGGTTAACAATGTTCTTAGCCAGGAGGTACGTGATGGCCAAGCCAAGCATTTACAGCATGGAGAATGGGACCTGAGTTCAAACTTTGGCTGGAACAATTTATGTTCGTTTAGCAGTATTATCGTTGGGAGAAACATTAATCCATATTTTTGCCCCTGCCAACATGTCGTGGGCCAGTGTGACAGGATAGAGCAAATCACAGCTTATGTCTTACTCTTGGGTAAGGACTATGTCCAACAATGGACTTTGAAAGACTGATAAAAAAAAAGTATGTTTGTCAGGCCAGTGTGATGATTCAAACCTCACTGTGAAAGTGCTTGACCGTTGGAGGCATTTTTCCATAATTACCTCCAGTGAATAGTCCTAAAGTATAAAAAGATAACCAATTAGTAGAATCAGTGAAGAATATGTACGAGAGAGACTTACAAAGTAGATAATCAGAAATATAATATAAACATGCATTTTATGTGTTCATATTGTTAACTTTGTTAATCACATGATTTGGAAATAAAAAATGATTGTAGTTAATCAGTCACACGTATTTGTTTGAATATAACAGTTGTGAGTAGTTTTGGTAATGTTTTAATGTTTTGTACTTTCCTTTGAAAGTTAGTTTCCCTTCTCATACTTTGGATTGTTTTGGGATAAACGATTATAGTGTTATTTTTAAAGTAATTGAAAACAGATGTACCTAAATAAAATCTGAGGATTTTATTGATACAATCAACATCTAAAAACAAAACAACCACAAAGAAAAAATAAACGGAAGTACAATAAAATAAGCATTTTCTATAGTAACTGTTTTGGTCTTTACGGTTGCTACAAAGAAAAAATTAGAATCAATATTGATTAGAATTTTCGATAGCATATTTTTTAATAAAAAATTGAATTTTTAAAATTTGTGAAACTACTTTTGTAGAAATAATTTCATGAAATTTTATCCAAATCTAACTTATCAAGTATTTATACGTGATCAATACTTAATGAAAAATAATTAGAAGGGGAACTAGGTATTCAAAAAGTACCCAAAGTTCATTCTGGTCATCTCCAGAAACATTGAAATATTAGAATCAAGTTTTTTGTTTCATGAATCGAATACTGATTAGCTACAACGTTTTTCGGAATTGCTTTCATCCTTTCTAGATGTAGATAATGTTTTGAGGATGATGGCAATAAATATGGAAATATTAACAGAATCAGTGAGACTTGATTGTTAGTTAATCAAGTATGTTTTTCAAGGATGTTTTACAGGGTTACTTTCATTCATTTTTTATTTTGATATAAGTTTTGAGGATGATGGCAATAGATGTGGAAATATTAATTATATCAAAGAGATTCAATTGTTTGTTTATCAAATATTAGTTAGCTACATAGATATTTTTTAGAGTTGCTTCCATCATTTCTAGATGTAGATAATGTTGTGAGGATGATGGCAGTAAACACTGAAATATTAACAAAATCAAGGAGACTTGATTGTTGGTTAATCAAGTATGTTTTTCAAGGATGTTTTACAGGGTTACTTTCATTCATTTTTTATTTTGATATAAGTTTTGAGGATGATGGCAATAGATGTGGAAATATTAATTATATCAAAGAGATTCAATTGTTTGTTTATCAAATATTAGTTAGCTACATAGATATTTTTCAGAGTTGCTTTCATCCTTTCTAGATGTAGAAAATGTTGTGAGGATGATGGCAATAAACATGGAAATATTAACAAAATCAAGGAGACTTGATTGTTTGTTAATCTAATATTGATTACCTTCAAGGATCATTTCAAGAGTTGCTTCTACCCTTTCTAGATGTAGATAATGTTGTGAGGATGATGGCAATAAACATGGAAATATCAAAAAAATCAAGTGTTGATTAGCTGTAAGGATGTTTTTCAAAATTACTCTTATCACTTATAATCAAAAAGGTTTGAAAGATGAAAAACAGATATTCTCAGTTCAAAATGGAGTCCTATTTCTAATCAAGCATATATAAAAGAAGAGTAACTTCAAAATATAGAACTATGTAGGTGTCAGTTGACCGTGGGAATAAAAATTTTGTATGTCCACAAATAACCTGTTTGATTGCTCCACCTATCCCTTGACTCTCCAGACATTCAATTTAGACACCTACACAAGTTTGATCGAGCAAAAAACAAATCTAACCGATCACTTATGCACTGAAGATAGACCTTTTTTTTCTTTATCAGAAACTATCAACCAGAACTGTCTCCATAGGTTTCTTCAGTTTTAAAGTTGGTTCAGCTGGCTGGCTATGTATATATCATGCATACAGTTCGTACCAGATGATTCAAAAATGAATCTCATCAAGATTAAACATCTATTAGAAAATGTCAACCAAAATTGTCTGCATAGGTTTCTTGATTTTTTAAGTAGTTCTGGCTGGTTGGTTATGTATGTATGTAGTGCGTGTATAGGCTGCATCAATGGGACCAGAGAGCTGACAATTACTCCTTATGTCTGAAAAATAGTTTTTATGTTTTGTGAAAATTCACCCCCTAAATAGGCATCACAAGTACAATTTGCACTGTGAGTTTATGCTAAATTGATCCCTTAGTTTGTGCCCTGTGTCATTAAGACTTATCGTGTAAAACTCATACTTTTTAATGAAAAGTGGAAAGGTAAGAAACTGGTGGTGGTGGTGGTGGCGGCGGTAATTGTAGTAGCAGTAGTAGAGTTGATAGTATTAAACCTGCTATTGTCAAACCTTTATGACAGAGATTTGACTTATTTTCATATGCAACAACAATGACAGATGAGGATGACAATGACCAAACCAAAAACCAGTGACACCATATAGTGATGGCCTTTTCGAGGAAGCTAGTGATGGTTTTTTAGTGATGGCCTTTTTGGGAGAGGTAGTGATGGCCTTTTTGGAAAAGGTAGTGTTGGTTTTTCTGGGAAAACTTGTGGGGGACTTGACTGCCTTGTGTCACACAAAAGGAGTTATTCATTTACAAATTTATAAACAGTTGATGAGCAAGCCTGGCTTCTGCGGGGTCAAAATCTACTCCAACTCTAGATTATAACTAAAATTTTTGTGTTGTTAATATATAAATGAACTTGTGGTATATAAGACTTGTCATTCTAGCTCAGTTGGTAATAGGGCCACCTAACAATCACTGGTCATGATTTCAATCACCGTAGAGAAATTTTGATTTTATATATTGGTTTTATTTAACGTGACATGAAAGGCAAATGGTGGAGAGTTTACTCCCCCTGGTGAGGCTTGTTGTTGTTCTTATGGATGTAATGAAAACAAGTAAATTCCAACTTGGTCTGGGGTTTGACCAAAAAAAAATGAAGAAATCCTTAATTTTCAAGAATTTCATGAACCGGTAAAGAAAATTTTGAAATCAATTATTCCCATTAATCAAGCAATACTGGTGAATATACACACACTCATATATATATATATATATATATATATATATATATATATATATATATATATATATAATCAATGTATCAGTGGCTTATTTTGGTAAATATTGAGTACTATGATTAAATATCATCAACAACTGATCTTACAAATTACTGAAAACATTATGAAAGATATATATATAATCTACTTCCTACAATATTTCCAGCTCTACTTCAAACCAACTAAACACTTAAAGTGTAAAGTTGAATGTATCGACCACTCTATGAAATAAATCCATCATATATCAGACATTGCTTTTGTACTATATTATATCATGTTATATTGCAAACCTGAATTATACTATATATATATATATATATATATATATATATATATATATATATATATATATATATATATATATATATATATGATCATAGCTTAAGGAGAGGTGGTGTTTGATCAGGGTTGCCATGTTAATAAAGCTGTTGGTTTGAAATTCCTGAAATAGTTACATGGTAAACAATTGGTATTCCAAACATGAAAAATTCACTTACAGAACCACAATATCTGATTTGTGAGATTTGATGAAAAAGGAAAATTTGCAATAGATAAACAAGCACTGTCACTTTATTAATTGGTGAAAAATAACGCCGAAGACAGAATTATTATTTACGCAATTCATGTCTGTGCAAATATATCCTTGTTATTCTAAATTGTCTGTAGAAATCCAATAGGTGAATAACTATCTGTAAAGTAAGGTGCCTGTCTCCATTGATAGCTGGTGTGTGAGGTGTTTTCAGATAATCCCCTCCCTCTCCTCTGAAACTATGCCTCTGAGATCACTGTAACGCACATATGGGCAATCATAAACCAGATTTGGTCGGTGGTAACAATTTCTGTGGCCCTTAGCCAATCTAGACATTTATTCAAAATCTTATATAATTTTTCTAAGAAAGTCAATTTTATAATTCATATTATAAATTACTATTGTTTTGCCTTCACAAATCAATAATATTACAAGCATTCCAAAGGAAATTATGAATCACCACTGCCCATATATACTCAATTTTATTATGTTAATTTAGCATAAACTTATATTGGGAATCAAACCCTCCACTGAAAACTTGGGGGGAAGGGCTTCAAAAACAATTTCACTTCTCCTTGAGGAAAATGAGTGTGTACAGAATTTAAAGTTTGTACTCTGAATGCTCAGAGGTGGACAAGGTTCCGATACATAGATAAAAACATACATGTATATATATATATATGTCAGAACACATGAATGATATAATCCCAGTGAAAGCATTTAAACTGATTTGTTGTGGGTAGTAGTGCTTAATAACTGCAACGACAATGACAATTACATGCATAACAGATAGGATATATGTGAACAGATGTTTTTTTCTCAACCTCCTAGTGACCAATGTCTTTTGGCAGCATCAATTGAAAAATTGGGAATAGGGGTGATCAATGAATAAGTTACTTCTCTTGCCTGTTGTTGGGCATAAACAAGGATGAACCAATTTAGCCTAATCTCTATGATTGTAATTCATATATCATCTACATTTTGAAATGGATATGTGGCCTGAATAAAGAAGAAGAAGAAGAAGAAGAAGTTTTTTTCTCAACCTCCCAGTGACCAATGTCTTTTGGCGGCATCAATTAAAAAATTGAGAATAGGGGTGATCAATGAATAAGTTACTTCTCTTACCTGTTGTTGGGCAAAAACAAGAATGGACCAATTTAGCCTAATCTCTATAATTGTAATTCGTATATCATCTACATTTTGAAATAGATATGTGGCCAGAATAAAGATGAAAAATGTCATATGTGGCCAGAATAAAGATGAAAAATGTCATATGTGGCCTGAGTAGAGATGAAAAATGTCATATGTGGCCTGAGTAGAGATGAAAAATGTCATATGTGGCCTGAGTAGAGATGAAAAATGTCATATGTGGCCTGAGTAGAGATGAAAAATGTCATATGTGGCCTGAGCAGAGATGAAAAATGTCATATGTGGCCTGAGTAGAGATGAAAAATGTCATATGTGGCCTGAGTAGAGATGAAAAATGTCATATGTGGCCTGAGTAGAGATGAAAAATGTCATATGTGGCCTGAGTAGAGATGAAAAATGTCATATGTGGCCTGAGTAGAGATGAAAAATGTCATATGTGGCCTGAGTAGAGATGAAAAATGTCATATGTGGCCTGAGTAAAGATGAAAAATGTCATATGTGGCCTAAGTAAAGATAAAAAATGTCATACATGACCTGAGTAAAGATAAAAAAATGTCATATGTAGCCTGCTAGATCAAAAAGGTTGCTCATGCCTCTTGCAAAGTTGTAAGTCAATGTAATTTAGGAAATCTAAGAAGTATTTCACACACTATTGATTTATAGCTTGGTACACTAGGAAGTATTTTGAAATACTGGAGGTATGTAGGTAGATATATACCATTAATAGATCCGTATGTTGAAAAGTAATTTATGAGAGTATCTTACTCAGTGATGAAAGATTGACATACTCTCAGTAGAAAAAAAATATCCCAGTTTCTGTTTCATCTATCGGCTTAGTGATCCTTGCAAGTTTCAAGTCTGGTTGAGACCAGGACTTCATTCCTTAAAAGTTTTAATGACCACCCTCTTGACAGGATGCAGGTCTACCAAAGGGATACCGCCAACCTAATCACGTAGTTTGAAGTATACTGAGTGCACAGGGAAAGTTGTCCCTAAAAAGAGTTTTCCACACTCTTGACTCATACCAGGAATCAAATCTGGGACTTTCTGCATGTGAGACAGACATGTTGACCATTAAACTATCCGAGCAGACATACTGTAAGCAGATAAATAGATATTAGAAACCGTCAACCAAAACTGTCCACATTGGTTTCTTCAGTTTTCAAGTTGGCTACGTGTGTATGTATCACCTGTGCAGGTTGCACCAATAGAGCTAAGGGCTGAAAACTGAAACTTTTAACGATTTTTTTTGTTTTTTGAAAATTCCTCCACCCAACTACGTTTTTGTTTGGAGTTCAATTTGCAATGTAAGTTCATGCTAAATTGTTCCCTTAGTTTATGTGTGGCAGCATCTATACTTATTTTTTTTTGAAAATTCAGTCTTTTTTAGTGATTACTGCCCAACAAAAGTCAAGAAAAATATCTTATTCATTGATCACTTCTTTTTTCCAATTTTTTAATTGATGATCCCAACATACTGCCTAAAGATGTTGGTAACATGATGGTTTTTATCGAGTTACTATCCAGACCTGCTCAATAATATTTTGGTATTGATGATGATTATTCTGTTTTCCTATTCCAGAAATCGTAATGACAGCCAGTCGCCGAGATGACTGTGCGATGATTCGTCTGGAACGAAAATGCCACGGTGAAATTGATCAAAGCCAAGTACACTTCATTGGTGGGGGCCCTTATAAAGGAATTATGGTAAACAAGACTGCTTCAAGTAAGTATTTTTCTTATTGATTTTTTGGTAATATATAACTTCATCTTGAGTATTTTTTTTTTTAATACAACTAGACTAAACTAATGTATTTCTCTGTCCATTTTATTTTGTGTGTCTGACTATTAATTTGCTGCTTTATTAGAAACTGTTAACCTAAACTGTCACTAAGACTGTCAAGTATTTAAGCGGGTCTGTATCATGTACCAACAGAGCTAGGGGGCTGAAAATTTGAATATTTACTCCTTAGGACAATGAATCTCCATGAAATCCTCAAAAGAAGAAGAAATCAAGCAGAAAATAATTCTAACATAACAAGCTTTTGGTAGAGCAAATTCAATCTTCAAGAACAAACAAATTCCATTACTCCTAAAGAGAAGGGTCTACAGCTAATGCATCCTCCTGATAGTCACCTATGGAGCTGAAACATGGAACGTAACCAAATGATTGACCCTCAAACTGAGTACCATGTAATGTGCACAGGAGAGAATCATACTCAATATTAGATGGAGAGATCGCAAGACAGTATAAGATATTAGAGAAAAAACAGGAATCCAAGATATCATAGGAACCATCAGAAAACTCAAATGGCAATGGGCTGGTCCTCTTGCAAGAATGTCAGACAACCACTGGGCATCACAACTCACATGTAGATCCCAAGAGATCATATATGAAACTAAGATGGCATGATGAATTAGACAAGTTCAGAAAGTATTGGCTCCTTGACACCCATGATAGAAAGGTCTTGTGCAACCTGGGGAAGGTCTATGTCCAACAACAGACTCAAAAGAGCTGATGATATATACCTGGAATATTGTCTATGTTTTTTTTTCATCACGTTTCAGCCAATGATTTTGTGCTTGTTCAAATACTTATGAACAAGACTTTTTTTATTTATTAGAATTTGTATATAAAAATATGTATCGCAAAGTATTATTCAAACAATCACAAAATCTGTTACTTCTCTTTCCTGAGATTGCACAGGCCATTATGGAATCAAAATCACCATACTAGTTTGGTAACTATTTCATATAACAATATGAGTTCACTTTTTCAATCATCAATTCTGAATAAGATTTTAGAAGGGTAGAAACAAAAATTTTTTCCAACAATTTAATCCTATTGAAAAAACCATTTTCAAGTAAATGGTTTTCAGAACAAGAAAATAAATGAATGCCTTGTTATGCTGATTGCAGAAAAATGCTTTTTCTTCTGTAATGTTCTTAACTTTTAACTCTCAAACCCAAACGATTAGTAAAATGGCTTTGTCCAAATATTTATGTCAGGTACGGTGTGTGCGTGTATATATATATATATATATATATATATATATATATATATATATATATATATATATACATATATATATATATATATATATATACATATATATATATATATATATATATATATACATATATATATATACATATATATATATATATATATATATATACATATATATATATATATATATATATACATATATGTATATATATATATATATATATATACATATATATATATATACATATATATATATACATATATATATATACATATATATATATATATATATATACATATATATATATATATATATACATATATATATATATATACATATATATACATATATATATATATATACATATACATATATATATATATATACATATATATACATATATATATATATACATATATATATATATATATATACATATATATATATATATACATATATATATATATATACATATATATATATACATATATATATATATACATATATATATATATATACATATATATATATATATACATATATATATATATATATACATATATATATATATATACATATATATATATATATATATACATATATATATACATATATATATATATATATATACATATATATATACATATATACATATATACATATATACATATATACATATATACATATATATATATACATATATATATACATATATATATATATACATATATATATACATATATACATATATACATATATATATATATACATATATATATATATACATATATATATATATATACATATATATATATATATATACATATATATATATATATATATATACATATATATATATATATATACATATATATATATATATATATATATATATATACATATATATATATATATATATATATATATATACATATATATATATAATGTGTGTATGTGTCAGAATTGTGCATTCAGAATTTGCAGATTTTGCTCTTTAGACAAACCTTTCTTTTTGTGAGAAAGAAGAATAAAGAGAAACATGCAGAGATCATTGTTTAATAATTACGCCTCAGTACAATGGATAACCAGGATGATTGTGCAGAAAAGCATGAAATTTTTAATATAGTACATGCTATAACATTAATTTTCAGATTTTGAAGTAAGTCTGATTGTACCTCCAAAAATCATGAGGTTAAATTCAAGATGGTTGCCAGTCAACCTGGTTTAATGTTCAAATTGTCTAATTTGAGAATCAAACTGTATAGAAAAACACTTATGGTGCCATCTTCAATTAAATTGAGAATGTCCATTCATTTAGCTAAACTTTTGAGATCGCCAGAACCAAAGGAAATATCACCAAATGAACGGGCATTTCCAACTTAGTTGGAAATGTCACCTTGAATATTTTTTCTGTATTGTTTGTTTCACTAATTAACATGTTTTAACATTAGACCTGGTTTGGCGGTCAGCTTGAATTTGACCTCTCACAGTCCTCAAAGGTCAAATCTGACTTCCTTCCTTGATTGAAAATTAATGACATGGTATGTACTATGATAGAACTCCATGCCTTTTTTTTAAAAGTGCACAATCGGTCATAGTTTAGAAGTTCATCCACTGTAAAATCTCAAGCATTACTTATCATAACTAAGAAAATCATCAGTAAGTTTGGGAAGAAAGATAAATTAGGATTTAATTACAATGCAGTATGACAACACAACAATTCTCTGTGCACCACTATATCATACCGTTGTCTATAATGTTGGTTAGTAAAAACGAACCATAAGAACAAAACCATTTTGTTTATATTGTTACCTAGCAGCATTGAATAATGTAAATACTGAATAACATACTAATAATTTTAAGACGAGTGTGCAATCTGAATAATTAACTTTTCAGGATGCTAGAGTACACTTGTTTGCCAACAATCTCACACAGACCGAGGATTGGTGTGAGGGTCAAGAGTGGGAGAAGGTGACCCTGGCACTTAACATTACCCTGGATGGACCATATTTTCAGTGTAGACAAATTCAATCTCATTCTGATCTAATTGCTGTTGAATAGGAAAAAATACAACAAAATATAAAAGTACCAATGTGAAAATTCATGGCTGTAGTAACCTTTACCAATGGCAAATCACATGGGGTTGGGGAAACCAAGAATTAGATGATTGGGTAACCAGAAAAACCAGTGCAGGGTCTTGTTTGAACAACCCAACAAATGGTATTGATTAATTATTGATTAGCTGGACAAATTATATTGATTTATAGATCTTAAAAACACTGTTTAATGTGTAGTGTTTTATTTTCCATTCTTTGCTGTGATGGAAATGGGTTCTGGGAACTAGGTATACATTGGGATCGTTTCTCAGAAATAGGTATATGAGGGGCTTGGTTTTCAGAACCAAGTAAATTACAGGGTTTAGTTTTCAGAACTAGGTGTACATTAAGGGATGGTTTTGGGCACTAGGTATACAGTAAGACATGGTTAAATATTCATTCCTTACTTTGGCTACAAAAAACTAGAAAAATAAAATTCCCCTTCATAATTGGGGTTTAATGGGGGGTTCAGTTTGCAATGTATGTTTATGCTAAATTGATTACTCAGTTTGTGTCACTTTGTTTTGTTTTTTTGAAAATACAGACTTTTGTAGCAATCATTGCCCAACAAAATGTGAAAGGAGTAACTTATTTTTTGATCTCCCGTTTTTTTCCAATTTTTCATTGATCACCCCCTACACAACAGTCTGCCAAAAAATATTGGTCATATGATGGTTTCCATTGAGTGACTAATGTTTCATTAACTTTTGTGTTCATTATTAGGAAATTATTTCTTAATGACTCACATATTGGTAGCTGGTATCTTCATATGAGAAACTGTCTACCAAAACAAAGGTTTCTTCAGTTTTTAGATTGGTCTGACTGGCTAGCTAGCTACATATATATCATGTGCACTGGCCATATTAATGATGGTAGAAGATTGAAAATTTAAACATTTACTCCTTATTCTGTCTTGAAAAGACCTCATTTTTGTTCTTTTGAAATTCACATCCAGAATAGTTTTTTACTCTGGGTTCAGTTTACTGCATGAATTTATGCTAAATTGGACCCTTAATTTGTGCTTAGCTGTGTTTTTTTGAAATTCAGACTTTTTAGTGATTACCTCAAAAGGAAGGTGAGAGAAAAAACTTATTCATTAATCCACCCTTTTTTCCAATTTTCGATTGTTCACCCCCAACACAGCATGTTAGTAGAAGATGCTGGTCATATGACCGTTTCTATTGGGTAACTAACCAGACCTGCATTTCAGCTAATATATCCGAGGGAAATAAAATATGTTCATTTTTCCATGTATTGTTCTGAGTAACGTCTTCACCTTTATGGTTTCTATTTGGAGAGCTCCAATCAATAGAATTATAATGATGATTCATCTCAGAACTTTAGACAACACCAGGAATGCAGGAAGATGACCTGGAAAAAAATGTAGCGATCAAAACAAAGATGGAAGTACTACATAACCCATTGAATAATCCTCATTGAGTTCGTACACTTGTGAGCCTCTGGCAAACAATAACAGACAAATGGAGCCAGGGGCAAGTGACAACCTCAATTCATGCTTCAAGTTTTCAATTTTGAGCAAATTGGTGTAATTTAGGCAAAACCACTTGGAATTTTGGGAAAATCAAGGTTTTGCCCCCTTAATAAAAGAGTTCTCATATGCCCATGGAGATAATGCCAAATTCACCATATAAGAGTACTTTACCAAGTTAGTCTTGCAAACTACAGGAATACCTCGAACAGTATTGTTTTGAGGTAGTGTGGTTAAGGTATCGATTTATAAATTAATTAGTGTGTTTGCATGTGTAAATTTATGTATTATTATGGATGTTATGATACATACTGCATATGCTGGCATTTAAGTCTCTCAGATGCTAACATGGAAGGTTCAGGTGGCGCTGCAGTCAAAGACATGTTTTCAGAACCCAAATATGATTCATCCAAAAGCTTTTTTAGGGAGCCTTCATTGCAAGCATAAAATGTTGCATGCTGTACTGTTTATCTTTTGATTTTTGTATCTTTTTTTTTCACACAAAATACATAGTTTTAATTTAGTCAAAATTTAATTAATTCAAAACAAGGATACCACGATCAAAATTTGGTAATCCTAGATAAGTGGTGTAAATCAGCTCCCTGTGTATACCTTCTAGAGCAATGTAAATTATTTTGAAAAAAAACCCTTTATTTTTTAACATTTCAACACAAAAATATAACTTTTCAAAAGTTTTTAACTGACTCATTTGTTCTAGTATTCAATTGTTTTAGGATAGCTTGGATAAGTAAATAAATAGCACTTTTTCTCACAACGGACACAACTAGTAAAGAATATTGCCAACAGATAAAGATTAAAGAATTAAAATTACTTGGAGAATAAAATTGGAGTGCAATATTCATTAAATGTGGCGAATTACTGGACTTATTTTTTATTCACCAAACCAGAGGAAACCCTAAGGTAACAGAACTTTCAACTTTAACAAACACCCCCAATTAGTTTGTTACAGAGAGAGTTTACGATATATGAATTGATTTTCATTATCATGCATTACTAGGATTTTGACTAAATAGAATAAATTCAGTTGATAAAATTGAAACAATCAATACTATTCAATAATAAATTTGATTAAAATGTGATTTTTTGTCTCTTCTTTTTACAGATCTTGAAGAAGTGGAACCACCTGAAGGACGTCTTGAATTTCTCGTCTATCTCAGTGATAATGACCATGATAATCTTTCAGTTCAGGTAAACCAAAATATTTCCTTCTTTTCCGTTTTTTTTTTGTCAAACTCCTACGATTGAGTTTTGACTTTATTTTTGTATGTAACAACAATGACTAGTGACGTCATGCACAAATAACAGTGACTCAGTGATGTATGCAGAAACTAATGACAAATTTACTCCCACTTCTAAAGCCCGACTCAGGTTAACTTGTTTTGCTTTCATTCTTTCAAGATGTAGATAATGTTGTGATGATGATGGCAATAAACAAAGAAATATCAAAAAAAATCAAGGAGACTTGATTGTTTGTTAATCAGATATTGATTAACTACTAGTAACATATGCAAAAACTCATGACAAATTCACTCCTGCTTCTGAAGCCCAATTCAAGCTGACTTGTTTGTTAATCAAATATTGATTTACAACAAGAATGTTTTTCAGAATTACTTTTATTATTATAGGACACAGTGAACATAAACTCACTCAAACAGAACTTAAACTCAGTTTGACTGATTGCATTTCCCATTTTTGTCTGAATTTTGTTAGATCATCATAATCATCAGTATTTTAACGTCCATCGTTGGACATAGACCTTCCCTAGGATCTATCACATTTCTCTATTATGGGCATCATGGAGCCAATATTTTCTAAATTTGTCTGGTTCATCTCTCCATCTTGTATTCTGTCAGCCTCAGTTTCGCATTTGATCTTTGGGGATCCATGTTGTGAGTCATTGATGTCCATCGGTTGTCTACCATTCTTGCAACATGACTTGTCCATTGCCATTTAAGTTTTCTAATGGATTCTATGATTATTTCTATTGATATTCGGACCATCCTCATCTTTGTTGTCTTTTCATACAACGTTTTGGCCGTTGCACTCTACGGCCTTCGTCAGGATGGTCCGAATATCAATAGAAATAATAATAATACCTCATCTCAAAAATTCCGAGATATAGAATTCTATGATGTCTCGAACTCCCGTTTTCTCCTTGATATTCTTTGCTGTCTTGTGATCGTTCCATGTGAGGCTGAGCATTATTTTTATTGCATGCTTCTCAGTTTGGGGGTCTGTCTCTTGGTTAGGTTCCACATTTCAGCTCCATAAGTGACTATTGGAAGGTTGCATTGGTTGTATACTCTTCTTTTTAAGATTTTTTGGATTGTCTTGTTTTTGAAGGTTGAGCTTGCTCTGCCAAAGGCTTGCCATCCTAGGGTGATTCTTCATTTGATTTCTTCTTTGTGGGTTTCATAGAGATTCGTTGTCCTAGATAGATGTAATGGTCTACTTTTTGAATCTTTGGTTTTGACAGTTATTTCCTTATTCTCACTCTGATTGTTGTACATGATTTTTGTTTTACTGAAGTTCATGTGTTGGCCAACTTTTTTGCTTTCTTTGTTTAGTTCATCTAGCATTAGTTGGAGGTCATGTAGGTTCTCTGTGGACAGAACGATGTCGTCTGCAAATCTGATGGTGTGTATTTAACATTGTTTATCATATGGTCGGACTGTTTCCCTTGTTTATATGTCCATTTGCTAACAACCTTTTGGCTGTGTACCTTCCTAGTTTTAAAATATGTTATCACTTCCTAAATCACATGCGTGTTTGGGACTTGACACATGGCATCTATATTTTTGTATATCCTATACTGTATTTTGGTGTCGAATTCTGAGTTGCTTCCCTTTGATTGGATGACCTGTTTGCTTTTTCCAAAATGGCCTTTTTGATAAGAGGTTCCCAGGCGCTATTTATATTGATACATGGTTGACTAATTGGTTTGACTGAACAAAGCATGTGTGCTGCTCCTTCCAGGTGTCGTTTTCGTCAAAGGTTCTCCCTATCTACAATTTGCACTTCATCCCATGAGGGTATGTACCCACCCTGCTCCCTCCAATTATGGTTTATCATACCAGATTTGAATATGTTGCTGTGCCTGTATATTCTGCCTATACAATGTCTACCACAGCTACAAGGAATATTATATACGCAATTCTTGGTCATTTTTCTCTTGGTTGCTAGTTTAGTTTTGGAGAAGTGTGTGTGTGTAGGGTGGTCAGAACATTATCTGAATGTTGTACTGACAGCATAATCTTTTGATCTCCTCATATATGTCACTAATGTATGTAAGAATGACTGTGGTGTTAAGATTCATTGTGCTGTCTTTGTGTGCTGGCTATTACTGTTATTAGATTAGCAGGATCGTTGTTTTTAAGGAGAATCTCTTTCTTGCTGAACATATCCTGTTTATAGGTCTCTGCATATTAGTTTTCCCTGGTGTTGTAGGCATCTGATTATTCCTTTTTTGTATTATCTGGGTGGGTTGAGTCATGAAGGTGTGTTTGTGGCTTAAGAAACTCTGTTCTTGACCATTAACCAAGAAAAACCTGACTTGAAATTGTATATATAAAATTCCCTGTAGCTGTGGTAAACATTATATGGATGAAACATGTATGGCTGTAAAAATAAGAATTTCATATTCTCAAACCATGAAAACGCGATGAAGGCCAGAGGTTACGCAGACATTGTAGACAAATGAGAACATATAGACAAGGAAAATAGTCTGACCATATGATACATCATGACTGATTTGGCCAACTCCATGCTTATATGGTAACATAATGCTTTCTAAGTATAAATTCAAATTCTTTAAATTACTTTGAATTTAAAAGTTTCATATAATGATATTAAAGATTCCATTGAATTTACTTGTGAGATTTTTTCCAAGATAATTTTGAATAGTTTGTCACTCAATAGATATTGTCATAAAACTTTTTCTGCAGCATGCTATATTGTGGGTTGATCTATGAGAAAAATTCAAAAAAAGTGTGATCACTGAATAAATTACTTCTCTCACCTTTTGTTGTGCAATGCTCTACCTTCAAGAATTACAAAATTTTGCTGGTTCTAAAAAGAAGTGTATAAAACCAATGCAGTCACCTGACAGTCACCTATGGTGTTGAAACATGGAACTCAACTGAAAGAATGACCCTTAAACTGAGAACCATGCAATGTGCATAAGAGAGAATCATGTTCAACCTCACATAGAGAGATTACCAGACGGTACAGTATATTAGAGGAAAGACGGTAGTTCGAGATATCATAGAATCCATATGAAAACTTAAATAGTAATGGGCTGGTCATGTTGTGAGAAAGTCAGACAACCACTTGACATCACGATTCACAATATGGATCCTAGGAGATCATATGCGAAACCCAAGGCTGATAAGATACAAGATGGCACGATGAACTCAAAAAGTTTTGAAAGTACTGGCTCCTTCATGCCCATGATAGGGTCAGGTGATTTTTGGAGAAGGTCTATGTCAATGATGGACACTAAAAGATTGATGATGATGATCACTAGTTTTAATTTTTAAGAAACAAATGTGAATGCTGTTGCTGTTGAACAGAAACTAAGGGACCAATTTAGCAAATGTTTACATTGCAAATTGAATCCCCACTAAAAAAATCATTTAGGTGTATAATTTTCAAAAATCAAAAAAGAAATTCATATGGAGCAAATGTGGAGTAAATGTTTAAATTTTCAGCTCTTTAGCTCTCTGTATAGCCCCTATGCATGAAATATACATACATACATAGCCAGTCAGCCAAACCCACCAGAAAACTGAAGAAAAAAGAAATCTATGTTGACTGTTTTGTTGAACAGTTTCTAATTAGTAACTTCAATGGAATTTTGAATTTGATTTTTTCAAGATAATCTAAAATATACACCTACTTTTCAGTAAGTGTGGGAGTTTATTGGCCCAATACTGCACCAAGCTCAGTGTTATAGATATTCACATATATATATATATTGGGCCATTGATACTGAGCTTGGTGCAAATTATGTCTATAAGAGTGAGGATTGGCAGTGTATCAATCTACCTAAAAGTGAAGTATATAGATAATTACCAAACTTATATAAGGCTAGCATATGGCCTAATGGGGATAGTGATGTTAGAAAGATTGTGTTGCACCAGTTTCCATAATTTTTAAAATCAGTACCTTGACACGAGTACATTGACTGACAAATCATTTTGGAGCATGTGGGCGAGAGTGAGACCTGTAAAAAGAGGTTTATTGGACCTATCCTTTGAAAAAATCAAAACCTGTTTCTTACATCTTGAGTATCAGGTGTGGGCCATTATCTTTTCATTTTCCAGGAACAAAAAAATCCTATAAATAAATGAAAATAAAATGACATCTTTACTAACTTACTAAAGATGTTTGGGTTGTATTTCAATGATCCTACCACTAAAAAAAGCAATCACTCTATTGTGATTGTACTCTGATTTACTCATTGTCCTTATCGTGGTTGTTATAGTTACATTTTAGCTGCTGTACCCTTTGACCTTTATTAGGTGTCTGTCATAGGAACCTTTAAGTAATTTCAAACCACACTAATCTATTCCGATCATGAGGATAGATTGGTCTCGTTCTACTGCTATATCCAGAGGATATCTCATATCAGTTAATTCATCCTTGCAATATTGATTGTCTTCCTCTTTCACTGAACCTTGTATATGACTATTTTGCAGTACCCTAGTTAGTGATTGAACTTATGACCACCAGGCAGCTTAGTAGATGGGCTTAACATGCTTTCATAAAACTTAGAATCAAACTTCATCCTACTGACATTTTATTTCCACTGGTCTTAACAAGAAGATCATACGAATTATTCATACTAAGTTACTATCTATTCTAATATTGATCGGTGTAATTTTCTTTACAAGTGCGTCAAATGAACCCCTCCCCCACAATCAGGATAGATCATGTAGCAATGATCAGCAAGATTAGCTTGCTGACTGTTGATAGTGGGTTTAATTCTCATCATATCCTCCAGTATAGATGGTCTGATACCAATTCATACAGTTATCATACTCATATAATGAACACCGTGATTTTTCTTGTTTGCTGTCTGTAACACTTGACTCTCCCACTCGGGTAAAAATATTGCTTATAAAAGCACCTCCTTGCCACCTTTTGAAACTATGGACTCTCCAACTGAAACATATTTGCTATCATTTTTTCTTAGAAAATAGTTTTAAAGAAATTCAAAGAAATATGAATTTTTTCATGGGTATGAACTAGTTTTGAATAAAGTGAGAATTTTCTATTAAAAAACTTTGCCACTAGATAAAGAAAATCTATTATCAATCAAAGCTAAGGTTGCATTTGACAGTCCTTCCAGTAGGATCATAATCACTGGCCTACAAAGAATGAAGTATTCCATCACAATGATATTTCAAAATCCTATTTTGTTTACATTTTATACCATTGATATTTTTATTAGACTGACAGACACATATACATGCACATATATACATTTGTAGTATATTGATAGTAATGTACAAAGATAGTAGATTGGTACGTTTCTGGTGGATAAAACGATAACTAATCTAATTACAAGTGAAGAAATTTGTGTGTGTATGTGTCTGTGATGCTCGTGATTACACGACAACTGGCTATTGTACAAAGTTGACATTGACCAGGTATGTTAGTCAGCACACGAGGCAGTTCAGTATTTAGTTTGAAGTTAAATTTAGAATAACATAATCAACAACATTGAAGAGAAGTAACTGAATTAATTTGAAGCTGTATTTTTGTATGACGGATGGAAAATTATTTTATATGACAATTATGGCAGGCTGTTCCACACACCATGAAGTCCGGCCCCTTTCGAACATTCAGCTTTGGAATGGGCACTGCCCTAGTTTAGAATGAAATCATACACATCTGAATGAGAAACAAAGATATTGACTTGAGTGGACTGCAAATATGAGTGTATTATGTTTGCTATGGATATTTGACTTGTGTGTACTGCTTCTTTTGACCTTTTTTTCTTGGAGAATTCCCAACATTCCTATGATCTGACTATTGTTTTTTGTCTTTTGGACAAGCACCAGAAGTAATCTTGGAGATTACCTTTCTGGCATCTCTTAATGTATGCATATACTGGATACATCTTTTGTCATATATACATATGCATACCAAGTCCTTCTGTGTATATCTCTCTATATATGAATGCATATGCATATGTATATATGTATGTGTACATATATATATATATATATATATATATATATATATATATATTTATATATAAAGCGATATGTGTATATAAATATACAAACATTTACATTCATGCATGTATGTACACGTTTATATGTATATATGCATACATATACATATTAATACATTTATATCCATATTCATATATAACGGAGAATTGCGCAACAGCCATGGAGAGATTGATGCTAGGAATAATTTTAGAAGATTGAAAGTGATTGACATGGATCAGAGGGAGGACTTGAGTGAAGGATACTAATAATTAAGCAACAAAAATGAAGAATGGCTGGACACTTAGTAAGAAGAGATGACAACTGATGCTGCTAAAGATAAGTTAATTGTTGCCTGTGGGTCAGTAGATGCAGTAGGAAATGACCAGGCAAAAGATGCTAGGATGAGATAGAAAGGTTTGGTAGAGGTCAGCGCAGTCATGATCATAATGGAGAGAGAGTTAGGAAAGATTTTTGTCCAGCAGTGAACTTATAATAGACAATGAAGATTATGATCTGTTGGTCGATACATATATATATATATATATATATATATATATATATATATTATTGTTGTGTCATCCACAGACAGCTGTTTTGTTGTATTACAACTCTTCAGTGGGGCTATAGACTATCCATTATTCCATGCAGTACCACGAGGTAGGATCAAAACTTTTGCTTCAGACCCAGAGGCTGGCATCCTCACTCTGCCCCATGGAACTGGACGGTCAGTAAGGTTGAATTTAAGTGATATATTTATTCACACATATATTCCCCATCTACCTGTGTGCTCTATTCCTATATTGGAAGAGCATTGCATATATATATATATATATATATATATATATATATATATATATATAATTATATTAATTCCTTGGATTTTCTTTTTTGTATGATTTATTTCCTTGTTTGAATATATTTGCTGGTCTAGTTATTATATATGGATCCCTAGAAATCACATGTGCAATTGAGCCTGGCAGAATACTAGACAGATTCAGAAAGTATAAGCTCCGCGATGCCCATGATAGAGAAGTGTGGTGAATCCTGGGAAAGGCCTATGTCCAACAACGGACATTAAAAAACTAATGATGATGATGATGATATATGTTTGTAATGAATCATTGTTTTTTTGTGTGTTTATTGATACAAATTGATAGTACTGAAATCCTTCCTGATATGTATAATGAAAGTATGGCTCTTTCAAAAGCAAAATGGTCACTGCGTCTTAAACCAAAAGATAACTCTGAGAGGTTACTATAGGGAAAAAAAAATGCCTCTTGCAAATTAGAGGATCTTTGCCCAGGTAGAAGCAATCATTTAGTAATTTCTGTGATTAGTTTGCTGAGCTGCACAATTTATTTCCCTGTTAGAAACCATCGAACAAAACTGCCACCACAGGTTTCTCAAGTTTTTAATTTGGTCTGGTTGATTTGCTTGCTATGTATTTATCGAGTCTAGAGGCCATACCAACACCTTGGGGCGTGAATGCTGAAAACTTAAAATTTTACTCTTTATGTCAAGAAAAAAAGATTTTTACATTTTTAAAATCCCCTTATATGGTTTTAGTGGGGGTTCAGCTTGCAATGAAAGCTAATGTTAAATTGATCCCTTAGTTTATTCCTAGCAGCATTCATGCATGTTTTTCGAAATCAGACTATTTTAGTGATTGCTGTCCAACAAAAAGTAAGAAAAGTTATTTATTCATTGATCATACCTTTTTCCAATTCTCTTAATTGATAACCCCCAACACGGAATACAGCAAAAATTAAGTTACTAACCAGACCTGTTCAGTCACTAGTTGGTTATTTGATAGTGAACTGGTTGTATTTCAATTCTTTTTTGATGTATAAAAAAAACTTTATGACTGGATGACTAATATAGTAACTGTTGTAGTCGGATGTCGGGGTTTTGTTGCCAACTCGGCCTCAACATACCTGACTAAACAATTATCATCAAAGAAGATAGGCTTCAAGATCAGGCAGAAATTGTAGCTGCATTGATCTGCTATTTCCGCAATGTGACAGAACTAAGGAAGCCAAGCTTGGTGGTGTCAAGAGGTACTGCTAGGGCACCTTGGGTTATGCATACATATATTTTGGTTCATATATATATATATATATATATATATACATCATAATTATCATCATCATCATCAGTCTTTTATCATCCGTCATTGGGCATAGACCTTCCCCAGGATTTAGTGGACCTCTTTATCATGGGTGTCGCAGAGCCAACACTTTCTGAATTTGCCTAATTCATCTCACCATCTTGTATTCTGCAGGCCTCGGTTATGCATGTGATCTCTGGGGATCCATATTGTGAGTTGTGATGATCATCGGCTGTCTGCCATTCTTGCAACATGACCAGCCCATTGCCATTTTAGCTTTCTAACGATGCCTTGGACTCCTGTTTTTTCCCTGACATATTGTGCTGTCTTGTGATCTCTCCATGTGAGGTTGAGCATGATTCTTTCATGTGCATGCTTCTCTGTTTGAGGGTCTGTCTCTTGGTTAGGTTGCTTGTTTCAGCTCCATAGGTGACTATCAGGGGAATGCATTGGTTGCATAAACCACAAGTATGGCATAATCTATGTATGAAAATCATAGCTGAAAGGGAGGTTGTGTTTGATCAACACTGCTGGGGTGCTGTGTTGATATAACTGCTTTGTTTTTAAAATCCCCGGATACATGGTAAATAACTGATGATCCCAACTAGAGGAAATTTACAGATAGTACCATAATAACAAAGTATATGTAAAACGGAAAAAATTGCAGAAGAAAATTACATAAATTACGTTAACAGATTTTGGGAAATGAGTGACTGAAGTGACATAGGGGGAGAAAAAAAATTTGCAAGTTTTTTAACATTTAGTGTTTAGATCTGCAAAGCTTTCTAGAATATATATATCTCTTCCAATATAAGAATAGAGCACTCTGGTGGATGGGGAGTGTAAGCTAGATAAATATATTGCTTAAATTCAGCCTTACTGACTGTCCACTTGCGTGGCTCAGCGGTAGGATACCGGTCTGGGTCTGAAGCAAAGGTTTAAATCCTGCCTCATGGTACTGGATGGGAAAATGGATTGTCTATAGCCACACTGAAGAGTTGTAATACAACAAAACAGTTGTCTGTGGATGACACAACAATAATATATATATATATATATATATATATATATATATATATATATATATATATATATATATATGAATTTAATAGAAAATATGGAAACAAAAGTTTGAAAACTAAATTGTATTTATTTCTGCTACTTATTTTGAGTGACTGTTTTCTTTTGTCAAATGTCATATGGAAAAAATTTTGCAGATAACAAGGTTTGGAGAAGAGAGTGGAAGATGCTTCAAAGTTTTTATTGTTCTAAATTTCTCATCTTCACTGGTGAAAAAGGAGAAGATGTCTGTGTCAAAGTTCAAATCATTTGAGAAAGGTTTGTGTATATATGCAGTTGAATCTAGGGACTGTTATTGAGATAAATTGTATATGTGTTAGTAAGTATACTTTGTTGTGGGTGTATTGCTGAGGGGTAAAGTGTGTCTATATCGGTATATGCTGTGTGAGTAAGATTGTGGATAATTCAAGATTTTAGAAAACTGTAGTGTAGTGTGATTTTTATTTAGATTTTTAAGATGTGTTAGTTTTATATTTTGCCAGTAAAGATAAAAATTTTAGGACGATAAAAACCTAGCATCATCTCCCACCCTCCTCTCCAAACCTTGCCTTTCACAGAATTTTATCCTTTTTCTGGTTTGACAATGAGATAAAGCCGTCTCTTGAAACATGTACTAGAAGTAAATGCAATGCAGTTTCCAAACTTTCATATTTCAATATTGTCTATTGAATTCACTATTATGTCGGATAAATCTCATCTTCTTCCTTGCTATATATATATATATATATATATATATATATATATATATATATATATATATATATATATATATATATATATAATGGTTGTAATTTGACACTGTAGAAGTGAAAGATTTGAGAAAAAGTGTGTTACATCTCAAAAAACTTTCATTATCATTATAAGGCTTGATGCATTTTGCCTATTCCATTGGTATCTTCAGCAGCACTTTTGCTATGCAGAAAACTGTTTCAAATGCAGTTCTGACATGTCTGGATAATACTGCTTGCTGGTGAACAGGAAATGGGGAGGAATATCAGTGTGTTTGGGGTGTAAGTTGGAGGAGGTCTAAGAGCTATTTTCTGAACTCAGAGATCAGATCTAGTGGATGACATATATGTGCTTTGGCCCAACAGAAGTGTGGATTGATATATGATCTCCATTTGTTTTGGTTCCTGAGTGGGTTGATGGTATGTCTTTGATTAGTGTGTGTGTGAATGATAGTGTGTGTTTGTGTGTGTGTGTGACCAGTGTCTTTGTTTGTCTCTACGCTTTCTTCTCAAAGGATTAGTGTATATTTGCATGTACAAGCGACCAGTAAGCTTATTTGCCTATGTGTGTCCTCTTTCCAAAGGGGGTCAGTGTGGGTAAGTGTGCATGATTAGTTTGTACATCCATGTGCATTCTTGAAGGGTCAATGTGTGTTATCCAATTCTTTGTGTTTCTATATGGTCATTTACTATTTTGATATGGTGTTGCTTCAAAATTAGTGCATTTCATAGTGTCACTGGTTAGAAAGGTGTATATATATATATATATATATATATATATATATAGGCATATACACACACATGGATATTCATGATTTCTTTAACACACAAATACATATACATTACTATTTCCATATACACTCACATACATCTACATATATACACTCAAGATTGGAATATATATGTACCTACACTGCAAACTTTCTCATGAACTCATGTGGGTCATTATAATAAAATATCCTCAGACTGTTTTTAATTCATTGCAGTAGTTCCCACTGCTGAGGGTGTTTGACCTCTCAGGGTTGACATATAAACAGGTTAAACAGGTTTTTCATTTATACTCATCGCGTGACAATCAATGATGTTAATGATGTACTTTGAGGTTTCCTCCACTATTTGAAATGGATGAAGGATGCCTTGATCAGTACGGTCAACTCATTCCAAAATTTTCTGTGCTGTTCAAAACCACAATGTTCAAGGTCTCTAGGTTGATGCAAAAATGATTGCGTTTTTTGTTATCCTATACTTTGTTGCTTATTTTGGAATAATATTATTCAACTATGTTCACTGAAAATACCATTCTAAAGCATGAATTTCAATTTATTTATTTAAGCTGAACATTTTCTTTCACTATTTATTGTGGTTTATTTGAGGCTTTCAAATCAAAGAGAGAAGGAAAGCAAATTCAAACAATGTTGTTAAACAAGTTCAAAATGAGGTTTAAAGCAGCCGAAACTGCTCATAATATCAACCAAGTATTTAACTAGGTGACAGTTGATGAACATACGACTTAACATAGGTTTCCAAAATTTTGAAATGCGGACACCGGCTTTGAAGATGAGGAGGGTCCTTTTTGGTTGATGACATTCAACTGAGAGCCATTACTGAGGTGGGGACAAGCAAAACATATCTGAGAAAATTCTGGGTAATTAAACATTGATCATTCAACAGTTGTTTGACATCTATACCAAATTAGAAAAGCGAAAAAAACTCAACAAATGGGTGCTGCCTGAGCTGAACAGAAATAAAAAAAGAATTGCTGCCACAAAGTCTGCTCTGCGCTTCTTTTGCTCGACAAAAATGATCCATTTCTTGATCACATCGTACCATGTGACAAAAATGGATTCCGTGCAACAATCAATGGCATTCTGCACAATGTCTGGGCAAATGTGGCACACCAAAACACTCCTCCAAACAAAACCTGCATTAAAAGATCATGGTCATTGTTTGGTGGTCTGCTTATGGAATCATCCACTACTTCTTGAATCCTGGTGAAACCTTCACAGTAATAAAGTATTGCCAGGAAATCGACAAAATGTTCCAAGAACTGCTCACATCCAATACTGGTTAATCAAAAAGGACCAATCCTTCCCCATGACAATGTCTGACTGCATGTCAGGCAAATGACCCAGAAGAAATTGAACAAACTAGTCCACGAAACACTACCTCACCCGGCTTACTCACCTGACCTCTCTCTGATTATCTACCATTTTTAAAAAAAGTATTTTGACCACATCCTGTAAGGGAAGGTTTTTAATAACTAAGCAGCTGCTCAAAACGCCATCAATGAATTCATTGGTTCTAGAACTCAAAAATTCCATACTTCCAGAAATGGACTTGTTTCTAGTTGGCAAAAATGTGTATATCCTGAAAGTTCTTATTTCAATCAATAACTTTTATTCTAAGCTGAAATATACTGCTTTGAAGTTGATGGTGAAAAGCCGCCATTATTTTTGCACCAGCCAAATATTATGATTTAATTTATGTTTTTTTAGCTTATACTTGGCCACATCAATTTGTACAGCAATACCTTGACCATAGTACATTAAACTAATTTTTAGTCTTCATAGAAATAAGTGTTTTTTTCGCAATGTGCTTTTTTGTTGAAATAGATTCTAAACACTGTCAAGCAAAACTGTCAGCAAATGTTCCTTCACTTTTCAAGCTAGTCTTTCTGGCTGGCTATGTATGCACATATCATATGTATAGGCCACACCAGTAGAGCTAAAGGGCTGAAAATATTAGCATTTACTCAAATTAAATCATTTAGCTTTGTGTAACCAGGATGTTACCCTTTAAACACATCAAATCTACAATGCAGTTGTCAATTGTAAAACAACCAGTAAGCCTTACAGTTCTTGTGTTTCAGACCTTTCTGATTATTTTAATAGTGCAAGAAAAATCTTACAATCTATATTGTTGGCAGTCAAAATCCATAATAAATACAGCATCGTATTTGTTTATTTGATATATTTGTTTCTAGATCATTTATATTGATAAACTCTATCGTTTATATCAATTGTTTTAATGACATCCTTAGTAGAACATTAATAATAAGTATCTATGTTTGTTTTTCTTTTTGACTAGCTTACTACTTAATTCAAGTTTTTGTTGGTGATATTTTGGCTTTTCCGGTTATCATGGTTTTCGAACTGAATTAGGAAAGTTACAAAATTTCTGGTTGAGAATCATTTTTGTCATTCTTGTGATATTATTGTTTAGTTGTTCTTGTCATTTATATCAATTTATTGCTCTAAAACATCATATCAAATTTGATATTTATTTAATATAATTTTGTAACATTCCTACAGCTTTAAAGGTATGAGATGTACACAATTAGTGGGTCAGAGTTGTATTATTTATTTAATATTCGGTGTGATCTATTGGTCTGGCAAAATAGATAATCTGACTAAACAGTGCACAAGAGCCAAAAGCACCAATAGGTGAAGTAGCAGGGGTTGAGGGGCTGATAACCCATTTCGCCATGGGGCACAGATCACTGTCAGTCTGCCCCTAGTGTCATCATCATCATCATCATCATCTTAGTGTCTGTCTTTAGACAAAGACCTTACCAAAGATTTGCCACACTACTCTATCATGGGCATCGTGGAGCCAGTACCTTCTGGATTTATTTGACTCATCACTTCATCTTACTTTCTGTTGGCCACAATTTTGCTTATGATCTCTGGGTATCCACGTCATGAGTTGTGATATATAGCGGTTGTTTACCATTGTTGCAACATGACCAGCCCATTGCCATTTGAATTTTCGGTTTCCATGATTTCTCTGACTCCTATTTTTTCTCTGATAAACTGTGCTGTCTTATGATCTCTCCATGTGAGGTTGAGTATGATTTCACTTGTGTACGTTGCATGGTTCTTAGTTTGAGGATCAATCTTTTGGTTAGGTTCCATGTTTCAGCTCCATAGGTGACTATCAATAGGATACATCGTACACCCTTCTTTTTAGGACTAGTGGGATTTGGTGTACCCATGATATATGATCTTAGATATA
The DNA here is from genome assembly GCA_963457665.1 of Thysanoteuthis rhombus. NCBI lineage: Eukaryota > Metazoa > Mollusca > Cephalopoda > Oegopsida > Thysanoteuthidae > Thysanoteuthis > Thysanoteuthis major. The sequence continues at coordinate 18,201,104 of OY735243.1, forward strand.
CAAAAGTGGTTTTTGTAGTTATTTTAATCATTGACTTAGATATATTCCACTTCAATGTAATCCTTGAAGCTTCCTGTTTTGAGATGAAATATCTTCATTTCTATACATTCTATTATTAGTTTTAATTGGTTTCTTTTTCGTTGGTTTCTCTTACAAACATTTGAACTGATCAGTTCTTCAACCACTGAACTAAATATTGAAATAGGAATAAAGAAGTAGTTTTAGCAGACTCAACCTCACTCTCTATATGTAGGAGATCATCTTTCTTGGACAATGTCTTGACCATTAAATTCCAGAAGGCTCCATGGTCAAGCAGGGTTGTCATCTTGACTGAATTTATTTATAAGTAGTGCGTGAGTAATTCCTGACATGGTGTGAAAATACAATAAATTTCATTTGGTAACTAAGTCTCCCATGCTCATCAGTTGTTCACCCCACCACCACTCACACATGCTTATACCTAAAAACTGGTAGAAATCTATATTGGCAGTTTTTGTGACAGTTTTGGTTTACAGTCTCTAATTGATTGTCACATTTACAATGACCAAGTGAGTTATTCTTCAGGTCTTGTGCTGGGTTTTTGACAAGCGATTGCATCACTCAGATTTGTCAGTCTTATAGTTCAGATTTGGCTCTCTGTGTCTTCTGGATTCTCCTAAAGAGATTTCAGACCTTGGTTGAGATTAGGGAGAATGTAATAAAGCGGCTGATGGCAATCCTTGAAGTGGTCTTTTGAGATTGTTTTGAGATGTATGTGAGGTCCCCAGGTGGAGTAATTTGAAGAAGATCACAACTCCAAAGTCTTAAGTAGGCTATTTTTTGTTTATATAAAGTAGCTGTTCAGATCTTGTATATCTTTCTATGTATATATTTACATCTCTGTGTGGGTGTTAGTATGTAATCCTGATTTTTCTACCAAGCCTATCCTTCATGATTCCTTTCACACTCGCACCTCCACCCACTTTCCAATGTCTGGTCACCTACACTCCTACCTACACAGGTACACAATGTCTCACCTTGATTATCTTCTAACAAAACTTGTCTGGTCCCCTACTACTAAATTTCTCGAACAAATCCTCTATCTTTTGTATTAATAGTACCACCCACTTGAGAGCTTACATTTATACAAGTATTCAAACAAAAGTGTATTTTTGTAATCACAGGTGCACATATATGCACACATATTTCAAGTAATTATTAATCAAGAACTTTTGGATTATTTGTTAATATTTCCACCATCCTCGTAACATATTCTACATCTAGGAAGGATGAAAGCAACTCTGAGAAACATCCTTATGATTGAACAATATTTGTTGAACAAACAATCAAATCTCTAGGATTTTGTTCATATTTCCATGTTTATTGCCATCATCCTCATAATATTGTCTACATCTAGAAAGGATAAAAACAATTCTGAAAAACTTCTTTGTAGCTAATCAATATTTGATCAAGAAACGATCAAGTCTCCTTGATTTTGTTGATAATTCAATTTTTATTGTCATGATCCTCACAACATTATCTATGAATAGAAAGAATGGAAGCAATGCTGAAAATTTCCATATAGTCCGAACAATAATAGAAATAATGATAATACCTCATCTCAAAAATTCAGAGAAATCCTTGTAGCTTTTGAATAAGCATAATCATTTATTATTATATTCATATTGTATCATTATCTTATATTTTATTTCCCCCTTATCTCTGCACCCCTCAAAAGTGTTCATAACTCTCCCTCAAATTTTGAAGTTTTAACTTAGTAAGAGTTCATGGAAGATTCAGATTCATAAAAAGTTGACTTGTAACTGAAGATTAAGGAGAAGAGCAGCTTGACAGAGAGCCAGTATGAATAATACATTAGTGAGTGAATGAAGTAAAATGGTTAATCAGTGAATTTTCTTGGTTGAGTTTCGATTACAATCAAGAATATAACTAGAGTCAATTTTTGGTCTTCCTTGGTAAACAAGTATATATTAGCAAGGTTGATATATTTTTTTATCTAAATTTCCTTTGTTTAACTCCAATTGGTCTTCTCTGTTTGCCTTTTAGAGTTCAAAAGAGGTTCAGTACATCATCAACTCTTTCACTGGCAAGAATATATAGCTATAAAGACCGGAATTCAATCAGAGGTGTAGGGATATGTATATATATCTCAAATCTCTTTCCAATCCATATGCAAAAACTTACTCAAGTTGTTCTATCATATTTGTGGGTGGCAAAAAAAAGTACATGAGAAAGAAGTTTTTATGTAGCAAAAATGGAAATCCATTTTGTGAAAATGAAAATGTTGTTAAACAACTTGAACAACTTTTGAGAGTTTTAAGGTTTGTCTGACATAGTGATTTTGTGTTGGTTGCAAGAAGCCCAACATCTTTGGTTATTTTGACCGCATTCATTCACTTTTAGCTTTTCTTATCTCTGCAAATAAAGATCTGTGACTTTCTTTGTTATCTGGTGTTTTGTATGTTCCTTGAAGTTAGTTCAATCAATCTTATCTCAGAATTTTATTGTATGATCTGATATGGCCCGTACATGCAATATATACATACATACATAGCTAACTTAAAAACTGAAGTAACTTATATTGACAGTCTTGGTTGATGGTTTCTTAAACAGTTTTGAAAAAAGAGAGGGAGGCAGGCAGAGGGGTGAAAAGAGCGTGGGAGTGAAAGGGGGAAAATAGATTAGAAGAAAGAGGTGTCAAAAGAGAGTAAAAGGGGTGGGGAGAGACAGAGGGAGAAAAGAGTGTGATTCAGGGTGAGAGATGTCTCAAGAGATGTAGAGGGTTGGAAAGAGAGTGAGTGGTATACAGAGGGCACATGGGAGTGAAAGGGTTGTAAAAAGAGACTGAAATTGAATGCTATCAAAAGAGTGAGAGTAAATGGGATGGAACAAGATGAAAGAAGAAATAGGGTTGAAAGTGGAGGTGAGATGGATGGATTGACCCACTGAGGATGAAAGGAGTGGAAACGGAGTGAGAGGGGTAGAAAAAAGGGGAAAAACTAACAAAAAACTGGTCTGGTTAGTCACTCTATAGAAATCAACTGTTGGGCAACCCAAGTCTTTTGGCAGCATGCCGTGATCAGGTTGTGATCAGTGAATGAGTTACTTCTCTTGTTGGACAGTGATCACTAAAAATGTCTGAATTTTCTAAAAACAAGCTGACACAAGGGATCAATTTAGCATAAACTTACAATGCAAAGTAAACCCCCTTCTAAAAAACATATTTAGGAGAGTAACTTTGAAGGACCATTTTAGCATGAACTTACTGTGTAAACTGACCCCCCCCAACAAAGAATTCTAAGGGGGGGGGGATTTTCAAAAGAACAAAGAAAAACATTTTTTCTAGGCATAATATAGAGTAAATGCTTAAATTTTCAGTCCTCTGGTTATATTGGTGAACATTGTATGTGTGATACATACATGCTTAAATACATACATAGATAACGTAAAAACTGATTTTGGTTGACGGTTTCTGATATACAGAAAGAAATAATTGCAAATATAAAAGAAAGATATAAGGAAGTTGAGATTGAATTAAGTAGAGAAAATGAAGTAAGTGGGGGTGATGAGAAAGAGAGATAAATGAAGTGGAACAAAGATAGAGAAAGAGAAGGGAGAGAGAGAGAGAGAGAGAGGAAGGGAAAATCGTCTCTATTTGTTTAGGAGGAAAATCGTCTCTATTTGTTTAGGAGAAAAATTGTCTTGATTTGTTTGGAAGGAAAATTGTTTTGATTTATTTAGGAGGGATATGATCTTGATTTGTTTAGGAGAAAAATGGTCGATTTGTTTAGGAGGAAAATCATCTTTATTTGTTTTGGAGGAAAGTCAGCGATTTGTTTGGGAGAAAAATTGTCTTGATTTGTTCAGGAGGAAAATCATCTTAAAAATGTGGCACTGTGGTGATATGGGTCAATAAAATATAGCTGGCCTAAAAATTTAATCCTATGAAACAGCTTCTTACATGTATTCAAGTTTTCTTTAAAACAGAAATCATTGATTCTGATTTGCTGCTGGTATCATTTTAGTTCAATGCCAGCTAAATCTCTCATTGCCTTTGAGATGCCATGTATTGAATAGTGTGGCAATGATCTTGGTCAGGGGTGCAGCTGGAGTTTTGGGGGGCCATGCAGGCCCTTTGAGAGCCCTCCTCTCCAACATTTAGTGTATTGGTTCTCAAAACCATAGATGCTTGTGGACCCGCAAAATCATTACTGGGGATCTGTGGGCAGACTTTCTAAAAGCCTGGGATCTGTGAGCTTGATGAGTTGGCAGACCTTTCAGAAACCTGGAATCCATGATGAAAATTAATTTAAATAAATGGGGTCCTTAGTAAGGAAAAGGTTGGACACCACTGATTTAGTAAGATTTGTTAAAATACAATGTTAATAGAAATGCAGAAGGTGAACTACTATTCATATAGCTTTTGGGGGCCCACTCCATTTCAAATTGTCCCTGCCCCACTCCTTAGATGATGCTGATCATCGTCTTTTTGCAAAGTACAACCAACATTGTCTCCTTTGAGCTGAAACACGCCTTTGTCCACACTTTCTGGCACTGAGGAGACAAATTTTAACCATTTTTTAGTTTATACTGAATGTTGAATACATTTCTCTATGATTTTCCCACTCTTTAAAGATTTGATTTTAACTTCGGGTGGTATCTTCCAGATAAACTTCCACTTTGCTCTTTTTTCCTTGGACTAAAATCTTTACCAGATCCCATGACAAGTAGGCATGGTAATCACGAGTTACACGTTTGATTTGAGACCTGTTATTTCTTGATGTTGAATAGACAAACCAGGAAGAAAACGGATGTCCGAGACATCTTAGAAGCTATTAAAAAACTCAAATGGCTATGGGCAGGCCATGTTGCAAGAATGAAAGATAACTGATGAACATCACAACTCACAACATGGAACCCCAGAGATCACATGAGAAACCGAGGCCAACTGAACACAAGATGGAGAAATGAACTAGGCAAATTCAGAAAATACTGGCTCCAGAATGCCCATGATAGAGAAATATGGCGAATCCTGGGGAAGGTCTTTGTCCAAAGACGGATGTTAAAAGACTGATTATTATTATCATTATTATTATTATTATTATTATTATTATTATTATTATTATTATTATCATGGTGATGATGATGATGATGACGACGACTGGAAGTCTTTACTTTAGGTCGACCTGAGGTCAGATGAGGTCAACAATAGTCTAAATTCTCTGTGTACAGAATATAAGAATAAGAGCCAAGCTAATGCGCCAGAACTTTTACTTCTGTTTACATGGTTTGTGGTTTAAATAGGATTTTAAAATGAAATAAGTCAATTTTGAAAAGTTTACAATGATTTTGGCAGGACTGTACTTTGTAATTCCATTTTGTATCTTTATTATTTAAACTGTATCATTTGTAGCTAGGAAATAATTACTAAAAACTTTGATCCTCTTTGACACTACATTTACAGAATTTGAATGTTATTCAATTAAAATAACTTATGTCGATTGAATTAGCAGATAGTGAGACATATGATATCTTTCAAATGTTGAACAAGACCCATTTCTTACTTGGTCAATAATCAATTATTCGTTTAGTTACTCATCAGTGTCATGTTTTGTCATCAATAGAAGATACCCCTCCAGCTCTTGTGATTCTGTCTATCAGTCTCTTTAGTATGTTTCTCCTGTTGGTCTATTATGGGTTGGCATGTTTGTTAATCCTGGCTTATTGGGTTTTTTTTTTGTCTCTCACACATTGAATGGTTTCTCTTGCTTTCCTTTGATCTGACCTTTTTTTGAAAATATACGGTATGGAGGATAAGTAGTTGATATTGTGACCCTTACCAAAATTATAGAGAACAGCTTTTCTAAGTAAAACATGTAGCAAAAATAAGGATAAAAACATTTTATTGTTAAATTTGTTTTTTCTGCTGTGGCCACCATCTCTTATGTTGCTTTCTACTAGTCTCTACAAGCTTGGTTTATTCTTTGGTAGTACTTGAAATATTTGCTTTGTTCATCTTCAGGCGGTGATTTTTATTTCATCATCAACATCATCGGTCTTTTAATGTCCATCATTGCACATAGACCTTCCCCAAGATTTACCAGACTTCTCTATTGTGGGCGTTGCAGAGCCAATACTTTCTGAATTTGTCTAGTTCACTTCTCCGTCTTGGATTCTGCCGGAATCCATGTTGTGAGTCGTGGTGTCCATTGGTTGTCTACCATGCTTGCAACATGACCAGCCCATTGTCATTTGAGTTTTTTATTAGATGTCTGGGATGCCTGTTTTCTCTCTGATATACTGTGCTACCTTGTGATCTTTCCATGTGAGGTTTAGCATGATTCTTTCATATGCACGTTGCATGGTTCTCAGATTACGGGTCTATCACTTGATTAGGTTCCAGGTTTCAGCTCAATAAGTGACTATTGGGAGGATGCATTGGTTGTATACTCTTCTTTTTAGGACTGATGGGATCTTCTTGCTTTTAAAAGTTCAGCTTGCTGAGCCAAAGGCTCACCATCCAAGAGTGATTCTTGATTTCTTTTATTGATTCATATGAAAAAAAATTCAAATCTTAAATTAGGGGAACAACTTTTTAGCTAAGTTATTTCCCTTGCAATATTTGGTAATTAAGCATTTAAAAAGAAATTCAATCCACAAATAGTTCCATTTTTTCATTCTACATATTCATTGAAGAGTTCCACTATGTTTAGTTGTGGTTTCAAGTGGTCCATGAATTTAAGAGTTGAAATACTGTGCATTATTTTGGCATGAAATAAGTTACAATCATTTTGTAATTTGTTACTGTTTGTTTTGTTTTTTTGTTATAGTGTTTGTCAGGTACCCATTTCTCAATTAACCAGTCTACAGCCACTGGAAAATAGCACAGATCGGAAGTAAAAAATAAGCTCTAGGTGAGACTAATAATACACTAGCCCTAGTATTATCTTGAATTTTTATTAGATGAAGCAGTGTCAACCATTATCAATTTTTGACTAGTATTTCTTTCATCTTAATTTTTAGTTACTTTTCATTGCAACTACTTACACTGTTAATCTATAGCTGTTAGTTAACAGTGTGGATCGGAAATAACAAAAAAGCTTTTGGTGAGACTAATAATACACTAACCCTAATATTATCTTGAATTTTTATTAGATGAAGCATTGTCAACCATTGTTAATTTTTGTCTAGTATTCCTTTCATCTTAATTTTAGTTGGGTTTTTTTTTATCACAGCCTATCAGACAACCTAAAACTCTTTCTTATGTTTCCTCCACCATCTTTATTGATGCCTATACATTGGTAAAAATAGCAGTGCACATATGAATTAGAGCTTTTGGTGAGACTTGAACCGGCATCCCTTTTACCTGGGGAAACCTATTGTTTCATATCAGCTGCTCTGTTGCTTGAGTCTCAATAGATTTATGACTGATCGAATATGGAGAGACGAGCTAGACAAGTTCAGGAAGTACTGGCTCCGCAACGTCCGTGATAGAGAAGGGTGGCGAATCCTGGGGAAGGTCTATGTCCAACGATAGACAGTAAAAGACTGATGATGATGATGATGATGAAATATAACCATATAGACTTACACTTTATTTTTCCCTGATTGCTCGGCACCATATTTGTTGTTGTTCTTATCTTCACTAGTAATATTAGTTGATAATGCTTTATCTAATAAAAAGATAAATCTGTCAAATTCATACAATATACAAGTTATCACTATCAACCTTTTGGCTGCCATGTTGATTTCACTCATTACTATTGTAGGTATACTCTTCTGAAGGTTATCTGATAGTAAATGATATGAATATTTTTCATTCTTATTGAAAATGCTTACACTCCATTGCTATTTGAAGAGTTTATATTTTTTTAAAAACCTGTTAGACCCTAAGAAAATATTCAAACGTCTTTAGCCTCCTAATATCTTATCCTTGAGTACATTTTTTGTGAACATTTTTATAGTCTAGCCAGCACAAAAACAAGAGGTCAGTAATTTTAAAGGATGACCCTAAATACTAAACTTAGTCTCACTAGTCAACTATTCATTCTAAATAGTCAAAAGTGTCTATGCATAGAAGATGAGAGGGAAGTAAGGTGATTGCCCACTAGCTATATATTTTTATTTTTATTTTGTGGGTCGGGGTGGCTCTGGGAAACCCAACACATCATCCACCCCTGCATTTCTTTTTTGGTCGTTTGGTCTCTCTAGGTTTACAACAAATTATACCCTGGTTTTACTCTGATGGGAAGGGCATGCCATTCGTTAAGTACTGGTTGTAGTTCAAGGTTGAGGAAAGTCAAATAAAGCTGATTGGTCGGGATATCTTTTTTTTTTCTCTTTTTTTTCATGTAGGAGTGGATGGTGATATTGGCTGATGGCAATTGGTTGATTTCTCGTTAATTGTTATAATCAAATGATTAGTATTATGTGTCATGAGTCTGTTTTTTCTTCTTTTTGTTGTCAAAGGCTACCCATCCCCTCACTCTTGATATAATCACTTTTTGACTCCCATATCTGAAATGATCCCCATCCCCAATAACCAGTTATCATTTCAACTTTCATACCATTTGCAACACAAAGGACTTCTTTCTCTCTTTCATAAATATATATAAATATATAAATATATATATAGCTCCTGGCAGTGGACTCTGGTTCCACATGGGAAATTTTAATACACACTCACACAGCACACACCACTGATGATGGGAAGAATCCCGAAACATGTATGGACAATTTACTTACAAGGATTAATAAACCTTACCTCCAAACACCTCACTCCCGAGGCTGTCTCACTCTCTACAGTACACATTATATATATATATATGTATATATATATATATATATATATATATATATATATATATATATATATATATATATATATAGTGAGATAGTTAGTTAGACAGCTTTAAACACTGAACATTAAAAAACTTTTTCAAATTTTTTTGTCACTTCAATCACTTATTTCCCAATATCTGTCAATGTAATTCATGTAATTTTCTTCAGTGTTTTTTTCTCCTGTTTCGCATATACTTTGTTATTATGGTCCTATGTGTGAAATTTCTTATGTTGGGATATCAATTTTATATATATATATATATATGTATATATATATGTACAAATATATATGTATATATATATGTACAAATATATATGTATATGTATATGTACAAATATATATGTATATGTATATGTACAAATATATATGTATATGTATATGTACAAATATATATGTATATGTATATGTACAAATATAAATGTATATGTATATGTACAAATATAAATGTATATGTATATGTACAAATATAAATGTATATGTATATGTACAAATATAAATGTATATGTATATGTACAAATATAAATGTATATGTATATGTACAAATATAAATGTATATATATATATTTATAAATGTATAAATGTATATGTATATATATATATAAATGTATATATATATATTTATATACGTATATATATATATATATATATATATATATATATATATATATATATATATATATATATATACTAGAAAGCTTTACAACTTTAAATATTGAATACATAGAAAAAATCTTTTCAAAAAAATACATGCCATTCCAGTCAATTATTTCCCAATGTCTATCAATCTAATTTATGTAATGTTTTCTGTGTTTTTTATGTTTTACACTGTTTAGATATTGTGGTAACATGTGTAAATATTTCATTAAATGTTTACCATGTAACTGTTTTGAAGATTGAAGAACATTGTTGAACGAACACCACCTCCAAAGCTTTGATTTGAATATATGGCTTTGTTTTATAACAATAATAATTTAATAATTTATAGTAATAATAATTTGTTTTTTTTTATATAATGTATTATCATTATCTATCGTATATGGATGTCATTGTATACTACACATTTTTTAATGATTTTGAAACAGAGGAGTTCCTTACATCGGTTACCAATGAGACACACTTGACAATGAGGGATCAATAAGTATTACAACAAATGGGAACTGTTCTTTGTGTTACTTCTATAGAATGTTCACTTGTATGAACATATATATATATATATATATATATATATATATATATATATATATATATATATATATATATATGTATGTATGTATATGTATTTTTTAGACTATATGTATACATATATATTTCATCATAATCTTCTTCTGGTCCAGATACTTAATTCAGTAGTGAATATTAATCACATAAATCAAACGTAATACAGAGAAATTGTCAGATCAAAATTCAGCTGATAACTATATAATGAGTATTTGGATATGATATATCCAACAATATATATGAAGTTAACAATTGGGAAAAATAGTGGCATTTAAATCAAATTAACATTTGACAAAGCTGAAAGGCAAAACATGTTAGTATAATCAATTGAATTTAAGTACAACTATTTTCCTCATTGTCAATATGCATATAGTTATGAATGCTTTATATTATTTGAAACTATTTCAAATGACCTCCTATTATTACATGAAGAATGTGTCACAGTGTGAATAAATTAAACAATTAGTTGATAAATATCAAGCAGAAACAACTAATCATACCAATACATATTTATAGCATATACATATTTATGGTACTGAATTAAATAGTCCCTGGAAAGCTTTTTTTAGTGTGGAAGTCTTCAGTGGATAAAATAGATTTCCAAATAATATAATGCATTCATAACCATTCTGTGGGATTATATATTCATTTCCCAATACATATATATATATATATATATATATATATATATATATATATATATATATATATATATATATATATTCCTATAGTCAGTGGAAATATTAAGCCGAAACAACTACTTATACCCGTATATATTTACAACATATACATATTTATGATACCAAACGAAATAGTCCCTGGAAAGCTTTTTTTAGTCTGAAAGTCGTCAGAGGATGAAATGTCAGAGAGTAATCCAGACTGAAATTGCGTCATGACATTGTCTTGAAGCATGACACCTTTGATTGTTGTTCGAAAACGTGCTCGAAAGTCAGTTAAATAGTTTTAATGAATAAACAAATTCTTTCTGTCTGCGCAATACTGGTTTTCGGGTTACAATGTAGATTGATTCCGAAACACTGTAAAAGTTTTAATGGATTGGTCCATGTGAAATAGATTAACATAGTTAATAAAAAACATATATAGGGTTTTAGAACGATATAGGCTGTTATAATATGAAAATGAATAATAAATCAAAGAAATGCTGGTTGTTTAAAACTAAGATGTAAGATAAGAATAAGTGTGTGAGTTTATTTTCTAATGAAATAAGTTGTACTTTTAAAATAACCGTATGATATCAGTGATGATTTTTCTTACATAACATTTTGTCTTGAGATTTAAAAACAACTTGAACTGAGTTGAGAATTGAAAAAAAAATAAAAGAACACTACAATCGTTATTTTATCTAATAAATTAGTTTATGCTCCCGAGTGTCAATCAATATAAAATTAACCTCAACATTTTTTGCAGGTATATGCTGGTATATATATATATATATATATATATATATATAACTTTTGCACCACTAGTAACGCTCACCCACTCATATAGTTAACTATGTATAAACACATACACTACAAAAAAAGTATATACATTGATTACTGCCACTCAATATAAGTATGGCAGTTCCTTGTAATGACCTGATTTGATACTGTTTTACTGTGGTGATATTACTAGGACTGGTGTATTCAATATGATTTCCCATATATGGCATTATGTATACGCACACTACTTGAACAAAAGTAAATACAAATTAGTTGGTATTTGTTAGTATGTAGTCAGTATTTGATAACCAAATAAGAATTATAGTGCTTAGTCAATATTGATTACTGATTATTGGATACTCTTCCTTGTTGCCTCCAACTTGTGAGGATAAAGTTGTTGGATGTAGGCATACAGGGTGTCCCCTAAAGTCATGATATGATTTGATTCATCCCTTTAGGACACATTTGGGCAACCTTTGACCCGCAGACCAAATCTGGCCCACAACTTTTTTTATGGCCTGTGACCAATCTAGGCAATTATTCAAAATCTTATATAATTTTTCTCTGAAAGTCAATTTTAATTTATACTCTATGATTATTATTGTTTTGGCTTCTCAAATCAATGATATAACAATTGTAATTCACATTCTTGTCTGATGTAGTAATAAAGCACACTTTTTGTAATATGATCGACATTTTTTTAAGTGAATATGTGGGCTGGATAAGGATAAAAAATGTCCTATGTGGCCACCAGATCAAAAAGGTTGTCCCTGCCTACTTTGGGAAAATCTCAATCATACTCCCTGTACCTATATATATACTTTCGTACATGCACATACATTTTTTAAATACATACTCCCTCTTCCTTTCTCTCTCTCTCTCTCTCTCTCTCTGTCCATTATTTTGAATACCTCTCCCTCATTTTTAATCTCTATTTTGATCTCTTTGCCCTATCTTTCTCTCTCTTCATTATTATGAATGTATATTTCATTTTCACTTTATGTATAGCTCTCTCTGCACATCACTTTGTCTGTCTGTCTCTGTCTGTCTGCCTGTCTCTCCATCATTATTATCTCTCCGTCCCTGTCCCTCCATTATTTTCAATATGTCTCTGATTTTTTTTATACGTTTTGATTTTTGACAAAAAGACTCTGCACACCACTCTGTTTGTCTATCTGTCTGTCTCTCTTTCTCTCCATCATTATTATCTCTCTGTCCCTGTCTCTCCATTATTTTCAATATGTCTGACTTTTTTTGTATGTCTTGATTTTTGACAAGACGAAACTTGTGGCAGAGAGAGATCAAAAGATAGTACGAAAATGAGAGACGTATTTAAAATAATGGAGAGAGATAATGACTCTGAGACAGAAACAGACGGAGAGGCTTGCAGAGAGATCAAAACATTGATTGAAAATGAGAGACATTTATGATAAGGAAGAGAGACAGACACAAGGCAGAGAGATCAATAATTTGATTGTTCAGTTGATAACTCCCTACATAAAATTGCATAAACAATCACCTACAACAAATGTCAAGTAAAGTAGGTTACTCAGTAACCAGGGCTGTACCTAGGGCAATGCTGATGGTATAACTGTACAGAGGCTCCCAGATTTTAGGGTCCATCAAGATATGGCCTGAAATATTTCAATACTTAAATTTTTTCTGGGTAAAAAAGTAAAATGTCTCAACTTTTGTGAGGTTTATCATCTTACATAGAGGTAGATTATTGATCCATAAATGACTTTGAGTCAAATTAAACATCATAATTTTATGAATATTTCATTTTTGCTTGGTTTTGTTTATGAATAATAGCTGATTATAAAAATAGAAATGCTATGCAGTGGGCTCTATCAATGGTAAATTCAGACCAGTCAGGAGCATAGAAATATTGAAACTCGAGGAACCAATGAGATTACCAGCTTACTGCAGTGGTTCTCGAGCTTTATTTTATGATGGTACACTAATAAATATTCTGGACTTTTCTGGCACACGGATTGTAAAAATCAAATGAATCACACAAAACCATTCCAATAGTCTATGAACAAAACCTTCATGCTAGCATATTGATATATATATTCATCTTCTCATTTTCCTTTAACCCATTGCTAAAAAGGTTTAGATCTCACAAAATCTAGTGGTAAAACCACTAGATTAGCAACTGAGTGGCTGAAGTGGGACAGACATAATACCCATACTGGACATGTTTGTATGTTGCTAAAAAGGTTTAGATCTCACAAAATCTAATGCTAAAACCACTAGATTGGCAACTGTATGGCTGAGGTTTGACACACATAATACCCATACTGGACATGTTTGTATGTTGCTAAAAAGGTCAAGATCTCACAAAATCCAGTTATAAAACCACCAGATTGGTAACCCTGTGGTGGAAGTTGATTATTGATGCTGGACATGTTTGAGGCTTGTTTGTGCATTTGAGAAAATTTACATGGCACATTTGAGAGATAGTTGTGGCACGCTATTGTGGCACCGCACACAGTTTGAAAACCACTGGCCCTATAACTAGGTACTGGGCAGCACTGTCCTATAGAACAGCTACCCCATCGGGATTTTGCTCAGTTGCCCAATCCACCCCTGGGTGCATTTGACAAGTCCACTCTTTCTCTTTACTTTTGCTCTTTGAAAGTTTTTAAACAATCTATAAATTTTTTTTTGTTCTCTTTGTTGAAAAAGACAAATCTATGTCTTCTCACTTTGAATGTGTGACTTTGATAATATAAAAACTGAAACCTAAAAAGGGAGCTAATCCAGTTATTGTGTTCTAGGTATCCATACACTTAAAATGCAAAACATCTGTATTCAATTTAGGAATAAGAAATAATTCTATTGGAAATCTTTGGATTTTGTTAAATTTCACATTTCTTGATTATTCAAAAAAACGTAATTCTAGAATTCACAAATCAAGTCCTCTTAAAGATATATTTATGAAATGTTCTGAAAGCCTCTTTGTTACAGTTTGTTCTTCCTTAGAGCTGAGTTGCCAGATTTGGATACAAGGAGAGATAATCCGAGCTTTATCACGGACTTACTTACTCAGCACAGGCATTGGAATAGTGTCAGATTTGTAGATCAAGTGAGCCTGTAAGCAGTGGTTAAAAACCGCACTTGCTCAATTTCCAAATCCAATGTTATTCCAATGCCCATGTTGGGCAAGTTTTCAAGATAAAGCCTGGATTATCTCCCCTGGGAGGCCAATCTCTCCTTGAGTGAATATGTCTAAAAAACAATTTTCTAATTTCCTTATCAAATTTTTTCTATTTTTTTTTCTTAATTTCAGGATTATTGGACCTTAAGATTTTGGTTCTTGGGCAGAGCTGATGGTGTCACTAAGAAAAGGGCATTCACAGATTACTTTCAAGAACTCATGAATCAGGAAGACTTTCCTAAAAGTAAGTATAATCTACATTTTTCAACACCATAAATATATATCCATAAAATAAATATTGATACATTTAATGCTATTCCTGCTTATGACTTATTGGGAATTTCCAGAGGTCATTAGACATACATCCAGCAACTGGTGTTCTCGGGCACCCAACCACCTAGGTACTGACCAGGCTTGGCGTTGCTTAACTTTGGTGACTGTGCAAGAACTGGTATATTCAATGTGATTATATACCCATACATAAATATATTTATGTATGCAATGTATGTTTCATCATCATCATCATCATCAGTCTTTTAACGTCTGTCGTTGGACATAGACCTTCCCCAGGATTTGCCACACTTCTCTATCATGGACGTTGTGGAGCCAGTACTTCCTGAACTTGTCTAGCTCGTCTCTCAATCTAATATTCCGCCAGCCTCGGTTGCACATGTGATCTCGGGGGATCCATGTTGTGAGTCGTGATGTCCATCGATTGTCTGCCATTCTTGCAACATAGCCAGTGCACCGCCATTTGAGATTTTTAATGGATCCTATGATGTCCCCGACTCTTGTCTTTTCTCGGATGTACTGTGCTGTCTTGTGGTCTCTCCATGTGAGACCCAGCAAATCTTCTTGTTGAACTTTCATTAATCTAACCATCTCTAAATTCAACCAAAATTTGATCAGAACATTTTATTCATATTTTCTATTTGTTTCTATATCTATCAATCCATTCTACAGGGCTAAATTTATTGGAGACATTTCATATGGATATACTAAGAGCTGCCAAACTGTAGCTTGTGAGCTACATACTGCTTTTTGGCATTTAATATGCAGCTTGTGGAAATATATTAGCTGAGCCTCATTTCTCATTACAGTTGATATAAAATGTGGATAATGAGAAAAAAATTCAAACCCTGTAATTATTTATGCATGAACTGCGACCTCAATGGACTTGAACGAAATTTGGTTAGTAAAAATATTTAAGAATTCATATTCTAATTTTGATTGAGTGAAGCATTGCTCTCCAGTATTGTGGGAAAGAATTATGGGAGACAGAGTGAGTAATGAAATTTCAGGTCAGCAAGGGTTACAGAGGAATGTCAGAGGACTGAGGTATTAGGTAGGGATATATATATATATATATATATATATATATATATATATATATATATATATACATACATGTATTGTGTCATCCACAGACAGCTGTTTTGTTGTATTACAACTCTTCAGTGTGGCTATAGACTTCCCATTATCTCATCCAGTACCACGAGGCAGGATTGAAACCTTCGCTTCAGACCCAGAGGCCCATATCCTACCTCTGAGCTACGGAAGTGGACGGACAGTAGGGCTGAATTTAAGCGATATATTTATTATAGGTTAAATTCCCCATCCACCAGAGTGCTCTATTCCTATGGAAGAGCATTGCATATATATATATATATATGTTTACTTTGTGATAACTGAAAGTAATACATATTAACAGTTTGAAAAACTATGTGCATGAATAGATATTATTGAGCACATGTATTTGTTAATATTTATATATGATATTTGTAGCAAAACATGTATATAACAATAAAAATGTATGTGTGAATTTGGTTTGTATCTTGCTGCTCTCAAACATCTGAAATTTATCATATGTGACACTAACATTACCCTAGTTTGGTCACCCTTGGTATTTACTATTTGTGTTTCTGTTATTCTATGATAACTTAGTAGATGTATAATATACGGGTCAGGAGTGTTGATCTGTTATTGTGTAATCTTAACCATCTGATTGTCTGAGCAAGTTTTGGAAGCATGGAGATTACATTTACATATACATAGTAGCATAACTTGATTTAGTGACAAATATATACTAATTTCATTAGTAACTTGAAAGCACCCAGAGAACGCATCACTGTCATTGCCATTGCCAGGGGAAGTAATTAAACATGGATAAAGATTTATTCACTGTTGAAGTGGTCTTTTGGCCTTTCTTTGAAATAAATTCCAAGAAATTTATTGGGAACTTCTGGTGATATCGTGAGGACAAACATGGAATTTTGGCAATGATATGTGGTTAGGATATATAACTATGATGTTGGGGAGTTAATTGTGTATGGATCCATGCTCAAAAACTTGAACTGTTCTCTTGTAGCCTATTGTCCACCTCTTCACAAAATTTCATTGAAATCCATTCAGAACTTTCGGAGATACTGAGTGGATAGATGAACATATGCAATCAAATACCTATCTCCCTTTTCAATGTCATTACAAAAGTAAATTATTCTTGAACAAATTGCATTAGATACACTGGTTCTTGCACAATCAGCAAAGTTGAGCAATGTCACGCCTGGTCTGTGCCTTATTCATTGATAACCCCCTTTTCCAATTTTTCTAATTGATTACCCCTAACATGGCATGCTGCTAAAGGACATTGGTTGTGTGACGGTTTCTATTGAGTGATTAACCTGACCTGTTTTTCTTTCAAGATAAGATACGATGTATAGCGTGTAAACATTTTTTGCACAACCTAATGCTTGTATTTCGGGTTTCTTTTTAGGAGTTT
This sequence comes from Thysanoteuthis rhombus, assembly GCA_963457665.1. NCBI lineage: Eukaryota > Metazoa > Mollusca > Cephalopoda > Oegopsida > Thysanoteuthidae > Thysanoteuthis > Thysanoteuthis major. The sequence continues at coordinate 18,218,548 of OY735243.1, forward strand.
TGTAATTTTTCTTTTTCAAAAGATTTTATTTTGTTATTCTTTTTTTTTTTCTTTAGAGCTGTTCACTGCTTCTATTATTCCTGTGTCTTGACCTATAAATTTGTTCCAATTGTTGACAACTCTTTGTGAGAAGTGGCCCCTTCTTGAATTATTTTGGCTGTGTTCTTTGTATAATAAAAACTTGATTTGTCACCAGAAACTAGGGTGAAGATTGTGCTACTACGTAAACTTGAGTGGTCATACAAGACATTAAATTCTGAAGTCCTGATTGTGTAATGATTTACAATTGGTGGCTATCAGGAAAGCCAATGTCTGGGCAACTGAGGAGAACCATCATATATATTGATTGGTATATTCATTGACAATGAGAAAATGACTGGAATCAATATAATAAATAATGCAAAATATGGTTTGAAAATAGGTGATGAGTATAGTTCGCTCTGAGCTGTGCACATGTGTATGCAAATACACTTTATGCTATCAGCACACAAAGAAAACTAATGTGCACACAAAAAAATTCAAATTCTTAATATCCACACACATACACACGCCTATGTTTAGTTCTGCAGAAATGTATTCTTAAAATTCCTAATCTTCAGCCGTAAATGTGAATTCATAAATAATTGCCATTTTAGCATAATTTGTATATAATTATATGCATATATGTATACTAGTTGAAATACCCGACACCAGCTTAAATACTTAAGGAGTAAAAGAGGACAAAAAATTTCAGATGTAAAAAAGATTTCTCTTCATTTTTGACTCCTTAAAAAGGGGAAAAAAACTTTCCTTTCACTTTCAAACCTTTGTAAAAGGAAAAAAGTTTCTCCGAACTTTTCATCCCATAAAGAAGGGGTAGTTTCCCAATGCTTTGACTCCTTAAAGGCAGAAAAGGTTTCTCTTGATTTTTTTAGCCCTTAGAGGGGATGAAAAGTTCCCCTTCAATTTTTTAGCCCTTAGAGGAGATAAAAGTTTCCCTTCATTTTTTTACCCTTAGAGGAGATAAAAGTTTCCCTTCATTTTTTTACTCTTAGAGGAAATGAAAGTTTCTTTTCAATTTTGACTCTTGAGGGGAAATATATATATATATATACATATATATATATATATATATATATATATATATATATATATATATATATATATATATATATATATATATATATAAGTAGACATTACAGGAAATAGAAGTATTCAAATCAAATTTATCATAATTAAATTCCGGCTTTGTAAAAGTAATTTCAAAGTAAATAATATTGAAACTGTTTTTTCAAGTAAATAATGTCACACAATATAATACCACAAGAGTGTAAACTCTAACTATTTAAAATTATTTTTGCGGTTTCTTCATTATTTGAAATACTTAGTATTTGTGCTTACACAGCATGAGATCGTGTGGCTTCATTGAACTTGAAAAAACAAACTTGTTTATGTATTCATTTGTCCATGTTCCGGCTGTGTACCCTCTGGCTTTTGTCAATTGTTGTCTTCTCAGAGAGCATGCTTGATTGGACTGAGCATATATATATATATATATATATATATATATATATATATATATATATATATATATATATAAACACACACATACACCCTTGAACTTTTTTGCTATATGAAGAAAGGAGTCTAATAAAAAAAAATCTTTGGGTTCAGACATTCAAGACTCCAAATCATGTCATACCATTTTTTTTCACATTAGTTATATATCAGTTATGTAAGACCAACATAAGTTAAATTGGATGTGTATTTGTACAATTGTGTATCTATCTATGAGAATAAATAACATTCCTTTTCTTATGTCTTTCCAACTTTCATATCTAAGCTCTTTGTATATACCAACTAGAACATATGAACATTGAGCTTGCCTGAATTTTATCAAAATGGGGTCAGTGTTGCCAATTTAGCACTTTTCTTGCTAAATTCAGCTCATTGCTTGTTTTGGCAACGTAAAAATTCAACACTCAGCAATTTCAGCCGATTTTTTAAAAAGCAATTCTGGCCATCATTTAGCTACTTTTGAGTCATTCAAGACAGATCTACTTATATTTGGCTATCAGTTTTAAAAAGTCAACAGTGTTTTTTAGCACATTTTTTAATGCTTTTTTAGGTTGATTTGATGCAATTTTTTTTTGGAGTTGGCAACACTGGATTATCAAGTATTAATCATCATTTATGATGTAGTCAGACTATTTTCCTCAATGCAGGGGAAGCAAGACACATACTTCCTCCAGTCAAATCAATTAGCTGACCTAGCATCGATATCAATAGTATCTGGCAACATTTCCTCACAAAGCGCTTTTCAGGAGAAGCAAATAGATTACCCAATACAAGGGAAGTAACTTGGATGTTGACATCAAAAACATAACCTGGATATACAAAAAGCGGATATGACATGTCCAGTCCTATTGAGCATGTGCTCTGAGAAGCGTTTACATAATCTAGAACTAACAGCACTTGATAAAAGTACATGACCGAATTTTTGTGAACAAATGAATATATAGATGAGGAAAATAGAGAGACCATATCATAGATAAAGATGAACATGGTTAATTTGTCCATATTTTTATTTTTTTGAGCTTTGCCGCAAAACATTTCCCCCAGTTGCTGATTTTTATATACTCTTAGGGGTTAGGATAGATTGGGATTTTCGAGAAGAGTAAGACCAACAATGCTGATTCAAAAGAATATTAAATTAGAATCAGACTATAACATTGATTATTCTTGGGATAGATTATCACATATTCGCCATTTCTTTCTCTCTCTCTCTCTCTTTCTCTCTCTCTCTCTCACATGCAAACACTCACATTCAAAATATGTAGTGTCCATAAGATCTATGAGGGATCTTAACAAATTAACTATTGAAAAACACTTCATTATTTTATGTCCAGCAAAACGTACACAACATGAGAACCATTAAAATTTTGGTAACCCAACACACATGCATGCATACACACATCCATGCATACACACATGCACACACACGCACACATATGCACACACATTCCACTATATGTTTATATACACTGCAAGGGGTGAACTTGGTTAACCATATTTAATTGTATCTGCTAATTTCAGTGATTAGAAAATTTTGTACTACCAAAAGACTTTTCAGTTCAATTTTTCTTTGAAAACAAAAGTTTTCTTCTTCCTATCAATACTGTATGTTTTTACTCCCTATATGCCTTCTCCATCCTTACTTTACATCAAACAATTTCGTTTTACTTAAATCCTTCTAAATTGTGTTGGTGGCCATAGTTTTTTAACTCCCCCCTCCTTCTTATCCTAACCACTGCTTATTAAATTGTGACATGATTCCTGTCCCCCTCTCTCCCACTTATCAAATTGTGACAGATTTTCCAACCCCTCTACTTATTTTGACAATTAAGCACTTAAGAATACGATACTGTCAATTAAGCACCCGAGAATTCCATTCCTAAAACCAGAGTAGATATCAACATCCTGTGACCATAGTGAATTTTTTTGTAAAATTTAGATTTATTGCTAGAGGAACTTCACTTCAGAGAATTTCAGTAAAGAGTGTGACCAACCCTATCTTTATTATTTTGCTCTATTTTCTGGAACAGATGGGTATTCAAAGTTTGGCAAACTTTATAGAACAGACCATTATTATCAATTTTTTTACTACTGTTTACCTTCATTTCAATTTTTGTTTCTTTTTATCGTAACTCAACTCAGGCTAGTTCCTCTCTGCACAGTATAGCCTAATGGTAAAAGTGGTCAGGTGTTAACTGAGCCTTCCTCTTGTATGGAGGGTTGTAAGCTCGATTCTCACAGAGAACATCCTTTGTTCCGATTTGCTCTCTTAATTTATTTACTCAGTGCTGAAGGAAAACCAGCCTGAGTTAAGTTTGCAATAAATAAAAATTATTAAGAAGATGGTAGATAGCTGCAAAAAATGAATAATAATGATTTATAATACTTAATCTAATAAAGTAAATAAATTGGTGTATGCAATAGAATTTACAAGAAAAATTAGACTGATGACAAAATGAAGAAAACTTTGCTTTTAATAGAAACTGTGATCCCAAACCATCAACCTAGGTTTCTTCAGTTTTTAAGTTGGTCCAGCTGGCTGGCTGGTTGGCTATGTATGTATCACACACATAGAGACCGCAACAATGAAACTAGAGAGCTGAAAATTTAAGCAATTACTCATTATTGTACCTACATTTTATACCTATTTACTCATTATTATACCTCTTTAAACCCCCCCAAGAGGGTTTTAGCAAGGGGTTCAATTTAAAATGTAAGTTTATGCTAAATTGGTCCTTTAGTGTGTGCCCACTTATTTTTTGAAAATTCAGAACTTTTTAGTGATCATTGCCCAAACAAAAGATGAGAGAAGTAACTTATTTATTGATCCAACTTTTGTTCAATTTTATAATTGATCACCCCCCCCAACACATGCTGCCAAGTGACATTGATTTCTATTGAGTTACTTGCCAGACCTGTTCTTTTTTAAACTTACTTTCTTAAAGGCCGCCTTTACCAAAGTATAAGATTTCCAAAGATCATCTGATATATTTGAGGAAGTCCAGAGTATATGGTAACCAGGGACTTGAAAGAAATAACAAAGATAAAGATGCAAGTCTGGATAATTCAGGGTGAGCATATAGTTATTCCCCAATTATTAACCATCATATCTTGAAAGCATTATGCTTCTCTTTATAGGGGTATACCAAAGACTAGGTGTTCAGTGTATCAGTAACTTACATAAAAAAGGATAACGCTGAAGATTTAATGTTCACCTGGTGGATATAACGTTTGTCTCTCTCTTTCTGTAGTCTGCAAAACAAAGTTACCGCTAAATTACTAATTTTACTGATATTAGAATCCATCAACCAAAACTGTCAATGCAGGTTTCTTCAGTTTTCATGTTGGTCTGGCTATATATGTATCTGGTGTGCCGGCTGAAACAATAGGGATAAAGGACTGAAAATTTAAACATTTACTCCTCATGTCTTGAAATATATGTTTATTTTCGGATCTGAAAAACAAAATTCTCCACCAAAACATAATTTTTGGGATGTTTGATTTACAATATAAGTCTTTGCTAAAATGGTTCCTAGTTTATGTTCAGCTGTGTTCAAACTAGTTTTTTTTATTGAAAATTGGACACTTAGTGATCCAACAAAAGGTGAGAGACGTAATTTATTCCAATTTTGTTCAATTGATCAACCCCAACATGGCATGTTTGCCAAAAGATATCGGTCTTATGATGGTTTCTATTGAGTGACTAACCAGACTTTTTCATTCATTTTTTTCCAGACTATATTGGTTTCGTGAAGAGGGCTCTCGTTCTGTTGAAAAAATATTCACTTATCAAACGTGTGGAACTCCTGGTTGAAAAGACTGAGGAACCTCCATCCAATGACAATTTGCCTCCAATTAGTAAGTATTATTGTGTTTATTTCCTGTTTAACTTTCCATAAACACTGAGGTGGCATGTGGGAACCACAGGCCCGGCAACTGAGGAGGTGGGTGTTGCTAGCGCTCTGGGAGTGTATGACGAAAAAATATGAAAAATCTGAAAATTAATCTAAAAATTCTAACAATTGATTTAAAAAGATCAAAAAAATAGTCATTTAAAAAATCATAGGGATGGGAGGCTCAGTTTGACCTAGTGCCACCACTGCATAAACATGTGGGCTTTCTAAGTTTTTTTCTGTGGAAAATGTTTTCATATTGTTAATAAATGGTTCAGTATAGGAACTCCATAATTCATGCTTTTACTGAATTTTTGACCACTAAACCTTACTCAGTCATTGGTACAACCATTTCTTTTTCTAAAATGAAATTTAAATTGTTGACCAGAAATCTTCCTATGGGGCAGGAAATAGAGAGTTAATGTTTCTAAATCTGACTGGGGATGTGTAAGTAGTGGTGTACCACTGAGATTAGTTTATAGACCATTGCTATTTTTATCTACAAGAAAAATATTCTGTAAATTTTAAAAGTTTTACAGATGATACAAAATTGTATCATCCAATCTTATTTATGAGTGACCTAGTAAGAGAACTAGTGGACCTAATTTAATGTCAAGGTCAAGAGAAAGGTTATTAGATTTTGATGAAGGTAAATGTCAATGTAATAGTAACCTTATAACTTAAATGTTATGATTACTGTATGAATGAAAATAGATATTGTGAATGACGGAAAAGATCTTAGTATCATGACTGACTAAGTATCATTGTCTAAATATATTGTCAGAGCAGCTGCTAAGATGAAAAGAGTACAGGGACTGATTAAGCAGACTTCCACTATTATATATATTATATAAACAAGACTGAATGTGGTATACAAGCTTGGTCACCCTACTTGGAGAAAGATAAAAAATCTTTTTGAAAAAATCCAGAGATGAGTGACTTAATTGGTACCAGAATTGAAAAGAATGAGTTATGAGGATAGGTGAAAGGAGTCAGAGTTGATATTGTTTGGAAAAGAGACTAATCAGGGAGACTTGATAGAAATATTACTGATTATGCATAGTATTGAATTAGAACATATTTTTTACTAAAAGGTTGTACAAGGGACTGAGAGGCTATGCAAATATGGTGGAAGTGAATAAAAGTTGACTGAATATCAGAAACTTCTTCAGCAACAGAGAGGTCGGTCTATGGTATAGATTACAGTTGTATATTGTGCTATCAGCAAATGTAAATGAGCTTAAAAAGAATTATGATCATTATAATAATTATTTATTACACCACCTCTAACGCTAATATTTGATGACTTAGATATTGTGTAAGTATGATCATTTGATGTCTGCTTTTATAGACAAATTGAATACTTTTCTTTCACACTAAAAATAAATATAAAAACGTTACTCTTTTTCTAAAATGAAATATCTTCATTTTTTTCCGCGCAGAGAGTTTTATCACCGTGATGACCCCAGACGCATACACATATCAGCTTATCCCAGAAGTGCCAGTGAGCAACAAAACATTCTTGACCTTTCAACTGAAGGCTGCCGCCAATGCCTATCTTGCCCTTTCAGCAGTCTACAGTGATTTGGAACGAAAGACATATGAGATTGTGATTGGAGAAAACAATCGTAGGTCTATGATTCGTGAAGGCTCTTTAGGTCCAGTCAGAGCAGAAGCCATGACAATTAACATTTTGAGTGACAAAGAGTTTCGCTACTTTTGGGTGAGTTGGTCTGACCATCACGTAGAAGTTGGGCGTGGCACCAAACATGGTCAAAGCAGATTTCTGCATTGGCATGTTCCTCCAAACAAGCAGTTCAACATTAACTGTCTGGCTGTTTCAACTGACCGTGTCTCAAAAGGACAGTGGGAATTCGTTGAAATGCTTGGTAAGTATTTTTTCTCTCTTGAATTTTCTTGGTTTTCATATTCCAGTATCATGCAAAAGTAATTTTAATGAACCCATTCGGTGTGCATACTCATCCTGGAATACGGTCAAATCATGCTGAGAGCACCATTTTTTATTCAATCACTGAAGTTAAGCAGCATCAAGCCTGATCAGTACTTAGATGGGTGACTGCTTTGGGAGTATCAGGTACTATAAGCTTGTGGTTCATCATATTAAAACCGACTCAGTGTTACATTCTGTTCACGTGAAGATGTAGCTAAATAACTACTCATCCTGGGATAAAATTTTGAAAACCTCTACGTTATAAAAAAGTTGGTTAAAATACACTTTTGAACTACTTTATTACCCTAATTACTTTATAAATAACATTTAAAGAAAAGCCTAAAAAATCAACAAAACCAAAAAACTAAATAAAAACAAAATGAAATAATTAGGCGATTAATATTACCAATAAACTCTATGACTACCTAACTTGAAAAGAATTCCTGAAATCTTAGTCTCAAAATTATGACTTGCTCTTCAAAAACAATTAAATACGTAATTAATAAAAAACTTAATGTTGACGTTATCTCAGTAGCAGGAATATAGAAGATACCATACAAAGGATGGCGTAAGAAATACATTTGAGAAACCTCTAGAAGACTTAAAAAAAGACTGTATAAGCATCACAGGGTTTAAACCCTCACAGGATAGGAAGAGCCATATGGCCCTTAACAATAGAATATAATAAAAAAAATTTACCCGACACTGCATAACCAAGGGCTAAATAGCCCCCAGTTTTGCCCCATAATTAAAATTTTTAATCAAATAATGACAAAATCTGAATTTTCAGCTTATCTTTACCCCTAAAATATATTGTTTTTTTAAAATTTGCGCTATATGTATATTGAGCCCTGAAAAGGTTAAAAATCAACGACGCACTCAATGCACTAGTAATCAACCAAAACAAATGAAATCAAACTTCTGATTTAAAAGAAAAGAGCCAAAATAACAAAATAAATTCTGACACCAACGCATTGAAGCTGGATTAATTTCTCCATTCACTAGAATAAACCAACACCCTGGCTTTTGCAAAAAATTCCTTGCAAAAATAATACTGAAACAAAATAAAATATCAATAAACAAGAACATTGAAGATCCTAGCAGAATAAACTGTCCTGCCTATTATGGCTCACTGTAACAAGAATGTTGAACACTATGATGTAGATTCATTTTCAAATTATACTTATTATCCTGGAGAATTTGAAAGGCAGACCATATCAGAATAAGTAGCTTAGGTCCTTAAAGGGCTCACTATAACACTTGTTGTTTTGTAGGAATGCAGTGGGAGAACTGCTACTTTTAACGCTTTAGCAGACTCCCTTCCATTTTGGGCCTGGGCTGTTTTCAAATAGCGCCTGTCCTCCCCCTTCAGGTACAACTCGGTCAATAGCTTGGACAACTCTAGGAAACCTTGTCCAAGATGATTAGTTCAGGCTTTATGTGAAAGCACACCAAAAGTTTTGTGTACAGAGATCTAGGTCTTTATACATGTTATTCAAAGCATAGAAATTGGATTAAAAGTTGATCGGTTAAGCTTTGTGATAGAAAAGAAAAAAAAAATCAATTCTTTTGGGTAGCCTCTCTGACCAATAACATTTGTTGTGAATATCATAGTCTGAATTATCTCCCCTGAACCAGACGAATAGTCATTATGCGTGACATGGTTGGACTATTTTCCATGCCTATGTGTTCATTCGTTCACAACGTTTCAGCCATGTACCATCTGGCCTTCATCAGTTGTTGTTGTTGTTGTTCTAGAATGTGGAAAAAACTGCTCAGAGTGCTTGCTCAGTTGGACTGGACATGTCACTTCGTTTTTGTATATCCAAGTTGTGTTTTTGAAGTACTTCCAAGTTGTTTCCCTTGCATTGGGTAATCTGTCAGCTCTTTCTGAGAAGTCCCTGAAGATGAGAGGCTCCCAAACACTATTGGTATATAGTCATTATGATAACTTTGTTACTCGTATTTCTTTCGTCTTATTTTTTAAATCTTTTTATTGCAACTACCTAATTGTCATTCCACAATTGTAATCAAGCAGTTTGGATTAGAATAAGGAATAAGCTTCTAGCAAGATTCAAAATTACATCCCTAATTTATTTATTTCTGATCAATACTGCTTACAAAAGATCCTGGAATGATGATGATTTTGGAGTGTTGTATAAACATCAATACTCCAACTAACCTTCAATGAAGCTGATCCTGCCTACAAGCACTTAACAGTACAAATGCTAAAAGACAATTTATTGTGATGTCTCACATTCTCGTGATGCAGTATTAAATTCATACTTTAACTGAACATATGTGTCTATTGTTATGCCTATCTTCCAATATAATTGAATCATAAATCATCAATACTCTGTCCATCAACATATAAATGGGAGTTCTGATGAAAAGCAACAGAAATAAGATGAAAGAAATATTAGTCAAAAATGAATGATGTACTTGAAGTAATATTTTTTACAGAAATTAATTGCACCATTAAGCCAGCTCTAGTTTAGTTGGGTAGGCATTAAACTAATAAAGAAATAAATTTTAGTACGGCCAATATCAAAATAATAATAGTTTTTCAAAATATTGATATTTTCTGATGTGACCGTCTTTTCAGGCTGTTCCATGCGTTGTCCTGCCGAGAAGAAATTTTCTCTGACACCAGTATTTGTAAAATAATAATTGTCAATACTTAATCTAAGAAATTTGAATAATATTATAACTGTCATTCTCTCATTCAGTAAATGAGACCTATAAATGCTTTTTAATTAAATTAATAATATAAGTTTGTGTAGACGAAATTAGTCGGTGGGGGGTGGTGCTTGTATTTCTTAATTCCTGCATTATTCATTAATATGCAACCTTTTTTGATCAGATGCTTTCCCTGATGAAAAAGGTAAGTTTCTTGCTCATCCCTCCTTTTTCTTCTCCTATCGTGTGCATTCTTTTGGTTTTTCTTTCAAGACTAATATATACAGTAATACCTCAGTTAGCACTCAAGATACATTCCTAGAAAATGCAATGCAAAATAAAACTATTTGGGTTTATTATGATAAAGCAGAAATACAGATATGAGCTATCTGTACTCTTGAGTACCAAATAATGGCAGGGCAGGGCAGGGTAGGGTAGGGTAAGTTGGATGGGGTTGAAAAAAATTCTCATGTAATCCACTGGGTAGTTGGAATAAGTATGTATGGAAAGAAATTAAAATCAATCACTAAAATCAGGTGAATGTGTACATATTTTCGTTTATATAAGTTCTGCTATTTGTTTGGATTTGTTTTTCCAAACTGCACAAACTGACTTTCATAGATTTTGGGTCCATGAAAATGATATTGTGCCAAAATATGCATAGCATAAAGAAATATTCACTTACGGAGACTTTATTCTCATAAGTTTTTATGATCACTCCCTTGGCAGGATGTAAATCCACTGAAGTGATTCCTCCACCCCAATCACATAGCTTAGAGAGTACTCAATTAGCTGCTGAGTGCAGAGGGAAATTTTTCCTAATGAAGAATTTTCCCATACTCTTTGCTCATACCAGAAATTGAAACCAGGACCTTCTGCATATGAGGCAGATGTGCTAACCGTTCACTATTTGAATGAATCTTTCAAAGTAAAAACAATATTAAATTTCTTAGGGCAGAGAAGTTGAACTTCATCTTGTCAGAATGATTAATAAGCTGCGGGCTTGGAATAAGATAGGGATGTGTTGGTTTAATCTTTTAAGAATTAGTCTTGAGTATCTGGAGATGCAGGCCATTTTCCTCTCCTGATGGATGAATTTTGCAAGAAACTTGTGTATAGGTAGGATTATATACGAATGTGAATCACAGTTTCTTACATGACAACCTATGAATATTATCACAATATAAGCTGTGCTATCTCACTGAAAATGTTTTGCCAGTAACCATTTAAATAAAACATGCTATCGTTGTTGAGCCTCTATAAGATAGAATGGATTTTTGCTGAGTATTCTGTCTGGTAGACACTTTACTGAGTTGTTGGAAAAGCACTAGGTGTTGATCTATATCACTATGTGTTGAATTATTGTGTATGTGTATAGGTTTATTCTTAGACATATGGCACATTAGAAAAAGTATACAGTATTTAGTTATTTTGGACACTGTCGTGATGCTCTCTTATCTTTATTTATTTGAGAAACTTAACATTGCTAAACTTATTACAAAACATATTTAGAAGAAAGCGCTATACTGAATCAGTGCTAGAGAGAGCAGTGCTAAGCAGGGTATTACTGTATGTATATATTCATCGTATCATGCAGTTTTGACTTTTTAAACTGCTTCTTAACACGTTGTCACTGACCCCAGGACCCTAATATTAGCTTAACAAATTTCCTTTCCATCAATGCAAACCTGAAGTGCCAAAGGGAGATAATTCTGAATTGAAGAAAAAACAAGAAACAGGGCAGTGGTTCTTTATGGTTTGCACCTCTTTGAGATTTCAAAACGTTTTTTGCACAATTTAAATTAAACTTAAAAAAGTCAAATTCGGCAAAGTTAACATTAAAAAGTGTGAATCACAAAATGTTAGAATTCTTCAGATGTCAAAATTGAAAGTCTCAGCTCAGATATTATAAATCATTTTGAGAGATAAAAGAGAAAAACTAAAGCGGTGAACATCCGCAATTATTATCAAGTTGACAATAAGTAAAAATAGTAGTACTTAAATCAAATCTATTATACTTTGAAGTTTCCACCTTTCGGCTTTGTTAAAGTAGTAATTTTAAATGAAACTATATTGAAAAGTTTGTTTTTCAAGTAAATAATGTTATATGATATTATGTTCACATACTCATCATGACAGTGATAAAATGAGAAAAGAAATCAGTTTGAATATCATGACCAAAATTTTAAATCTTACTCAAAATCAAAGAATTACTGAAAAATCTTTCTATCCATCCTCACCACACACGATAATGCACCCAAGCAGACACATTGATACACACACACATATCTATCTATTTATATATAGGTATATAGTTATATATAAATATATATATATTTATATATATATATATATATGTATATATATATATATATATATATATATATATATATATATATATATATATATATATATATGTTACATTTGTGTATTATAGTATATATATGTGTGTGTGTACAATTGTTTGTGAATATATGTGTAGTAGATATACAATGGTATGCATATATATATTTATAATGGTAAGCATATATATATATGTATATATTTGTTTAGATGTATATGAATATCGTCTTATAATAGTATATATGTATGTATATATATATCTGTATAGAATGGCATGTATAAATGTATATTTATATCTGTGTATTGTATATTCATATGTATGTATGTGTTTGTATATACAGTATGGTATTGATTACATATACTTTTTATGCCTCAATTATAATTTTTCAATTTTTTCAATATTTTTCTATTGTAATATTCAAACTTATTTTCTGTCAACTTTTTACACAGTTTACTTGGATAAATTTAGATTTCAAATTTTCAATGTTGTGACTTGAAATATGATTTCCACAACTAACCAGATGTAGTTATTCCTGGTTTGGGAACATTTCAGCATGCAATTTCCCTTTGTCTGTCTGTCTTCCTATCTATCTATCTATCTATCTATGCTCATATCTACGTGTATATTTATCAATATCTATCTATGTTTCTATCTATCTATCTATGCTCATATCTACGTGTATATCTATCAATATCTATCTATGTTTCTATCTATCTATCTATGCTCATATCTATGTGTATATCTATCAATATCTATCTATGTTCATATCTATCTATCTATCTATCTCTACCAATGTTCATATCTATCTATCTGACAATCAAATATTTATCTCTCTTTCTCTATACATATATATATCTATAGATATCTCTATCTATTTATCTCTCTCTCTCTCTCTCTCTCACTCTCTCTCTCTCTCTCTCTCTCTCTCTCTCTATATATATATATATATATATATATATATATATATATATATACATATATATCAATCACTATATTCATATCTATCTTTATATCTATGTTCAAATTCATCTATATCTACATATCTGTTTATACCTATCCTCATTCACTATCTATTGTCATATATACCTATCTGATTATATATATATATATATATGTATATATATATATAATATATACATATCTCCACCTCTCTCTTCCTCTCTCTCTTTATACATTTATATTTATATTTCATCTATGTTCATATCTATATTTACCTATCTAGGTCTATCTCTATATCAATGTTCATACCTGTATCTATCTTTATTCCTATCTATATCTATATCTATACACACAAACACACACATATTCACTTACGTACACAATATAGACATTTTGTCTGTTAATTAAGATTTTTCTTGTTAGTTTTGAAACGGTAGTGTTTGTCCCAATTTTCAATGGTATTTGACATCTCGTGCTAGTTATGTCACTTCCGTTTGTAGTAAGTTAATAATGGAAGTTATATTCTAAAGTTGATTATTGATATATATATATATATATATATATATATATATATATATATATATATATTGTTGTGTTATTGTTTAATAGGCATTTTAGGATGTTAGTGGCCATTTCATATGAGATTTCGTTTATTCGAGGTTGTTCAGTTTTAATTAGAATCGCTTCTAATATTTGAAGTCGTTTCACGTATATCATCATCATTTTCATGGCTTGGCTTCGTAAGGATTTTTGAGAGTTTCCCACATCTGTTGCAAACTCTCAAGTGGCCAACGGGGCCTATGTTGGAGAGGTAAACCTCCCCACAGTAGTTGCAGGGAAAGGTCTTGCAGCTTGGGGGAAGTTCTGGTCTTGTGATGATGCCTCTTCTCTTATGCTCTCGCTCTGCAGTTTGCTTCGATGGGGGGGTTGCCTGGTAAACCTTGTGCTGCCATGTTTCCCTGTCGGCTTCTTATGTTGGCCCTTCATAGTAACTGAATCCACTGGAGATGAGGGTCCTTCTTAAGGAGTCCTCGTATCCGTAGTAGTTCTCTTTGTATATTTTGAGGAGTACCACTCTTTTCTTTAATAAGCTGGCATTAAATGGTAAAATATTACTCACTGAAAAAATCTCCAAAAAATAAGTGTGGACAGACGAAATATGCAAAATTTGTTTCTTACAGTAACGAAATAATTCTTGGAATCAGTTGTTAGAGATACATCAAACAATAAGTCTTTGTTGCCAACAGAAAATCAAATTGAAAGTTCTCGTGGTCAACAGTCTCAGAAATATATATGATTTTTATGTATGTTAAGCACATGAATGTATGTTTCTAGAGCTTGTGTATATTGGAAAATAAAACTGATAATTAGCTCGAGTAACCAAGCTCCAATTAATTTTGAAGTATAACAATGAACCTGACGACTAAAATTACGTCCAGTCCTGTAGAAAAAAACTTTTCAACCATCTTAAACCTTGAGTTCAAGGGACACAACTTCTAACTTTGATAATAGGAGTAGTGTACCCCAGTCGAAATCGAATTTCAAACAATTCACTAAGGCGACCAAGTTCAAAGCATGTACCACAGTGTTGTTTGTTTGGAGAGGAAAAGGGTGCTAAAATCTAATTATAAAAATATTCTACTTTTCTCGTGGAATGCATCATAGATACAAAATGTTGATGTGAGATGTTTCTGTACAAATCTCTTCTGTGGGGCCCCACTTAGAATAGTTATCCAAACAGAAGGTTCTTTGGAAGATGGTAGGTAGTTTATCATTCTGGCAGTGTGACCAGTGCAGGGGCGTCTTTTGCTTGAGGCCATAGCTGTCGAAAAGATCTCAGTGTCTGTGATGAAATTGCTCCAGTACACATTGGGAATGTTGCAGAGACAACACTGATGGAAGCATTTTAGTAGATATAGATGATGCTGGTATTTGACCCAGAATTAATCAAAGATCATTTCAAGTCTGGCTCCTGGTGGATCCTCCCCACTATACTTCCAGATTCCAAACTCCTTCCAGTGTTTATGATTTGTAGTAGTTATCATAATTCCTGCCCTAGAATTGTCAAACAAAATCTGATTCTCCCAAAATTTATTCAGGTGCTTTTTAAGTGTGTTTATTGTCTTTGTTTGAACAACATATTTTGGCGGAGAGTTCCACATTTTGCTGATCAGATCGTAAAGGTGTTTTGTCTTATTGCAGTCTGTGCAATTACTGGGAAGATTTTCATATTATGCATCCTGGAAATCCAATGTTTTGTCAATTACTTCCACATATGAAAGAAGTCCACTACTAATTTGATATATAACTCTGATACTATCTTAAACATCCCTGTTGTGTCACTTCTGATATGACTATAAAAATGCTGGTAGCTCCAATGTTTCTAGACTTTCTGGGTTTGTTAAATCTTTCAAATTCGGTAGTTGGTCAGTGGCCCTCCTTTGAACAGACTCAAGTTAATCTACATGTTTCATCTTATTTAGAATTCTTCCCCATATAGGAGTGCGGACAGCACAATGGATGTGTCATCATCATCATCAGTCTTTCAACGTCCATCGTTGGATATAGACTTTCCCCAGGATTCGCCACACTTCCCTATCATGAGAGTCGCAAAGCCAGTACTTTCTGAATTTGTCTAGCTCGTCTCACCATCTAATACTCTGCTGGCCTTGGTTTCACTTGTGATCTCGGGGGATCCATGTCGTGAGTTGCAATGTCCATCGGTTGTCCACCATTCGTGCAACATGGCTAGCCCACTGCCATTTGAGATTTTTAATGGATTTTTTTGATGTCCCTGACTCTTGTCTTTTCCTGGATGTACTGTGCTGTCTTGTGGTCTCTCCATGTGAGGCCCAACATAATTTTTTCATGTGCACGTTGCATAGTTCTCTATTTGTGGTGTAGACTTTAGTTTTTGTAGAAATATTTTTTAATGTGATTTAGAATATGGGGAATGAACCTTAGCTATTATTTTTGGAAAATCATGTGATACTCATGTGTGAAACAAATATATAAAAATTACTAATTTACTAATAACCTTTTAATTTGAAATAATATTGTTTTTTCTAAAAGAAAAGCTATTTCACTGTTAACCTTTTTAAAGAAATATAATCCTCTAAAATGGCTTAATCTTTTCAACTAAAATATTAAACATTATTTGTGCATGTAGACCTAGCGGTTGATTACTTTTCATCGTTGTTTTACTTATTCTCTGTTTGTATTCTTGAGTGTTATTTTTCTTACCATAATTTGCACTGTGTATAAGATTTACTTGAATTCATGGTGTATAAAAAATTGACATGTATATTTTTCATACTATGCATAAAATTTACAGTGAATAGAAGCTTTATATTTAGCATATAGTTTATGAAATTTTTCTCTCAGTGTATATGATGATGGAATAATGACAATACTCTATATCAGAATACACTAGGAAATACAAGGAACGAATTGAACAAAATACTGTATTCAGAGACGATAAGAGTACTACTTTGAATAGTTTATATAATTATCATGATTCTTCATTTGGAAAATTTAGAAAATATAGTAATCCAAGGGCAAGTAGTACATAAAAAATCAACCTCGAAACCCAAGGATCTTGACTTTCTGGAAGTATCTCTTAATTGCACTATGAAGGGTAGAGTCAGTAGTACACCCTAGTGTCTGGTAAAATTGATAGCCACCGGTATTTTAAAAAAGAACCTCAAAAAATAAGCTAAAATGGCTTGTGTTTTGCATCAAATGGGAGAACTCTTTGGTGTCTAATTGCTCAGGGAATCAGTACAAGATAGGAGGTTGGAAAATCTGTCACAAATTAAGGAGGGTAGGTCGGAAAAAATAGGGGTACTGGAAAATCTATCACTATTTCATAAGCAGGAATTAGAATAAGCAGGGGGACAGAAAATCTGCCACAATTTAATAAGCTTAGGTTGGGAAACTATAGTCAACAACTCAATTTAGTGAGAGAAAGTTATTTGAGGAAGATTTAGGGGAAGGGTGGAGCTTTACGGTAAGGATGGAGTTCAATCGAATTCTCTCCCTTGGTTTAATAGTTGTTTTTTGGAAAAGAGAATTTTTACAAATCTGTGGTTTTCCTCTACCCCCACAACTATTACAGAGCAGAGATGGACTCTTGGAAATTAATAAGCGTTGGTTGCATTTCAATAAGAGCGTAGGGACTGGGGAATTTTTTCCAAAATTTATATACAGTCGAGGACGGCAATTAAGAATTCAAAAGAACTAGTTCTAGAATTATATTCAAGGGACATAATTCTGTATTTCTACAAAATGGTTGTTAGATCTTGACGGTTAATTCTATCAACATCAACCTGCAAAGAATCTGTCATTCACGATATGAATGATACTTGTAATACAGAACTAGTTACAGCAAGAAGTATCTCCGAATTATTGGTACGAAGAAAAAAAAAAATTAAAAGTAAACGTACATGTAAATAAAGAACGGTTTGTTACTTAACTCTGGCATTAATTTGAAATAAATCTGTACTATTTTTGTTTCCGTCAGACAATTGTAGGAGCCAACTTTTCAAACAAGGGTAGTTTGTAAGACAAACTTTTTCGTTGAATGTTGAGGCTGATTGGTTCCGACCAACTGGGATTTATTGTTCTTGGATTATCTCTATAGTTGTTCGTAAAGAAAAAGTCAAAAAGAAAATCATTTTCTTTACTGTTAATAATTTTGAGAAGTGTTTCTAACATTTACTAAAATTTTGAACTCCTCGTTGTTTACTCAACATTTTGGTGGATTCATTCTTTGGCTTTCTGCGGGTGTAATATGTGATATATCTACATGGAGAGAGAGTCTTTTTCTCCACCAGTGAGAAGTAAAAAGAACTGACAACATTTCCATGTTGAAAATTATGGGACATAGTTTACTGCACTTATTATTACTCGATTTAGAAGGATTGCAGTTAACTTAGAAATTTTCCGTTTGATACAATTTTCTTTACATATGTTACAAATAAGGTATCTCCATCTTGTCTTGTATTTTAGATGAATGGAAAAAAATAATTTATCAAGTACAACAGGCTCCAATATAGGATACCTGTATATCCTGTCTTGCAAAACAACTACATATAGATTTAATTCAATCTCCAAAAAATGCATTTCTGATTAGAATAATTTTATGAAAAAAATTGGAAATTGATCTGCCTTGCATATCAAGATTTAAACTTGAATCTAATATCAATTTAGATTCCATTTAATCCTATATTTAAATTTGAATTTACATTTTATGATTTTTTCTAAAATATTCTTCACTGACATACTCCACTCAACTCTTTAATATCACTGCCTTTTTCCACAATGTGGCTTTGGAGAAAATTTTGATGAATACTTTTTAATTAAATGAAAAAATGCAAAACCTATAGTTAACGTCTCTAGATCAGAATGCTACAATAGTATTACCTCTCCTAAACTGGAGGAAAAATAATTGATATTATTTTTGTTTCTTTGTATTGAAAAAAAGAAAAATCAGAATTTCAATTCTGTCAATTTGTTACTTCTTTTGTTATATAAAATTAATCATTAACAAGACTGGCTACTCCAGGGTCCTTTAACTGAAAAAAGATCTTCAAATTTGGCCATGGAAGGAGACGTAATAAAAAACAGATATTTCTCTTGAAAATCTGGATAATTCTTGATCAAACTGCAACAGTAGAAAAATAAACAAGAAAAAAATATAACATTAAACTCTATTTTACTTTACACTCCTGGAGAAAGAGACCAGGAAAAGAAACTCTTTCTTTATGGATGTTAATATTACACTTGCAGAAGGCTGTAGAATGGATCCACCGGAATGTTGTGTAAAGAACATAAACAGCAGGAAGGTGTTTAATTGATTGAAAAACTCTTTGAATAATTGAATATTATTTTTTTCGTTCACAGTGTAACAAAAAAGAAATATAATACTCATAGTTTTATTCTTAAGAGATACAGTGACTTCTTTTGAAAAAAACTTTTTGCTTTCTTGCTGATGATATACATCAATAATATATACGATGAATAGCTGTTTAAAAATTGACTTGGAAAAAGATATTTCAATTAAATTTACTACTTACGAGAGAAGTAACCAAATATTTTGAAGCCATACTTCTATATGTATGGCTGAAGATTAGGGTCCATTTAAGCATTATAGTTACATTTTAAATAGAATGCATCACCCTGAAAACTTTAAAATCAAGCTTTCCTGATGAAATAAAGGTCTTATAGATTGGTAGAAACAAAAAAATTATTTGTGAAAAAATTTTTGAAATTTCTTTGCATGACATCTCTGCATTCAATTGTGGACCACCATTTGCTCATTGTTCGATAACTATTTTAGATTTTAATAAAATACAAATAAGTTTGAGTATATAGTAAGTAGTAGTTGTAGTAAATGATTGCCAAAATAAACAGATCGATAAACAGGTCTGGTTAGTTACTCTATAGAAACCATCATGTGACCAACATCTTTTTGCAGGATAGCATGTTGGAGGCGATCAATTAAAAAATTTGAAACAAAGGTGATCAATGAATGTGATACTTTTCTCTCCTTTTGTTGGATTTCTAAAATGTCTGAATTTTTGAAAATCAAGCATGAATCCAGCAGTGCACAAACTCTGAAACAATTTAGCTTAAACTTACATCGCAAATTGACCTCCATCCTTGGAAACTTATTTAGTGGGAATTTGAAGAAAAAAAAAAAAGAGAAAGTTTTTTGTAGACATAATAAGGAATAAATTAGAGGTTCAGCCCTCTACCTTCTTTTGTGCAGTCTGTATTTGTGATGCATACATACATAGTCATCCACCAAGCCAGACCAACTAGTACACCGAAAAAACCAACTTTGATACTTTTGGTAGATGACTTTAATAAATAGATAAAAAGTTGTCTATCAAAATGGTGTTTCTTGTGCACTAATAGCAAGGTTGAAATAACAATTTCTGTCCCTTTCTCCATGTATACATGGGGTTCCCTCTATAAAAGCTATGCGCCACATTCTGCCCATGTTGAAAGATATATAAATCTCTACATATTTCTCTTCATGTATTATTTACATTGATTTTGTTCATATGTTGTAGCAAAAGAAACTATGACTATATGATAAATTCTTCAAAAGGCTTCTAGCATTGAGGTTATGGTAGTTCAATATGATAGATCTAATAAGAACAAGAGCCATAAGTTTAATGATAGGTCCACCATCCTTATATCCATATCAGTGATTTCCTATTTCAAAGAGATTCTAAATGAAGTTGTAATAGCATTACCAGTTGTGGTTGTATCAGCTGGAGGAAGAGGAGAAATAGGTAAGTGAGGATAAATCAACTGAAAGTCTGTTTATCAAAAAAATAGTTAATAAGTTAAAATTAAATCTAAGAGTACAATTTTTGTCAATAATTTGTTTGAGTTCTTGTTGGGTTATTTTTTTTTTTTTATATAAGTGGGTTCTAAATGAGCATTTTTTTGCTCTGAAGTTAGCTGGGAATAGAGAAGGTTAGCTGATTTTAGCCATTTTTGAAGAGAGTTTTAGTTATCAATAACAAACAATATTTGGTAACACTGTGAAAAAACAAACTCTTGATAAATCATCAATTGATCAAAATAGATGCTTTCCTAATGATATCACACCTTTTTATGACATCACACATCTTCCTCCCTTCCTCTTTCTATTGTTTAATGTAACTGGTACCGACTGACTGACTGATTGACCAACTGACCAACTGACCGAAAAGTCTCTTATTGAGATGTGTGGATGCATGTAACAACTGTTGATTTTGTGGAGTTTATTGAGAAGGAACTATCAAAAGTTTCTTGTTCAACAATGATCCATGATCAGGTAGACCAGCTGAAGTTTATTTGGATCAAATCAAGGTATGTTAGTTACTTTGATGATGGCTACCCCATAAGGTAAGAAAAGACTGTTGTGTTGACATTGTAGAGGAAGTGAAATGAACTACTGCTAATCCAGTATTCGGGGTGATCAATTAAAAATTTGGAAAAATGGGTGAAAAATGATTAAGTTACTCCTCTCAAATTTTGTTGGGCTGTAATCACAAAAAAGTTTGAATTTATCAAAAAAAAAAAAAACAATAAGTGGGTACAAACCAAGGAATACTTTAGCATAAACTTACGTCGCAAACTTGATCCTCCACTGAAAACCTAGGGTGGAGATAAAAACAAAAAAAATGGCTTTTCTAAACTTGATTGTAAATGTTGATAATTCTACTCCTTTAACTCTGATGGTGTGGCCTGTATGTGTGAGACATTCATACATAGCCAGCCAGCCAGCCAGCCAGCCAGACCAACTTAAAAACTGGAAGAAACCTTTTATCTTTTTTTAAGCAACCATACGAAACGTTTTTGATAACGACAAAAAATGGAATAGTTTGGATAATACATGATGTACAACTTTGTTAAAAGTACGTATAAATATCTGGAATGCCAAAACTACTTGTGAGCATTGAATTCCTCAGGTAAAAACAAGACAAAAATTAATGTGTGCTGACCTAAGAAAGGAACCCACATTAGTCTAAAAAGGGAATCTGTGTTAGTCCAAGAAAGTAATCCATGTTGTATACTTCCCACTTGGGCCAGTGATCAGTGTTCTAGCCCTGGTATAAACTTGCAATTTGAAAGCTGATTTTCAATGCACGCAGGTCCTCCCTGCTTGAACAATTGATGCAGCACAATTTTCCTCCCTTTGGTTGGAATCTTGAAATAGTTTTAACCTCATATCATTATTTTATATTAAGTCATATTAATGCTTATGAATGATATAATTTCTCATTAAATTCTTGTTTGAAATGAGTTGGAATATTATTTAAAACAAAAGTTTATAAAATTCAGTGAACATTTTCCTTTTCAAATTAAAATCAAATTTTCTTCTTATCTAAACAATACAAAAAAAGATAGATGATTGGACTATTGGTCATAAAATGTCCATTCTTATTGGTTGGTGAAGCAAATTTTTTGAAAATTTTGTGAGGCAAAAGAAGTGTTATTTTAGAATTTTAAACTACCTCAAAATCCATGGTTTCTACCTCTAGCTTAAATTTCAGTTGGCTAGATAGAGAGTATGAATTTTATTCTCACCGTGGGCTTACTGTTTATTTCTGATTCCCCTGTTTAATCAGTCAGATTATAGTCCAAATCAAAGTTATGATAAAAAGCTACTAAAAATTAAGCTGAAGGCAAAAACTAATCCAAATCGATAATAATATCTCTAAATCTTTGCGCTTTCAAGAGTATCTGTCGAGTTGTCTCCCTTGCATCGCAAATCAGTACTTACATACACACTATTTATACTGTATAGTTTTTGACATTTTAGAATAACTAATGATTTTTTATGTTGACTTTCATTTTTACCATTTTTTTCTATAGACGTAACATTACTTAAAAAAGAATGGAAATATAAATGAAGATAGTCCTAATATCATCGATATTAGTTTCGTTTCTTTGCATTAAAAGAAAAAATTTGAAATTCTGTCAATTTTTTACTTCTTTTGTTATGTATAATTAATCATTAACAAGAATGGTTACTTCAGGGTTCTTTAACCGAAAAAGTTCTTCAAATTTGGCCATGGAAGGAAACATAGTAGAAAACATATTTGTCTAAATAAATGGCATGAAAATCAGGATAATTCTTTTTATTTCTTTTGTTACATAATATTAATCATTAACAAGACTGGTTACTTCAGGTCCTTCAACTGAAAAAGCTCTTTGAATTTGACCATGGAAGGAGAAATAATAAAAAAAACATATTTCTTTAGATAAATGGCATGAAAATCAGGATAATTCTTTTTATTTCTTTTGTTACATAATATTAATCATTAACAAGACTGGTTACTTCAGGTCCTTCAACTGAAAAAGCTCTTTGAATTTGACCATGGAAGGAGAAATAATAAAAAAAACATATTTCTTTAGTTAAATGGCATGAAAATCAGGATAATTCTTTTTATTTCTTTTGTTACATAATATTAATCATTAACAAGACTGGTTACTTCAGGTCCTTCAACTGAAAAAGCTCTTTGAATTTGACCATGGAAGGAGAAATAATAAAAAAAACATATTTCTTTAGTTAAATGGCATGAAAATCAGGATAATTCTTTTTATTTCTTTTGTTACATAATATTAATCATTAACAAGACTGGTTACTTCAGGTCCTTCAACTGAAAAAGCTCTTTGAATTTGACCATGGAAGGAGAAATAATAAAAAAAACATATTTCTTTAGTTAAATGGCATGAAAATCAGGATAATTCTTTTTATTTCTTTTGTTACATAATATTAATCATTAACAAGACTGGTTACTTCAGGTCCTTTAACTGAAAAAGCTCTTTGAATTTGACCATGGAAGGAGAAATAATAAAAAAAACATATTTCTTTAGTTAAATGGCATGAAAATCAGGATAATTCTTTTTATTTCTTTTGTTACATAATATTAATCATTAACAAGACTGGTTACTTCAGGTCCTTCAACTGAAAAAGCTCTTTGAATTTGACCATGGAAGGAGAAATAATAAAAAAAACATATTTCTTTAGTTAAATGGCATGAAAATCAGGATAATTCTTTTTATTTCTTTTGTTACATAATATTAATCATTAACAAGACTGGTTACTTCAGGTCCTTCAACTGAAAAAGCTCTTTGAATTTGACCATGGAAGGAGAAATAATAAAAAAAACATATTTCTTTAGTTAAATGGCATGAAAATTAGGATAATTCTTGATAAAATAATCAGTTTGTCTTTCTTTTCCTTTCTCTCTTTATCCATCATTTTGAACTTTTCACTTTTTGATGTTGAATGTCTGGAATCGTCATTATTGTTAGGTAAGAAAAATGAAGGGATTTGATTTTTAATTTTGAGAAGGTTCGTGAGGTCTAATGGTCAGCAGCACAGAAAGTGGAATCATCAAACTGATTTCAAACTCTGGCTGGGTCAGTTGGCGTTCACTCTGCAGTAATCACTTCCCCCCTCAGCTATTGATAAATAGCTGTGCAAACTGGTAATATTGGGAGAGTACAGCCTCTTGTTCAGTATCATGAGTGGCAGGCAATCCATAGAGTAGGGAATATGTCCCTGAAATATATGGTAGATGGAGCTCTAATGAAGCTTTGACTGGCCTGGCAAGCCAGAAGAGGATTATGATTGACTGCTTGAGTAAAATGAAGGAGACTAAAAATGGACAGATGAAATAGCATGACAGCTGTTTCCATCTCTATATGGCACGTCAAGTACAACTGGAAGATTTGAAATAAGAAAATAACAGGTCTGGTTAGTCACTCAATAGAAACTGTCGCCTGACCAACATGTTTTGGCAGCGTGCCGCGTTGGAGGTGATCAATTGAAACATTAGAGAAAGGGGTGATGAATGAGTAAGTTACTTCTATCGCCTTTTGTTTCGTTTCTGAATTTACAAAAAAAAAAAAAATAAGTGGGTATGAACTAAGGGACCAATTTAGCAAAAACTTACATTGTAAACTGAATGGACCCCACACCCCTTAAAAACCTATTGAGGGTATTTTGAAAGATTTAAAAAAAAG
The DNA here is from genome assembly GCA_963457665.1 of Thysanoteuthis rhombus. Classification (NCBI taxonomy): domain Eukaryota; kingdom Metazoa; phylum Mollusca; class Cephalopoda; order Oegopsida; family Thysanoteuthidae; genus Thysanoteuthis; species Thysanoteuthis major. Next base: position 18,243,446 of record OY735243.1, read on the forward strand.
TTTTTTGTATATATAAGCAGTAAATATTTAATTTTTCAGCCCTCTAGCTCCATTGATGCAGTTTGTACATGTGATGTCCACATACATTGTAAGCTGGGCTGACTTGAAAACTGAAGAAACCTATTTTTACAGTTTTGGCGATGATTTTGGTTAATGGTCTCTAATTGTGAACTTTGCACTGTTACTTCACTAATTTCAGTTGGAGAGATATTGCTAGATATTTGTGTGACCATGGGGGATTGGTTCCTTGAAGGGCCTCTCCAACATTTAGTGAGATTTGTCATGAGAAATGCAGTAGATAAATTTACTAATTCTAAAGTTTCTGGGAAGCCCCTCCTTCTTTTGGGGCACCGGGAATACCCCTCTGTCCCCCGTCTCAACTATGCCTCTACTCTTTTCCCCACTTTTAGAAAAAAGTAAAGCATGAAAAAGTCCAATTGTTTTATGGATTCTTCTGTATTCAGCAATAATTGCAATCCAGAAGCAGTCGCTCGAAGTTCCGAGATCAAATATTCCCATGATCCCACACATTATTAGGTCCAGTCTCTTCATTTCAAGAAGAAAGAGATCCACGTTGCCCGAATCCTTTCTTGTAACATAGCTATCATTATAATATTCTGTCTACTACCATCAAATTTGGATACTACTCCTGGAGAAGGCCATAGAATTAATTGGCTGAAATGTTAACACCACAAACAACAATGAGTTCAATCGTCTGGAAAATTCTTTGAATGGTAACGACCCTTTTCGCAACTATAGATAGTATCTCTTCATTTTTGTCAGAAACCATCAACCAAAACTGTCACCAAAACTGTCAACAACGGTCTCTTCAGTTTTCAAGTTGGTGCAACTGACTGGCTGGTTATATGCTTATGTATAAAAGTATGTACCATGTATACAGGATATCAATGAAGCTAGAGAGCTGGAAATTCTAACATTTATTCCTTATTGTGTCCACAAGGAATGTTTTGTTATTCTACCTCCCCCCCCAATACATTCTTTAGTGCAGGCTCAATTTGCACTGTAAGTTTATGCTAAATTGGTCCTTAGTTTTATGTCTAGCTATGTTCATGCTTATTTCTTTTGAAAATTCAGACTTCTTAGTGATCCAGCAAAAGGGAGAAGTGACTCATTCATTGATTGACCTTTTTTCTAATTTTCTAAATGATCACCCCCAACATGGCATGCTGCTAAAAGACATTGGTCATGTAACAGTTTCTATATGGTAACTGACCAGACATTGCGTTTAGCACAATGTTTCTGCCTATATGTCCCCGGTTTTTGTGGGTCTGTGGGAAGTTTTGAGATGATCGGTTATTATTCCTCAGATGATTCAATTGAATATCTTTATCTTCATTGTCTTCATCACAACATTTCAGTCTTGATGTTCCTTGATAAACTTATTGCTTGACTAATAACTAAGTAGATAAGAGAGAGATGAGAGCAAAAGAAAAATCCAAGATTATCAGATATACAGCAAACCTTCTTATCAATGGACCTCTTATCACTGGGTTTGGGAAAAGATAAAGCAGCAGAATACAAAATGCTCTTCGCTGTAGCATTTATTGACTTCAAGAAGGTTTTTGACTATGTGGAAATTCCCATGGTCATTAAAGCTATCATTCTACAAGGTGTAGACCCTGTATACGTCAGTACACTGTCACATATATACAGACAAAGCAGCTCCTTTATCAGGCTACATAAGGACTTGGAGCTCTTTCAGCTCCAAAAAGGAGTAAGACAAGGTGATAACAGTTCACCCAAACTCTTTGCAGCCTGTCTTGAGATGATCTTCTTAAATCTAGACTGGAAAAATGAAGGAATCAAAATAAATGGCGAATATCTGAGTAACCTCAAATTTGCAGATGACGTTGCCCTTTTTGCAGAGAACCCTAGCAACCTCCAACAAATGCTAGATGAATTAAATGAAAAAAGCAAGAAAGTTGGTCTTCACTTGAACTTCAGCAAAACATGTGCAACAATCACATTGGAAATAAACTCAAAATTGAAAACACTGAACTGGAGAAAGTAGACCATCACATCTATGTACGACAATTAATCTCCATGAAATCCTCAAAAGAAGAAGAAATCAAGTGAAGAATCACTCTAGGATGGCAAGCCTTCAGTAGAGCAAGCTATACCTTCAAGAACAAGAAAATCCCATTAGTCCTGAAAAGAAGGGTATACAGCCAATATAATCTGCGGATAGTCACCAACAGAACTAAAAAATAGAAGGTAACCAAGAGACTAACCCTCAAACTGAGAAGCATGCAATGTGAACATGAAAGAATCATGCTCAACATCACATAGAGAGATTACAAAATATGAAGGAAAAAACAGGAGTCCAAGACATCATAGACTCCATTGGAAAACTGAAATGGCAATGGGATGGACATGTTGCAAGCATGGAAATTAAATGATGGACACCACGACTCACAACATGGATCCCCAGAGACCACCTGTGTAACCGAGGCTGGAAGAAGATAGAGATGAACTAGATAAATTCAGAAAGTATTGACTCTGTGTATTGACACACGATAAAGAGGTGTGGCAAATCCTGGGGAAGGTCTATATCCAACGATAGATGTTAAAAGACTGATAATGATGACAAACAAAATCTTTTTATTGTAAATATTTCATCCATCAATATTTCTTTGAGCAAACATTTGTAAAAAAAATTATGAAAAAATATTTTCCTACATAGTAAAGTAGTACAAATTTCTTTGACTAAGTCTTACCTTTGTCTCTTTTGGAAATGTTTTGTTTTTGAGAAGTAGGTTATGTATGAATGTGTGTGCGTGTATGACCGTACTGAATCCTTGTGATTCAGTTAAGTAAAGAAAGTTCTCTTGCTACAGTACTGATGGCAACCCCTTATTCTTAAACCTGCTTGATGTGATGTAGGGTGGCTTCTTTTGGTACGTTTGTACCAAATTGATACATTTTCACCCTTTTGGTACTATGCTCAGATAACTTAGTACATTTTTGCAATTTCTTTTTAAATCCATAACAGTCGAGCGAAATATTGAATGTATTTTGATTCACATCCTGCAGAGCACTTATAAACTTCACAAATAATTAGAAGTTGGTGAGAAAATACAGATAAGATTGAAGCGTTTTTTTAGAGTTAGGTTCCTCAAGCTGAGAACCATGCAACATGTACAAGAAGGAATCGTGCTCAATTTCACCTAGAGAGATCATAAGACAACATAAAGAGAAAAAAAAGGAGTCAGAGACATTATAGAAATCATTAGAAAATTGAAATGGCAATGGACTTGCCATGTTGCAAGAATGTCAAACAACCACTGGACATCATGACTTACAATGTGGATCCCCAGAAATCATATGTGAAAATGTGGCAGGAAAAATATAAGGTAGTGTGATGAACTCAACAAGTTCAGAAAATATTGGCCCCAAAACAACCATGATAGAGTGATCTGGTAAAAAATGATGATGATGAGTTATATTCAAAATGTTTTATCTTATTTGGTACTTTTTATGGGCAATCTGGTACATTCTGGCCAAAGATTTTGGTACATTTGCTAAAACTCTGTGGCAGCCCTGATGTTAGGTTTTGCTAAAAAAAAATCCTGCAGGAGACATGAGAAATAGGTAGACTTAGCCTCTGTGAATGCAATGGACACACATTTCACAAACTCATTTGATAGCATCTCATTGCTGACTGAGTATCCCCGAAAGGAGACTGTCTGTCCATGCATGAGTAGTAAGGTCCTCAGATTTGTTGACAAGTAACATCAATGAATGAATCTTTTTCTGGACAGAACTTGTGTATACAGTGGTGTAACAAGGGTTCTCAGCATCGGGGGGCAAATGCAGTGTTTGTGCGCAGTTGCTCCATATCCAAGAGAAGGGTATAATTATCCATCAACAGGTGTTATAGGCAGGGAGCAAATTTGTGCCCCTTCACACCTGCACTGGGGACACATGCTCCCTCTTGCGCCCCTCCTCTGCCACTGCGTGTATGCAGACAAACATATTCACCTACAAGCATGCACATATGGACATGAACACACTTGTATAAGTACACATACCTACATACATACATACATTTGTGTTAGTTACAGAAAAACCTTAGTATAGAAATACTTCTTGTTAGAAACTGTCAAACAAAACTGTCAACATAGGTTTCTTCAGGTTTTAAGTTGGTCTGGCTGGGTTTGTATGTATCGCGCGTGCAGGTTGCACTAAAGGTGCTGGAGCAAAAACATTTGTCACATGGTGGTTTCTATTGAGTGACTAACCAGACCTGTTTTAATTAATATTGATTTTATATGGGTACATTAAAGTGAAAGTACTATTGTTGAGTCGCAACATGGGATTTATTTATTCTATAGCAGAAGACATTTTCTCAAAGGTACAAAATAAGTAAAAAAGATAAAACAAAAAAAACAAAGAAGCCCCCCACCCAATAGAAAATAGAGATAAAAACATGAAAAAGATCTTTAGATCTTTTTTTTTTTTTTTACGTTTATTGTACAGCGATCAAAAGAAAAAAGCCAACCTAATTTATGTAGGAAAAAAAAAAAATGTATGACAGGAAAAAACAAAACAAGACCCAGAACAAACCCCAAAATGTCCCGAATAGATTCGATTCTTTTGTGATATGAGACTTTTATTAAAGTTACATTGATTGATTGAATCACTTTGAATTTGTTTGAATCCCTTTGACCATTATCTTTCAGTTATGGTTCAAATATTGATCACTTATTTTGATCAATTGATCTGACATTAGGAATAGTCTCAGGGGTTGGGGGTGCCTCCAGAGGGCAATTTTAAAACAATGTGCTCTACAGTACAGTGTCAAGCAATATGAAAATTTATATTAATAATAATTTTGGAATTGTGTCTGTGGGCTTGTTACAAACTAGGAGACCCAAGGGAGGGGTTGTTATATAATGGAAAATCTATAATAACAATTCTAGCAATGTATCTCTTCAAGTTTGTCACAAACTATGAATGAGAGTATATAACACCCATTGATTAATAAATATATATATATATATATATATATATATATATATGTTTATCATAATGAAATGGATATATAATCTGACAGAATGATTACAAATACATTATTTGTTTTAAAAATTCTATTTGACCTGACATCCTATTTTTATGCAGTGAATAAGCCAATTGGCCTTGACAGCATAAATGGAATAAACAATTGAAAAAAATTGGCTGAGTGCAGGTTCCATTCCTACAGTAGCCCGTTTCTTCAATTGTTTATTCTATTTACTCTGCCTGGGCCAATCACCATATTCACTCTATAAAAATAGAACGTTGGTACTTTTATGAAGATTTCATAAAATCAAATAAGTTGGGGGCAGGGTGCTCATGTGAACCACTGCCCCAGTCAACCAGGCCCTCGCTTACTCCTCAGTAAGCCTCTCAACACATTTAAAAATTGATTTTTCTCAAAACTGAGAATTTATTGGCTCACTTTTGGCATTAGTGGTTTGCATATCATAGCAGATCATTGAATTTAAATTCTGTCAATGTTTAATTGTTACATTTGGGTTGGGGGTAAGGTTAGGGATTTTGCTCATAGAAAAACATCTTATTGTTAGACAGCTATTTCTGTATATGGGTAACTTGACACTTGGATGAACATATGATGGGTGGCACTGACCGCTGGTGATCTCTAAATTGGCATTTAAGGAGAACATAATTTTGTCTGGTATTTTCAAATCTAAAGGGTTCTACATTGTTATATTCTATGTTTTTTTGTGTGAGTGCAGGCCGGAGGTGGGTCCTCTGTGATAGTGGGGTTGCTTAATAGTATACTCCTCCCTTAATTGATTCCTTGAGGTCTTTATAAAATATAATTTGTTTTTTGTATCTTCAAATGTGAAGTTTTTTTTTTTTGTGTGTGTGTATGTGTGTGTAGAAGCCCAACCAGGGTGGGGTCAGGCATTGCCAGGTACCCCAGCTAGTGTAGGTATAAGCATATGTATATCTACGTATGTATTTATCTATGTATACATATATATATATATATATATGTATATATATATATATATATATATGTATATATATATATATATATATGTATATATATATATATATATATATGAAGAAGCCCAGTGGATCCTTACTTTATCATATATATATATATCAAACTGACAGTAAAGAAAAATTGTTTAAATCAAATTTATTCCATCAACATGTTTCGTCTTTTGGCTTTATCAAAGTTGCAATTTCAAATGAAACTGTATTGAAATGCTTATTTATACCAAGTAACAATATCTCGCAATATCATAACGCATGAGTGGCAATAGCCAAGTATTCAAAATTATGGATTGATCAGAGGTGTGTTATTGATAGAGAATTTACTTGATTTGATTCATCTGGTTGAATTGTTGTACTCCCGTGCTATTTTGTACTCAGAATGTCAAAGAAATTGATGTTGTCAATGTATATGCTGTATATATATATATATATATATATATATATTGATGTATCATATATGCCTGTCGATGTCTCTTTGTGGTGTCTTTGATGGATTTGTTGTCATTCCCTCTTTCCAATAGTTTGAATGCTTTTCTCTCCCTTATCATTTGTATGATAATTTAAGACAATGTTGTGACATGATCTGAAGTCTTTTCATCAACACTTTTTTCAAATCTTGATTACTTTCTGGCATTTCATCAACTGAAGATAGTCAGATGGAAAAACCTTTTGAGGAACAATTTTCTCTTGTGTCATAATATATATATATGTTGTAAATATATGTTGTTCCTACTGTTTAATGTGTATCCACTTATCATGGGAAACATATATTTATATACATAAAATGTTTAAATCTATCATTCTGAAGATAATGATTGTTTGCGTATATGTCATATAGACTACCAAACATCTGCAATTTCTGAGTTACAAATTTTTCCCCTGTGGTAACTTGACCCCTGCATCAAATAGGATTGGTGGCACTGAACTATGAAGTCAATACAATTTAGGGTCAAAACTACTTATTCCACCATAATTTGTAAGTTTCTATTCAAAGATATGTTTATTTCTTAGAAAATCAGTTGAAGTACCCCACCTCCCTTATTTAGTTTTATGAAATCTCTATAAAATATCATTTGCTTTGTTTTATTTGAGTTTTATCCCCAGGCAACTGTTGGCCCGCAGCAATTCTTATACAGATTTATGTTATGTGTGTTTTTATGTGTCTACCTCTATCTGGTAAAAGGGCATCATAGCCAGAGGTATTGAACTAAAGTAAATGTGCCAACTTGAAGAATGAAAAAAAAAGTCCAGGTGATTTGTAACGGCATAATAACAGTATGGGGTCTGTATTCAACCCAGGGTCAAATGTTCTTGAATGAGAACAATAGTAAAATATACAACAAGTGTGTGTGTATGTATTAATGTATTAAGTAGATTTCAAGTTGAAAAAAAAATTCTCTATTCCATCAGTAGAGCGGTTATAAGATGAGTAAAGATTTTTTCGATGGTTCATTACAAATTGTACATTATGTTTCACTTGAAAAAGATTTTTGAAATCAACCTTTATTTAAATGAAATATACCGTCTGTAATGTACCAATGAAAAAATCTTTACTCATTTTATAACCACTCATTTATATACATATATATATATATATATTTCCCACTAATGGCTATCCTACCAGCTAAGGGGGCTACAGATTCTTCTCTCTTTGAGTGTTCCTGTGTCTGTATGTGTCTCCGGGCACTCTTGGTCATATTTTTTTGGGCTGCAACCATGAAAATTCACATGAATAGACCACCTGGTACCATCTGAAAACATTTGTTTTTTTTAAAAAAGTGCTTTTTGGGGCCTCCATAGTCATTCATTGTGGAACATTTTTTTTAGATTATTTTAGAACAAAGATATATTCTTTTAGATAATTTCAGATAATATTTTTAGAGAATTTTAGTTAATTCTATTTTTCTATAGATAATTTTAGCTAGTTCTGGTGCACGTACAGGCTATGATGATTCATTTATACGAGGTACAGATATATATCATTATCATTATTATCATTATGGCTTGGCTTTGTAAGAAAAGATTTGGGAAGGTTGACCACATCTGTTGCAGGCCCTCAGGTGACCAGCCAGGCCTAGTAGGGAGATGCAGGCTTTTTTGCAGCAGTTCTAAGATACATAATGGCTGCTAAAGGGAGCTCCCGCCTTGCAGCATTGCCTTCTTTCCTCTCTCTCTACATATCTGTTAAATGTATATGTATATTATTTCGTATATACATATATGTTGGTTGTTGCTTATATGGCATATATTTTTGCATATATTTGTATGCTTGGAAGTATTTATACTAGCGTAGAACCTGCTATAAAAAGACTGGATTTTGAAAATTTCATGTATGTAAAAAGGTTACACATATTAATTTTGATATCAATATATTATTCATTGGGAAAAAATTAAATTGCAAATAATAAGTTTGGATTTTTATTAATGTTTTTAATTATTTGAAATTGTTAATCATATTTGAAAAAAAAATTTAATGCATATAACTTATCTAAAAGAACGAAAAACTAAATTTTAAAATATCGTTGCTGTCATTGTAAAGTTTGAAATATATCATTGCTTTCAATTTATTTTATTTACTTTTATTGTGTTGAATTATCATTCTGTCAATTTTCTACAACTCTTCTTATTTTGTTTTATTAAGGGGGGTGAAAAAGTATCCCTTCACTTTTGACCCCTTAAAGGAAAGGAGAAAGATTTACTTCACTTTTGACCTGCATAGTAAAAAAATGAATGTCTATTGGATAGAAATTAATGGTCCAGTTTAGTACTGTACTTATATTTTGAATAGAACCCGCATTCTAAAATCATTACAAAAGAGAATATTTCCTCGTTTCTTACCACATCATAACATTCACTAATAGCATATTGCAACTGGGTTTTGATTGATGCAAACTTACCATTGTTTTCTCAAAGAAGAATAGGGAATGAGACAGACTCAGGAGTAAAAGTATATGGAGACTATTTGTTGATCAATTAATTAATTAATGAATCAAGTAGTAAGTATGCTATACATATTTCAAGAGGGGTTCCCATCTTCAGTAGCTTGTGTGTACCTTTCAGTGGTTATTAGATTTTTCATAGAAAACATATCTAACATCTGATGTTTTGCTTTGGAAGCAAAAATGGAAATGCAGAAAGAGGATTCTTTTTGCTCATTTTGAGTCATAATGGTGAGTTAAGATTGTGTACTGTCTGGGGTGAAATCTATGTTATATATACTTATACACAGACACAGACACACACACACATATATATATATATTATTGTGTTATATATATATATATATATATATATATATATGAATATATATATATAACTTGAATTATGCATATATTCACAATTTTTGCTAAACACAAATATTATCTATAAAGTCTATATATCTATGTTACCATGCAGATTTACATATATATACATACATTTAAGTGTTTGCGTATCTCTGTGTACGATTGTATGTGCGTGTGTATGTGCATGTATTCTCCTTTAGTGACTCATCTTCATCATTGTCGTGACAACCACTTAATGCATCATTCACCTTGAGAGGGGATCTGTATACAATGACATTTAATGTACAAGAATTGTTTTTTTAGGCTGCAAACACTAAAATTTTTTCAGGTAAGAATTGGAATCTTGTAATTCGTTATGGAAACCAAATACCTTCAATTTACCTGGGCTTCTATTATATATCTTCTAACTGGAACAAGATTTTCTAAGAATACACCTACTGATTTGTTCCATTTTGCAAGATTTTTGGTTGAGCTGTTTTTTCTTAATCACATGTGACTCCAACACTTGGGGCTATCCTGCAAATGAGATGGTACCATCTTGAGCTGGTTTATTATATAAAACCTATGTTACTTTATTTATTTGTTTGTTTGTTGGTTGGTTTTTAGTTATGCTGTAGCAAAGAGAGATATAAAACAGGTCTGATTGGTCACTCAATAGAAACTCTCATGTGATCAATGTCTCTTTGCAGCATGCTATGCTGGGGGTGATCAATCAAGGAATTAGAATAAAGGGTGATCAATGAATAATTCATTTCTTTTGCATTTTGTTGTGAGGTGATCACTAAAAAGTCTCAATCTTCAAAAAACAAACTCAAATTCTGCAAATAGATGCACACACACCAAAAACCTATTTGGGGACTGGGTTGATTTGAAAAACAAAACAAAATATTTTGCTATTTGTGATATTTATGGATAAGGAGTAAATGTTCAGTTAAATTCCCCCCACAGTAGGTTTTTGAGGGAGGTTCAATTTGCAATGTAAGTTTATGCTGAATGGATCTTTTAGGTTTGTGTTCTTACTAGTTAGTTGAAAAAAGGAATAACTATTATATTGTATTTTGATTTATATTAGATTTGGTTTTCATTATTTTAAATGAGTTTGAGTATTATTTGACCCCCACCCCCCAGAAAACAAAAATAAAACAAAAACAAATGAAGCACCAAACAAACAAAAAACTTAGGTCTGGTTAGTTACTCATTAGAAACTGTCTTTTCGTAGCATGCCTTGTTGAGGGTAATCAATTATAAAATTGGAAAAAGTGGTATTTCTGTGAATCAATTTATTTTCATATTTATAAAATATTATGAAATGGAAATATTCCGAGAGTATTATTTTGATAAAAATCGTAAATGGCCATTTATGGTGTTTTTAAAAAAAAATAAAAATATTTTTAGCTTTTTTAAATACAAAAATACAATCTATCATGACATCATAGACGTTGGTTCCTTAATGATGTCACACCTTTGATAACATCACACCTCTTCCTTCTTTCCTTTTTCTGATATTTTGTCTAACTGGGACTGATTGACCGACAAGTGTCTTATTGAGATGTGTGGACACATCTGAAAGAAAATCCGGGAAAAACACCGGTAATAATACTCCCCCCCGCCTCATCTCCCGGATGTTGTTTCTTTTTCTTTCGTACACCTTGTAGCTTTTCACTTTTAATTTGCCGGGAGAGTTGTCATTTTTGAAATTCAATTAAAGGATTCATTAATTCTTTTATTCTCGCTATTTCCAATATCTCTTGGGCAAAAATATTATTAGTGTAATTAGCAGTATCTTTTTCACACTAATTAGCGTAATTTAGATTCTTCTTTTGTTTTTATGACTTTAGGCACAGGATTCCTTCTATGTCTCTCTGACTCTAAGAGATTAGAAAAAATGTTGATTTTAAATAATCAAAATTCTATGAATTCACTGTAATTATATCATGAGGAGTTTCAAAACAATGTTTAAACAGGTCTGGTTAGTCACTAAAAAGAAACCGTAATTTGGCAGAATGCTGTGTCAGTTAAAAAATTGGAAAAAGGGGTGATCAATGGATGAGTTACTTCTCTCGCCTTTTGTCGGATGTCTTAAGAGTTTGAATTTTTAAATTACAAGCGGGCATAAACTAGTGACCAATTTAGCATAAATTGATACCCACCATCACTAAAAACCTATTTTTGTGGGGTATTTTGAAAAACAAAAAAATGTTCTTTGTAAATGTCATCACCATCATCAGTCTTTCTTTCAATAACCATCATTGGATATAGACCTTTCCGAGGATCTGCCACATTTCTTTATCGTGGACATTGAGAAGCCAGCACTCTCTGAATTTGTTTTGCTTGTCTCTCCATCTAATACTCTGCCAGCGTCAGTTGCACATGTAATCTTTGGGGATCCATATCGTGAGTCGTGATGTCCATTGGTTGTCTGCCATTCTTGCAACATGGCCAGCCCACTGCCATCTGAGATTTTTAATGGAGTCTATGATGTCACTATCTCCTGTTTTCTTTCGGATGTACTGCGCTGTCTTGTGGTCTCTCCATGTGATGCCGAGCATAATTCATTCATGTGCACTTAGAATGGTTAAGCACTAGATGATGGAAATTTTGGCCATGTAGCTCCATTTGTGTGGCCTATACAATGGATATATACATACATATATAGCCGGCCAAACCAACTTAAAAACTGAAGAAACCTATGTTGATGGTTTTTAATGCTATTTAGTATATTTTTTAGCCTGTTGTCTTCTTCCTTTTTTTAACACATTTCTTTGGCCTATATATTCTTTGGCCTTCCAAGTGTTTTTTGAGGTTCTAAGATTGAGTATTTTCATTATTACTGCTGCCAAAAAATTGGAGAGGAATAATAATTTGGTCACGTTAATCTCTTATTTTTTTTACTCTATGTCTCAGAAAATACTCCATGGATTTCAATGAAATTTTGTCGAAGGAGAGAAGATTCTTATGATTTTTTTTCCACGAAACTATGAATATGCTCATATCTATCCGCACAATATCTCCATAAGTTCTCGATGAATTTCAAATATACTTTGTGATGGAGTGGGCAATAGACAATGGAGATCCATGCACAATTACCTTCCCTTGATTGTAGTTATATATTCATACCAGGTAATATCGGAAAAAGTTCCTGTCTATCCACATGATATTTCTAAATGTTCTGAATGAATTTCTATGAAATTTCTGTGAAATGGTAGACAATAGACTCCAAAAGAAGTGTTCAAATTTGGGTCAGATCCATGCACAATTACTTCTCCTGACAATGGCGGTAGCTGAGGTATGTGAGCTTCCTAGTTTCATATATTGTTTAGTAATATCCTCATTTTAGTTGTTCATAATAATGTTCACTATATTTTTTTAGTGATTGTTTGTGAATGTGTATTTGTGTGTGTGTAGGGGGCAGGGTATACAAGAGGCAGAGGCAATGATCCTTCTAGTTTTTAGTAGACAGTCTAACGTGTAAATTAAAAAAATATGTGCACACTGAATGTTTGGGCAAATATAAACTTACCAAGCTTTGGCTGTGGTAAGTTTGAACTCCCTTGTTTCATCAAAATCTAAAAAGCCAAGAAAACAGAATTCATTTCTCCATACAATGTTATTCCAGAACTATGTGTCTCATTTCAACTCCTTTATTTGTAGTTCCTGTAATAAAGCAAGTCGATCTATTTCAGTGAAAGATGAGTCTCCAATCAAATTGGCTACATAAGCAATAATACAAGAACAAGCCTGGTTGCACTTGGTTCAAACTCTCTATCTTCATTAAAATCTAAAAGCTAGAAAAAACAGAATTCATTCCTCCATACAATATTATTCCAAAGCAATGTGTGTCATTTCAACTCTTTTATTAGTAGTTTCTGCAATAAAGCTAATAAATATATTTTGTTGAAAGATGAGTCTCCTGTCCAATAGGCTACATTAGCAATAATACTAGGATAAGCCTGGCTGCACTAGGGTCAAACTCCCTTGCTTCATTAAAATTTAAAAGGTTATCAAAACAGATTCATTTCTCCATACAATATTATTCCAAAACTACGTGCCCCAATTTGACTTCTTAATCAGTTGTTCCTGTAATAAAGATCTTTTTCAGTGGAAGATGAGTCTCCTGTCAAAATGGCTACATTAGCAATAATACTAGGATAAGCCTGGCTGCACTAGGGTCAAACTCCCTTGCTTCATTAAAATCTAAAAGGTTTACAAAAGTGAATTAATTTCTCCATACAATATTATTTCAGAACTATGTTTCACTTTTCAACTCCTTTATAAGGAGTTCTTGTAATTGAACAAGTTGACCGGAGTTGAAAGAGTGAATTTATCATCAGTTTCTGTGTATGTAACTCTTGATCGAGCTGTCATGATGTCACTGGCTTTTGGTGAAGTCATTGTCATTATGATCACAAATGAAAATAAAGTAGAAAACCCAATAGTAAGGGTTTGTCAATATTGTCCATTAAAAAAATTCAATGTTTACAAAAAAATACTGAGAACTAACAATTGCGAGTTGATGTGACATGACATCATGGAATCACTTTTTCTCTTTCTTTCTCTCTATCATTCATGTCTTAAATTCAGAAGTCTCAAATTCCAATGTCTGATGAATTCATGATAATAAAGTCAACTCTTGGAGTTTGACTTAATTGGTTCAAGATAATTTTACTACAATCTATCTCTCATGGCTGAGAAATTGTATTGATATATTTTGATATATGATATGAGTAACATTGCATTCTATGAAGTAATTTGACTAGCTGAAGCTATATTGAACATTTTTAAAAGTACTTTGTTCAGAAATTAGCAAAGTACTAATATGGTTTTTAAAAGATCAACTAAGAATAATGCAGGAATTGAACTTGCGACTTATAGGATAGCTGCTTCAACCTAGCATTGCACTTACCATTGAGCTAAATAGCAGCAGCCCCATTTTGTTTAATTGTTTATTCTATTTATGTTGTCAAAGCCAAATGATACATTTACCATGTAATAACGGGAAATAATTTCAAACTGTTTCAATATGATAAAACGCAATTTATAATCATTCTGTTGGATCATATATCTGTTTCTCAATTACATAACTGTCTGCATTGAAAGAAACAAATAGAGCAGATATGAACTGAATAAACAAAATAAGAATTTGTAATGAAAACAGTTATTTTGGCCTTTGTATCACCTAGTGGCTGTTTAGCTCTATGGTAAAAGTGGCCACCTTATTGGTCGCAGACTTGATTCCTGCAGCAGCTCCACTGTGTAATAAAAGGTGATCATTTCCAACAGAGTCTCAATATTATATAACACAATTTATGATAACACACACACACACACTTATATATATATTTATATACATATATATCTCATCATCAGTCTTTTAATGTCCGTCGTTGGACATAGACTTTCTCCAGGATTCTCTACAATTCTCTATTGTGGGCATCGTGGAGCCAGTATTTTCTAAATTTGTCTATCTCATCTCTCCATCTTGTTTTCTATCGGCCTCGGTTTTGCATGTAATCTCTGGGGATCCATGTTTTGAGTCGTGATGTCCATCGGTTTATTTATATCAAAAAATGGATATGTGATCTGACAGAATGATCATAAATTGTATCATATTATACTGAAACTCTTTTTTGAAATGATCTCCCATCATTACATGGTTAATATATCACTGGCTTGGACAACATTCTCTTTAATTTTTTCTCCTATTTGTGTTGTCAAGACCAAGTGATATATTATCTATCCAATGATGGAAAGTCATTTCAAATAAGAGTTTCAGTATAATATAATAAAATTTATAATCATATATATATATATATATATATATATATATATATTATATATATATATACATACATACATACATACATACATACATACATACATATATATCTTTAGTGTACGGTTGCCCCAAGTCCAAATCCCATCTGTAATTCTGAGGTAAAGGGATTTCCTTATTCAACACATTACTGGGAGTAGTAACTTCATCTTCGTTGCTTTTAACATAAACAAGTAGGGAGTCTGTGTACCCATTAAAGATAAAGGATTACAGAACTCCACAGGAAATCAGTTCTTAGTTGCTCCTTCAAAGGAATTTAAGTTCATGCCTTGCAGAAAAAGTATTTAGATTGAAAGATATAGTAACTGTCTTTGAAGTTTTACATTGAATTTCTGTCATAATTTTCAAGTTTAGGCTTTAGATGCTGAAAAATGTTTTATTTTTTTCTAAGAAAAAAAAAAATAGCTTAATGAAGGGACTTAACTCTAGCTGGCTTACTTGAGACCAAGTTGATATCAAGTCAGAGAGCCCTGTTTGCTGTATTGAAAATCAAAAATTGGATATTTTGAAGTTAGAAGTGGCTTTATATACAATTCATATTTTAATATGCGATTATCTATATACAGTATATATGAATCATACATTTGTATACAACTTAGATAAGGCTATTTATTATTTAGTTTCCCTGGTTATCCTAACCCAGGCTAGTGATATGTTTTCCTTTGTTTTCTTTAATAGAGTTAGATTTCTTTGACTGTCCACACCTACAATGGATTCCAGCTTTTCTACACACCCATTCCTACTCACTTTCATTCTTATTAATATCCAGCAGAGGCCAAAAACACACAACCATTTCATGAATACAAATCCAACCACAAATCAAAATTTACTTGAAAACAATCGTTTCCTTTTTCTCCCTTCATTTGCCTTTGGGAAAGTTCAGAAAAATGGATAATGCAATGGAATAGAATAGTGCAATTATTTCAACAAGACTTCCAATATTGTCATTCATTTTTCATCAAACTATTTGTATACAATTTATATTCTACTCATATACAACCCCTGCAATATAAACAATTTATAATGTAGAAGTTGATGTTTGAAAATATGATTCTTAGAATTATTAAGATTTTTGAAATTATCAAAAGTAGGATAATGGGCAGCATAAAAAAAATGAATAGAGAATATATCAATGGAATTCAGATTGTGGTCAATTCAATTCAATTTGCTTAAAAAAAAATGGTATTTGTGACTTCTGTAATTTTATTTTGATGATTTTCGGAAAAATTCAAATGTATGTACAAACTGCTTAAGATTAGTTTGTAAGAGATTAGTTTTCCAAAAAGTTACTTCGTAATTTGAATTCCTATATTTCCAGGCGATTTTCTAATTCACCTTAGTTTGCATTGGTACCCACAGAAAGTTTTATGGGTTTATGTTGTGTGGTTTTTAGATGGACAGACATTTAGGGAATCATAATAAGATATTGCCGCCTCTGCCTAAAAATGAATCACCATGTAGCTTTATTTTTCTCAGAATAGCCCCTCTCTGTATGTTCTTATCTCTCAGTCATCTAAGACTTCACTAACCCACCTACCCTGACTCTTCGGACAGTGACACAAAGATACATAGAGCATTAAATGACTTCATGAGATCAAAAGTGCTGTGCGACTGAAGTTGTCAGTTTTATGGGTATAGATGTAACAGAATCAGTTAGACCAAAAAAATACTGTAATTTTTAATATAAAAAAATGAAAATTCAATCATATACTCTCTTATACTCTCTCTATATATCTATATCATTCCAACCAAGCATTTCCACAAATGCCTAAACATCATAAATGCTACATCACAGCTGCGGCAAAATAAAAGTGTGCATTGTAGAATAATTATCATAAAGCGAGTACCCTCTAAAAACAAATGGAAAACCTGTTTTTAGAAGATGGCTACTGGACTACACATGGAAATTATCAAGACTCTATGACAAAAAATCTAACCAGGAACACTGAAATGGACAGACAATTGAGTGAAAAGGGTCAAATACCTTGCATATGTTTTTTATTGTTTAGTCTGGTCTGTGATTATGACTATGGTGATTCAATAAAACCTGTTTATCATATTCAGAATACAAGTATAATCATTTCCTTTTTTGATTGATTATCTTTGTAAAGTTTAAGAATTGTCATTCCAAAAATGAGGTGTAAGTGGCTAAATGGAATTGGCCAACTGATTTAGAGTTTTGGCTGAGACTGCTTGTGATCATTTTGCCCTTGGGAAGAGCACGAATAATCTACTTCTTACTCTAGTTATAGGTGATTTGCAAAGGCCATCCTGCTTATCTTGAGTTAAAGAGAATAGTTGTCCATGGGGCTAGCAACTCATTGAAAAAATTCTTGTGACTGAAACCATCTTAAGTGTGGTGTATCTAAGGCCCTAGACTCCTAAATGAGAAACAGGTCTGGTTAGTCATTCAATAGAAACTGGCAGGCAACCCACATCCTTTGGTAGCATGTTTTTGGGGTAATCAATTAAAAAAATTAGAAAAGAGGGTGATCAATGAATAAGTTACTTTACTTGTCTTTGGTTGGGCAGTGATCACTGAAAAAGTCTGAGTTTTCAGACCCAGGGTGGGAATTTTGAAAAAAAATCCAGGCATAATAGTGAGTAAATGTTAAATTGTTCAGCCATCTAGCTCCATTGGTTTGGCCTGTGCATGCGATACATACATACAGCCAGCAAGACCAACTTGAAAACTGAAGAAACATATGTTGACAGTTTTGGTGATAGTTTTTCGAAAATTCTCCCTCTCAATAGGTTTTTTTGGGTGTTCAATTTGCAATATAAGTTTATGCTAAATTGATCCTTTACTTTGTGTCCATCACTGTTATTTGTTAGCTTTTTGAAAAAATCAACGAAAGGCAAAATAACTAACTTATTAATTGATCACCCCTTTCTCAATTTTTTAGTTGATGAACTCCAATGCTGCCTGAAAATATTTGTCATGTGTTCGTTTCCATTGAGTGACTAACCAGACCTGGCTTTTTTTAGTTGTTTTTATCACAACTTTGACTTGTACGGCTTCGAGTGAACCATGCGATTGGAATTGGAGTAATGTTAGACCTAATAAAATAATGGATTACAATACTTCTTAATAATGCTAGATTTAATAAAGTATTGAGTTACAATACTTCTTGATAATGTTAGACCTAATAAAATAATGGATTACAATACTTCTTAATAATGCTAGATTTAATAAAGTATTGAGTTACAATACTTCTTGATAATGTTAGACCTAATAAAATATTGGATTACAATACTTCTTAATAATATTAGACCTAATGAAATATTGGATAACAATACTTCTTAATAATATTAGACCTAATGAAATATTGGATTACAATACTTCTTAATAATATTAGACCTAATGAAATATTGGATTACAATACTTCTTAGTAATGTTAGACCTAATGAAATATTGGATTACAATACTTCTTAATAATGTTAGACCTAATGAAATATTGGATTACAATACTTCTTAATAATGTTAGACCTAATGAAATATTGGATTACAATACTTCTTAATAATGCTAGATTTAACAAAGTATTGAGTTACAATACTTCTTAATAATGTTAGACCTAATGAAATATTGGATTACAATACTTCTTAGTAATGTTAGACCTAATGAAATATTGGATTACAATACTTCTTAATAATATTAGACCTAATGAAATATTGGATTACAATACTTCTTAGTAATGTTAGACCTAATGAAATATTGGATTACAATACTTCTTAATAATGTTAGACCTAATGAAATATTGGATTACAATACTTCTTAATAATGTTAGACCTAATGAAATATTGGATTACAATACTTCTTAATAATGTTAGACCTAATGAAATATTGGATTACAATACTTCTTAATAATGTTAGACCTAATGAAATATTGGATTACAATACTTCTTAATAATGTTAGACCTAATGAAATATTGGATTACAATACTTCTTAATAATGCTAGATTTAACAAAGTATTGAGTTACAATACTTCTTAATAATGTTAGACCTAATGAAATATTGGATTACAATACTTCTTAATAATGTTAGACCTAATGAAATATTGGATTACAATACTTCTTAATAATGCTAGATCTAATGAAATATTGGATTACAATACTTCTTAATAATGCTAGATTTAACAAAGTATTGAGTTACAATACTTCTTAATAATGTTAGACCTAATGAAATATTGGATTACAATACTTCTTAATAATGTTAGACCTAATGAAATATTGGATTACAATACTTCTTAATAATGTTAGACCTAATGAAATATTGGATTACAATACTTCTTAATAATGTTAGACCTAATGAAATATTGGATTACAATACTTCTTAGTAATGTTAGACCTAATGAAATATTGGATTACAATACTTCTTGATTAGAATAAATAATGGAAAAAAAACCCAGATCTGATTAATCATTCAGTAGAAATCATCACGTGACTAATGTCTTTTGGCAGCATTCCATGCTGTTGGTGAACAATTAAAATATTGGGAAAATGGATTTTCAATAAATTAATTATTTCTCTTGCCTTTTGTTGGACAGTAAAAAGTCTGAATCTTTAATAAAAAGTATAAGTATGAATGTAGGTGGACACAAACTAGTTACCAATTTAGCATAAACATACATTGCAAATTGGACAACCACCTCTTAACCTATTAAGAGAGGGACTCTTTGAAAAAACGAAAATGTTTTTTCTAGATATAATTTGAAGTAAATGTTGAAATTTCCATCTGTGTATCTCCCTTGGTGTTGCCTGTGTGTGTGATACACATATATATACACTGCTAGCCCCAACATCTTGAAATCTGAAGAAAGTTTTGGTGCCATTTTTGAATTGACGGTCTCTAACAAGATGATTGATATATTTTCTTGTTTGCTTTTGGATTTTCTAGATTCCTTGAAGGCCTAAAGTTTGACTCAAAGATCAATTGATTACAAATAAGACTTTACTAATTTGATTAGTGCATATCTGAACAACCATCATTGTATTTTAGTAATAATTACAGATGCCAGTGGTATTTTTGTCTGCTATTTTTGCCAAAATCAGCTACCGTCACTACCACTGCCTCTTTTCTCCTTGTTATCAATGTTAGAAACTGTCAACATAGGTTTCTTCAGTTTTCATGTGAGTTTGGATCGCTGGCTATGTTTGTGTACTGTCTATAGTTTTGGGAAGTGTCATTAACATTCAAAGACTTTTTTGGAGAATTGAACTCCATCCTGTTGTTTGTGTTATTAACATGATGTATTTGGTTGATCTTTTCTACGGCTTTCTTCAAATGTACTATCTGAATGTGCTGGTGGTATACAGAATTTTAATAGTGGTAGCAATTCCATAATGTTGGATTTTGGTGGTATCTTTTTCTTTACTTGTTATCACCTGAATTCAATGTTGTAGTAATGATACCATTGGAAAGAATTCTGTTTACCATCATCACGATTGGATACTGCACCTGAATAAAGCCGAAGAATGGATTGGCTGATATATCATGTTAACCACACATACAACAAAGAGTTCTATAATCTGAAAAACATTTTTTTGTATGCATGTATCACATATACAGACTGCAGCAATGGAGCTAGAGGGTAGGAAATTAAAATATATACTTCTTATTATGTTTAGAAAAAATATTTTTTCAAATTTTCTCCCATGAGTAGGTTTTCAGTGTGGGATATCTCTCAATTTCAAATGTAAGTTTATGCTAAATAGGTCCCTTACTTTGTGTCTAGCAGTGGTCATTCTGTTTATGAAAAATTTAGACTTTTATGATCACCCAACAAAAAGCAAGAGAAGTAATTCATCCATCAATCACCTCTTTTTTGAATTTTTTGATTGATCACCTCTAGCATGGCATGATCCTTTTTTCATAGAAAAATTGGTAGTATAGTTTTTCTTTTTCACTCAAAAAAATCAGGATTGTAGTTATTCTTTTTCAACAAAAAATTGAGACTATAGTTATTCTTTTTCAATAAAAAATTGGGACTATATTTTTTTTTTCACAAAAAAATCAGGACTATAGTTTGTTTGTTTTTTAAATGGGACTATAATTTTTCTTTTTCAAAAAAAAATTCCGCCTAAACTTTACCTCTCCCAAGATTGGAACTATAGTTATTCATTCTGAAGAAAAAATCAGGTTTATAGTTTTTCTTTTTCAATAAAAAATTGAGACGATAGTTTTTTCACAAAATAATTGAGATCATAGTTTTTCTTTTTCACAAAAAAATTGGAATTATACTTTTCCTTTTTCAAGAAAAAGATTGGTACTATAGTTCTTCTTTTTCAACTAAAATTGGGTCTATAGTTTTTTTCTCAAGAAAAGATTGGGACTAAGGTATTTTTTTTTTCAAGAAATGATTGAGATGGTAGTTTTTTTTTCACAAAAATATTGGTACTACTGTTTTTAGTGTTCATTATGGGAGAGGATTTTTTTTGTGGGGTCAGATTCAAGAGAATTTGTGATTCTTTTTTTCTTGTCCTCCCAAACGTACGTGCATTATAACAAGATGTTTTAAAAAAAGGTACCCTTTAATGTGCTAGCTGAGCACTAAAAAAAATCTGGTTGACTTGTTAATTTTACAATATGTCTATTGGGTTTTTTTTATTTATGATTTAAGTATTAAGCTAAACAAAACCCTAACTTTTAGTCCATCATACAAGACTAAGTTATTGAAGTATTTTGGTTACTTCCCTTTACTTCCTTGAGATATTTTTCCAAAACACAAAATTTATGGGTGGGATGTTCTATATCTAAACTAATATCTGAGTCTTCAGTTTATTTGTTCGTGCCTATTTCTTGGTAAAATATGAATGCCCATTGACCTAATATTTGGCAGGAACACTCGCAAAAGATCAACTTGTGACATAAGCTACGTGTGTTACGATGTACTCATATCTCACACTTGTCTATCTTACCTTGTTTCTTCATATCATTTCAAAGAAATATTTTCATGTATATATGTATGTATTTATCTGCACACACACACACACACACACACACACACACACATATATATATATATATATATATATATATATATATATATATATATATATATATATATACAACCACACGATGTTCATACATCTGATTTTGTGCATGGGTTTGGGTATCAATTTGATAATGGTAAGAAGTATGGTAGAAAGCACCTGATTACAAATGTTTGGAAAAATTATATACACATCAATTCAGCAACAACTTTAATGTTTTTTCTCTAATATTTTACTCCTCCTTTGAGGGAGAACTTCATCAAAGTGAACTCAATTTTCCTTAAGTATCTCTTTCGCTATTGATCACATTGAATTTTGCGTTCCAACGGTTTTCTCATTCAGTGCATTTTCCATCTTCCAATCTTGCCAAATTCAAATTTTGAGGAAAATATACACCAATTACTCTGGCAGCATTTACAGCTGTAATGTGTCTCCTTCTGGAAACGTTACGAAAATTGAGTTCACTCTGAGGAAACTTCCTGTCAGAGGAGGAGTGAAAAAGGAGGTAGTTGTAGTTGATTCGATGTGTACATAATTCATTTTACCTACCTAAGAGAAGATACATAAATTGGTATCTCATATAAATGAATCATTGTAGGCTTCTCATGTACCAGAACTAGCTATATAAAATCATCTTGAAAGATAGATCTTTTATCTAAAATTTATAAAAAAATACCAGTACAAGATTTGGGCATTTTTGGTTGATCGCAAAAGTGCTTTTTTGACAAGGCAAAGGAAAAAGTTTTTAGATGGTACCTAGTGGTGTTCTCATGTAAATTTCCAAGATTCTAGTCTCCAAAATACGATCAGGAGTGTTGGGACACTCCAACGATCAAAGAAAGAAGAATCTGTTGCCCACTTGGCTGGTTGGTTGGCTGTTGGGCTATGGTGTTTCATAAAGTATATATATATATATATATATATATATATATATATATGTATATATATATATACATACATACATACATATATATATATACATACATATATATATATATATATATATATATATATATATACATATATATATATATATAGAGAGAGAGAGAGAGAGAGTTACACAAATATATATATATATATATATATACATACATATATATATATATATATATATATATATATATATATATATATGTATATGTATGTGTACCACACATCAGGGATGCAATATAATATAATGCCATATTTGATGTATAATGGGTTTATATCATAGAGCGCTCAATTCATACAACTTTAAAACATGTTTATGTTTTTGTCCTGTTTGGGCTTCTTCAGGCGAATGATTAGGTATATTTTAGATTACTGTTTGGGATATTTTTTGGGGGGGGGGTGGATTCTATTCTTGTTGGTAGGGTCTTTGTTTTATTTGATTTGATTGGTAGGTTGTGTATGTCTGCTGGTGGTCATAAATTAGAAGCCAGGGGGTATGGTGCGAGACGTACTAATCAAATAAAATAAAGACCTTACCACCTAGAATAGTATACACCCTCTCCCCAAATGTCCCAAACAGGAATCTAAAATATGCCTAATCATTCGCCTGAAGAAGCCCAAACAGGGCAGAAACATAAACGTGTTTGTATAGCGAATCTTCATTCTACTATATATATATATATATATATATATATATATATATATATACTATATATATATATATATATATATATGTGTGTGTGTAATATGATAAGAGTGAGGGGAAGAATAATTACTCATCCATGCTTCAAATTGGAACAAGGAAGAAATATTGTCCAATTTATTACATTTCAATCGTAAGCGAAAACAAATCAACAACCCAAACATCAATAGGCAATTTCCATGTGTTGTGCACGCGAAGAATATGCTTTTTAAGTTTTTGACTTTGAAGCCATGAAAGAGAACATTCCAGTCCTCTTCTCGACAACCAGAATTGACAATGATGATTAATAAGCAAATAAAACCTTTTCATTATTGTTTTTTTTAACTGCATTACATAAACAGTTAAAAAATAAATAAAAAAACTAGGCTATTCGAACCAATGTTGGAAAATGTCTGCCTAAAAGACAAAGCACTTGTTCAAATTAGAAACTCTCAACCATAACAGTCAACATGAGTTTGTAAGTTAGTCTTACTAATAGGCTGGCTAAGCATGTATTGTACCGATGGAACGAAAAGGCTGAAAATTTAAACATTTACGCCTTATGTTGAGAGAAAATACTCTTCGTTCATTTTTGAAAATCTCCTGCCCTCAAATAGGGTTTTGATTGGGTTGATTCAATTCACAATGTAAGTTTATGCTAAATTGGTCATTTAGTTTGTAACTTGCTGCATTTCAAAAAAATCTAGACTTTTTTTAGAAAGATCAATGCCCAACAAAAGACAAGAAAAGTAACTTATTCATTGATCACCCCTTTTTCCAATTTTTTAATCGATCCTCCCCAACATGACACGCTGCCAAAAGATGTTGGTCATGTGATGTTATCCAATGACTGAATGACCAGACCTGTTTTTCTTTTCTTTCAAAAAATGATATATTTTGTTTTTCCTTTCAGATCAAAAGGTTGTTGACTTCAGTAGGGCTGCAAAAAAGGCACGACTAAAGTCTTCTCTCATCTGGCTAGCTAAGAAACAGAAGATGATCCAATGTCTTGAAGATGCCTATCCAAACAGTGTGTCCATACAAGATATCTTAGCGTAAGTTGTTCTGTTTTCAGTTCTTTATTTTTTGCCAGATAAACAGTGGTGGGCATAGCTACTCTGTGTGCTAAACTTTCAACCGCTAAGGCAGGAGTAAGGATAACGCCTAATCGCTTACTCTTACATAAATTTGGCTGTGGTATGGGCTTTTCTGCTCTAAAACCTATAAAAACTGACCGTGAGAGATGAAATTTTGATATGTTGTAGCTTGGACAGAGAGCTCTTTATAAACTGCATGAGGTATGTGAACTAATGTTTAGTTTCATTTGTTCATTCAGTCATTCATGCACCCCTTGAGCTTCATTTGATATTAGTATGCTATACCTTTTAAACCTCTCAACTACAACATTATATTTCAGCTCTCTGAATCTGTTTTTAAGGGGTTTAAAGCCAAAAAAACACAAACTGAAGCTAAATTTATCTAATAAAAGTTAGTGATCAGTGGTTATCTTTGCTTAAAATTTTAGTGTTTTATGACTGCATTTTCAAAAAATTGAAGAAAATTGAAAATACGTTTTATAGGTATTCATCATAAAGTAGGTCTGTAGTTGCCAAAGTCAACCACAGGAACAGGCTGGATTTAGAAGAAGCTACTTGACCATGGACTATCTCCATTCAATGAACCAACTGAAAGAGAAAGCTGCAGAATACAAAATGCCACTTGCTGTAGCATTTATAGACTTCAAGAAAGCATCCCAGTTCCCACTGCTCCTCAATTTTTTACAGAGCTGGGCACTTGCTTTGCTTGGGAGCATTGGGTGGGTGGGGATTTAGCTTAATCTGGTTATTTTTTTTTGTTCTTTTGTTTACAAAGGAATTACTCCTTCATCATCATCAGTCTTTTAGCGTCCGTCGTTGGACATAGACCTTCCCCAGGATTTGCCACACTTCTCTATCATGGGCGTCACGGAGCCAGTACTTCCTGAACTTATCTAGCTCGTCTCTCCATCTAACATTTTGCCGGCCTCGGTTGCGCATGTGGTCTCGGGGAATCCATGTTGTGAGTCGTGATGTCCATCGATTGTCAGCCATTCTTGCAACATGGCCAGCCCACCGCCATTTGAGATTTTTTATGGATTCTATGATGTCTCTAACTCTTGTCTTTTCCCGGATGTGTTGTGCTGTTTTGTGGTCTCTCCATGTGAGGCCCAGCATTATTCTTTCATGTGCACGTTGCATGGTTCTCAGCTTGTCGGAAAAAGTATACTGATAGAAGGCACCTGTGAAATTGCTGATGAGATCTATTCAATATGTCAAAAATTTCATTCTCTCTAATGATAACTAACTTAGTACTATGACTGAAAACATTTATAGAAATGTATTGCAAATTATTTTAATATAGAAATGCATTGTAAATTATTCTAATATAGAAATGCATTGTAAATTATTCTAATATAGAAATGCATTGTAAATTATTCTAATATAGAAATGCATTGTAAATTATTTCAATATAGATGTTCATTGCAAATTGTTTTGATATAGAAATGCATTGAAAATTGTTTTGATATAGAAATGCATTGAAAATTGTTTTGATATAGAAATGCATTGAAAATTGTTTTGATATAGAATTGCATTGAAAATTATTCTTATATAGAAATGCATTGAAAATTATTCTTATATAGAAATGCATTGTAAATTATTTTGATATAGAAATGCATTGTAAATTATTCTTATATAGAAATGCATTGTTAATATTCTTATATAGAAATGCATTGTAAATTATTTTTATATAGAAATACATTGCAAATTATTTTGATATAGAAATGCATGGCAAATCGTCCATTTACTAGGTGTTCATGTGATCTGTGATATCACACATTGGATTTATTTAACGAATACCTCAAAACTTTCATTCATTCTAATAATTATGTTTATACTGATTTAACAAATATTGAAAATAAGTAGACACCAAAATTTCCATTGTACATTCAGTTTGTAAACAGATATAGGAAATGAATTCAATATTCAATCATTTGATACTTGTCTATCTTAATCACAAAATCACATTTACAATATTAACATCAGGGGTAAGACCAGAGGACAGAAAGAGTACATTGTAGAACCCCTCATAGAAGAATGTATGATAGCTCACTTTTGGCAGCCGTGTAGCAAGAGTGTTGGGGGCAAACAGTGAATCGGGGCTTGTGTGTGGATTTAACAGGCTCTATAGGCCAGAGGAAATTTTGCACCCCTTCACACCAGTGCACAAGGGGCAACTTCTCCTTCTCACAGCCTTTTTGCTATGCTCCTAACTCTTGGTTAGTGTTGATGGAAGAAGACGAAGGTTATTCATAGGGTTATGAATAAATGGAAATCACCATAATAACCAGCCCTGGATTAACCATTAGTTAAGATAAGCACATGCTTGGAGGGAGTAGCTCAGGTTTCTAGCAGTTTTTAGTATTAAATATTATCAGTTGTTTGAATTATACAAAATGAAAGTTTAAATTTAAAATTTCATTTTTTTTCTTTCATATATAGAGCTAATTTAAGCATGCAAATGATTCAATCGCTCACACAAATACTATTATAGGAAACTGGTCACAATGCAAATGCAAGTTTTGTTTGCAAAGATTTTGTTTAGTGAAGTAGTATTGTGGGAAAATGTACTTTTTCTAATGTATTCTAATACGTTTTAAATCAATATAACCTTCATTACTTCAGGAATGTTTAATTCTTGGGAATCTTGTCGGTGAAGCAACGGGAGGGTCGAGTTGAGAGAACCATTTTGGGGCTGTGCTTGCGGCATCAAGCGGCTTTCATCTGATCCTGATCGTAACATTACCATTTAAAAGTGGAATTAAATAATTAAGCACTGATTTTTTTCAAGTTTTAACCAAAAATTTGTTTTAGCAATTTTCAGTGCTCAATCTGTATGTTATGTATTTAAAGTTAAGAAGGAGGGATCAGAATTTGTCAGGGGTGACTGTAAATACTACTGACAGAATATGGCTATTATATAAATGCATTGCTGTTGATTTTACTATGGAAATACATTAAAAATCAGGAAGAATGAGATTTTTGAGTCATGAATTAAGGAAAGGGTTACTGATTGACAGGGTCAGCCTTAGGAACAGTGGGGCCCTATTGGAAATATATTTTGTGGGGCCCCAGGTTTACAGCCAAGGTCTGTAGAATTTTAACAATATGAATAAAGTCTATCATAGACCCTATGAGAGAACAGGAAGAAAATCCAAATGTGCACCAGAAAATTTCAGAAAAATGGATTTTGGTGTTGTTTTATAATTAAATGACATATTGTTTAATTAAAGAACTATTGAGAACCATGCAACGTGCACATGAAAGAATTATGCTGGGCCTCTCATGGAGAGACCACAAGACAGCACAGTACATCTGGGAAAAGACAAGAGTCAGGGACATCATAGAATCCATTAAAAATATCAAATGGCGGTGGGCTGGCCATGTTGCAAGAATGGCAGCCAATCGATGGACATCACGACTCACAACATGGATTCCCTGTGACCACATGTGCAACCGAGGCCGGCAAAATGTTAGATGGAGAGATGAACTAGACAAGTTCAGGAAGTACTGGCTCCATGACGCCTATGATAGAGAAGTGTGGCAAATCCTGGGGAAGGTCTATGTCCAACGACGGACGTTGAAAGACTGATGATGATGATGATGATGATGATGATGATGAAAAAGAATTTTAAATATAAACAGTGTAAAGAAACACTACTGTCTTTTCGAGGATCCAGAGGGGAATTAAAATCGTTGTTCCCTGTAAAACCTACTGTAGATTAGGGTAGATTACCCTATTGCAAGGCCATCTAGGTGCACGGTTCAATTGAGAGCGATTGGTTCAAAGCTGGCCCTGCTGATTGTAGTGCTATTATATTTATAACGTAAATGCATTGCTAATGATTTCATTCAAGAAATGCATTGTAAACCAGGAAGAAAGGGGTTATTAGTAGTCAGGATTTGATGCAAGTGTTACTGACAGCATCTAGCTATTATATTCTAAATGAAATCTTTTTACTCTAAAAAATAATGTGCTAGGTAAGTGGAAGCTTGATTTCAGTTCTGTTTCATTTGGAACACATATCAAACTTGGTTGGGTGGAGTGTTATATATCTACGCAGCCCCTGCCATTTCTAAAGACATTGAAGAACATTACCCTTGTAATGACTGCCAAAACGAGAAAAATAAATTGTCCCTGAGTCGTCATCTCTGAGGTGTGAAGATCTAAGAATGAGTTGAGCTTTAAATCATAGATTTCAAATTTTGTAGATAGCTTACTGAGTTTTTGTTGAAAAAAATATTGATTCGCAATGTTGAATTCAAGAGTATGCACATACTTTCGTCAGAGGGAAGAAATTTACATAACAGAAGATTTTTGAGCCAACTGACTACAAAAAATTTGAGAGAACATTGGTGGGGAGCCAATTCAAGTTTTTCCTTCAAAAAACACTCAAGATAGTAGGTCAAAGATATGCATGGAAGCCATGATAATGTGAAAATGAACTTTTTGATTCTTTCTTCCAAAGAATTTTGAAATATTGGAATTCTTCACCATTTTATGTAAAAACCAGTAAAAGTATAAAAAATTTTAAAAATAACTTTGATAAAATTTAGATCATCAGCTTAAATATACAGAAGAACTTGAGAAAAATGAAGAAAAAGTGCCCGGTAAATGTATCTCTGTACTGCTAAACTTATAATTTTTAATATCAAGTTTCATACATTTTTATAAATTGAATTATTGTATATTTACTGTTAAATACGTCTTTCTGATATATATTGTTTACAGAGACGCCTACAGAGGCAGTTTTATTTAATTAGATAAAAAATAATATTGAGCCTGTCTGAGCCATTTTGGATTGTGAAATGAGAAAGATGACCAGGAAATCTTCAACAAGAGAATTGAAGATAGCTGATAAATTAGATCACTCCATTTTATACCCATACCAGACATGGATGATATATTGACTGTTTTAAATATCAATACATATATGCATACTTGTACATGTGTGCACATACACACACATCCATGGAGTCTATGGAGAGTTTAATATATTTTCAATGAAGATCACTGTGATTTTATGTCCATACCAAGCATAGATGATACATTGACTATTTCAAGTACCCCCACCCATGTATACTTTTTGTATTAAGTGTACGTGTTTCCTTAGCAATTTTTGAGATTTCCGACTGGTTTGTAATGAAGATCATTCCAGGATTTTATACCAATGCACACACATTGAGGATTTCTAGGTTTTCAATGAAGATCAGTCTATGGTTTTATGTCCATACCAAGAAATGGACAAGGTCTGGATCATGTAAAATATTACTGTAAATGCTCACGCGTGCACATACACAGGCGTATTTTATTATGCATCCAGTGTGAAGATCACTTTTTAATTTCAGAGTTCATGATGAGGTGTGTATAATCCAATCCTGTATAATTTCTTTTCAGGAATTGCAAAGTAAAGCAATCGGACATGATTACCGCTGTGGTAATGCTGAATGACCTCCAGAATCGGGGTCTAATCAAAGAAGTTGACAAAGGAATGTGGATGCGTATCCCTGTGAGCCAACAGAACAATCCGGATGGTGCGTAAACATGACTCATTATTTGATTTTCTATATCTTCTCACAAACTTGTGCATTGGGTCTCCGCCCCCCCCCCAAAAAAAAATCAGACGCAGTATAAATTCATAAACAGCCTGAGTCTGCCTGGTGGATGATATAATTGCATTGTTGTTAGTGGTACTCGAAGCTCAGTGTTCTAGCTAGGTAGAAAGCCAGGTTCTGAATGCACATTTTCGAGGAGAGCAGGCCCTTATCATCTGGAGATTTAGCTCAATACAATTTCCTTGCTCTCAATTTGAAGTTATTTATGTCTGCAGTTCTAGGATAAGTTGTTGGTGATATCAGATATTTTTTTTAAAGATTATCTTAATCTTTGTTATTGTTTCTGTCATAACATTCCTACTGGTGAATTATCGAGATTTTTTTGCTTAATATGTCCAGCGCAGAGCAGGACTGTCAATGTGATTTTAAAGAAGCATCCGCAATAGGGTCAAAGAAAATACTGACAAAGCCAAGCTCAGAAGGGAAAAAAATCCAAATTATTACAAATACCAAATTTAGAAAGAAATATAACCTTATTTTACTTATTCTAAGATGGTGATGATTTGACAATTGGAAAGTGAAGAGAAATTGAAAAACAGGTGAAATATGAAGGGTCAGTGAGTGGAAATGTCAGGATGAGAATGGTCAGTTTGCAGATTAACTTGATGTTCACCAACACAGATACAAAAACCTCCTGACCCCTTCTCTCACTGACCCTCTTGTTTAAGGACAATTTTCAGACCACCCCCTTCCACTCCTACTAAACATCCAAAAACACATAACCTAATAACCTCGTCTTTCCTTAAATTTCAAACATGCTAGCAGCATATAGTTTCTCTGCAACTGCTCTAAAGTTTTTTGAACAAGGTGGTGGCAACCGTTGAAATGCATAAAAACCTGTCCACATGATGAAAAAGACTTTTGAAATGTAACATCTGTTTTTCTCTTCACCCTCCAATTGTCAAATTACCGTCATTCTTATTTCTATTGATATTCGGACCATCCTCATCTTGGTAGTTTTTTCATACGATGGTCCGAATATTAATAGAAATAATAATAATAATACCTCACCTCAAAAATTCAGAGATATACTACCATCATTCTGTTGGATCATTTCACATCCACAAAACAAATTTATTTTCATATCTATATCACAATCACTATCCCTCTTCTTCCTTAATTCTTCTTGAAAGCATTTTTTTTCTCGTTGGGTGTCATTGTCTCCACAGATATTTTTGTTCATTGTATACTTACAGCTAATACCTCAATGGAAACATGTATCAAACACATTTAATTGATGACTATTGTCTGCTTATTTGAAGATAGTTGGAATTTTCGAAAGTTTTTCATACACATTCATATAATCATATCATCAAGAAATAGACATATAATCCAACAGAATATTTATGAATGTGTTATATTATTTGAAACTCTATTTGGAATAACTTCCCAATGTTAAACGGAGTCTGCAGCTGTTCAAAATTCTCTTCAATTGTTTATTTTACTTTCACTGTCTTGGCTGAATGATTCATTCTCCTTGTAGCAACAGCAGGTCATTTCACATAGTTTCAGATAATGTAACGCATTCATAAATATATTTAAATAGATATATGAGTTATTTTCAAGAATTTATTTATTTAATTGAGCAACGAAAAAATCCAAATTGTAAACTATTTTCAAAATATAAACCTAGAAATCCTGATTGTTGGTTAAAACCCCTGATCTTTGGTGATGGAACCCCCGCATTAACAGAATATCTTTTTAAAAGCTTTGAAATTATAAATATCAGATCCTTTGAAAGGTTTTGTCATAAAGCACTTTACAATTTATAACATCATTAGTGAAGTGTATTATTTCTAAGTATGATTTACACCTGTAAATGTGTCTTGATATTTAATGCAAGAAGAAGAATTATATTTTGGAGATTATTGCAAATAGTGTATTACTGAATAAAGTAAGGGAATGCAGGGCTGCCTGCTCTGGGTAGGGGTGAGTGAGAGCTGAGACCTCAATTCAAGAAAATTAAACCAATTTCTACAATATGAGTGTTTGAAGAAAAAATTGCCGAACTCAGTGTTACCAATTAAAAAAATATTTTAGTGCTAGTTTGACTGTCAAAAAGCACAAAATATTTTCACATTTTCAAATTTGTCAAATCCTGTCTGATGATGGTAATTCAACATCTTTGGTATCGAAGGTAAATAGTAATAATAATTTTTCTTATCAGTGTTGTTTAAATAGAGAATTTCAGTTGTATATTGATAATGAAGGAACGCTATTCCCCCTCCCTAAAAAGTAAGGAAATACCATTCCCCAACTCTAAAAGAGAAGGGAACACTGTTCCAATGCGTTCTCACAGCACTACATAACTGATTATTGCTATGTTTTTCTTAATTAACCACCCCTACTTTCAACAGACGGGTTTAATCACTGTTGCTGGGTTTAAGGTCATTCAGATGTTTTGACATTTATATGTATGTATCTCTCACTCTATCCTAACTTCTCCCAGCCGTTACTGCTCAAAGAAGAAACTTGAAATTTTGCATACACATTCCTCTCAATGGGTAGGGAAAATATTCTTTCTCGTTTTTTGAAAATTTCCCCCCCAAATGTTTTTTTAGTTGAGGGTTCAGTATGCAATGTGAGGTTATTCTAAACTGGTCACTAGTTTGTCTCTACTTGTTGTTTTTCAAAATTCAGATCTTCTTTAGTGATTGCAGGCCAACAAAATACAAGAGAAGTAACTTGTTCATTGATCACCCCTTTTTCCAGCTTTTTGATTGCTTTCTTTGTCCTCTGATATGATATACTTGGTTTGTTCCAGCAGTCAAGATGGTTGAAGAACTGCCATTTTTGACCCACCAACAACAACCTACAATCGCCATCATCACCAGTTTGTACTGTGAAAAGTTGGCAGTTGATGCCATGATTGAAGAAAAAGCTACCTTTGTGAAATACAAAACTGATGGTAAGAATAAAACTATTATCTTTTTAGAAACTGTCAACCAAAACTGTCAACATAGGTTTCTTCAGTATTCAAGTTGGTCTGGCTGGCTGGCTGTCTGTCTGTCTGGCTGGCTATGTATGTATGTATCTATGTATCTATCACGCGCACAGGCAGCACCAATGGAGCTAGAGGGCTGAAATTTTCAACATGTACTCTTTATTATGTCTATGTTTTGTTTTTTTGAAAAACCCCAGCCCCCTAAGTGGGATTTTAGTGGGGATTCAATTTGCAATGTAAACTTATGCTAAATTGATACCATGATTTGTGCCTGCTTGTTTTTTTGTTGAAAATTCAGACTTTTTTGTGAACACTGACCAAACGAAAGGCGAGAGAAGTAACTCATTCGTTGATCACCCCTTTTTAACAATTTTTCAATTGATCACCCTTAGCAAGGCATGCTGCCAAAAGATGATAGTCATGTGATGGTTTCTATTGAGTGACTAACCCGACCTGTTTCTTAAATTTAAAAAAAATCTTCCACTTGTACTGAAGGTGTTGTAGTGATGTGGAGTCGACGGTAGAATTATTTTGTCTGTCCGTCCGTTCTTATTCTCTTTTATTTTATTTGAGCTGGATATTATGATTTTATATAATAAGCCACTCAAAGCTTTACCAGAGCCCCTTTGATTGTATATATATATATTGTATATTTTGTCCTTTGCCCTTGACTGCTTCTCACTACAATGAGCACGGAGATGGACTTTGCTGGTTTGGAAAAAAACTTGTCCATCTTACCTGACTGGTAACTAACCAAAGCAGAAAAGCCCAAAGAGCTCTGGTATTTAGCCACAGTTGTGAGGAGAAGAGATAAATTCATGCCTTTCCCAGAATCATTAATGCCAAGTGAAATGCAAACTGTCTCAGCCAGAGTTTGAACTTGTTTCACCGATTCGATTTTCGCTGTGAATGTCAGTAGGTTTGAAATTTTGAAGCTTGAAATTTTCTGTTGCTCTGTGTGTATTAAAGACCTTAATTGTTTTTTTGTATTGCTTGTAAATGATCATTATGATAGTATTCACATTCAAAAATTCCTGAGCTAACAATCAGCTTCTTGTCACAAATAAAGAGACTAACATTTTTTGTTCCCTATCTCTACAGAGAGATCACCAAGATTGGGTAAGTCTGTGACTGTACATTTTTTCTGTTCTAGCTTATAATATTGCATGACAAAATTTTTGTTTAATTTATCATAACGTATTTGTTTTACAAGTCTGTGTTTTTATAGCACCGTTGTTTGACAACGTTTTTTTTATATATTGAACAACCATAGCGGTCAAAGATGGCAAACGCTCCTATACTTTTTAAACATTTTATTTTTGCGTGTGTTTGTGTGTTCCAGTGCTCCTGGCCATACTGATTTGTCTACAAACTTGAAAATTAGCATTGCTTTTGATTTTTGGTATAAAAGCACTTTTGACTTTTTTTTCGTTCTTTTTCTGATGGGTTTATTTCTATCACCTAGATTCTCTAGAATCTAGATGTTTTTAGATGTTTTTTCACTCTATTTTAGATGTTTTCCACTGGATGTCATTAGTAGGATTTATTCTGACTATATTTACTCTTTGATGCAATTTTTTTTACGTCACTTCAAATTTTGATGCTACGGTTGTTCACTTAATTATTGTAATGGTGAGTTTATGTTGATATTTATATTGAGGGAAAGAAGCTCTTATTTATTCTTTCATTGGGAGTTTTATTTGTTCATAGTTATTTATTTCTAAATGTTGTTTCGCTTTATCAAAGAAGTGGATGATTAGATAATTACAAATGGTCATTTTTTACAGGGAAATGATGTAATTGATATTCAGTTATTCTTTAGGGTTGGTCTTTGTTTCCTCCATGGCAACAGTTTGACCACTGTACTCTCTGACTTCTGTTGTGAAGTTAGCTGTTATTACTATAATACAATGATTATTTTGCAAAATTTTCTTTGATTTTGGTGTCTTTATGATAACAATTTGACAACTGCACTCTATGATCTTTGTTAGAAACTGTCAACCGAATCTGTCCCCAAAATTATCAACATAAGATTTTTTAGTTTTCTGGACGGCTGGCTGGTTAGTTATACATCACACTTACAGGCCGCACCGAGGGAGCTAGATGGCTGAAATTTTTCAATGTTTACTAATTTTTTGAATGTCCATCCCTGAAAAAGTTTTTAGTGGGGGGTTGAATTTACAATGTAGGTTTATCCTAAATTGATACCTTAGTTTTTATCCACCTATTTTTTGAAAATTCAGACTTTTTAGTGATCACTGTCCAACAAATGATGATTATTCTTTGATTGGTCCTTTTTTCAATTTTTTTAATTGATTATGGAATGCTGCCTGAATACATTAATCACGTGAGTCACCGAACCTGATTTTTCAATTTTTTTTAATAATGATTCATCTTGATCTCCTCAACATAAAATTTAAACATTTGTACCCTCTGAATTTTCTCAGACATTCATCACATTCAGAGACCTTTCAGGAATCTTCAAATGAAAACTTTGAATATGGCAGTCACCTGAGGAAAGGGAAGATTTTAATAGGGTGTTCAGAGAGTAATTATGTATTTTGTTTTCTGAAAGTAATTATGCATTTTCAAATCACAATCGTTGTTTTTGAACCTTTTAAATCATAACTGGTGCTTACAAGCCTTCACTGCATCAGGATATACTATACAAATGTTACTTATTGCCTGCGTAGTCGTATTACCCTTTTGAAATTCATAAAGCAAGTAATGGTGATTATGTTTCTCTTAAGTCTCTATCCTCTATGCGGTTAAACTTTACTATACACTATAAATGACACAGCTGGATAGAGGAGATGATGAATTAAACCCAGATGTTGTTTCATACCATTTAATCCTGGTCTTACCTTAGTTGATTAGCTTATAATTTATAGCAGTGGATTATGTAATCACTTAGTCAAACATGAAAATACATAATTATCTTTCAGACACTCTAATTTTATCAGCAAAATGGTTTGGATCAGACACTCTAATTTTATTAGCAAAATGGTTTGGATCAGACACTCTAATTTTATTAGCAAAATGGTTTGGATCAGACACTCTAATTTTATTAGCAAAATGGTTTGGATCAGACACTCTAATTTTATTAGCAAAATGGTTTGGATGAATCAGTGTATGATAGTAATATTGTCACATTGTAGTGGTTGAGAAAGAACGATGAAAACCAGAGGGTACAGTGGAGAAAATGCAATAAAAACAACAAAGATCAGGAAACTTGTCTAAATGTATCAATAATAGTGATGACTCCTCATTTTAGAAATCAGAAAGAAAGAATAACAGAAAGTAAAACTCCTAGAATGTTGTGAAAGAAAACAATAACGATGAAACAATATCTAAAAAATTCATAGTATGAGGCATGTTCGGAAAGTTTACAGCCATTTAATGTTAATGAAAAAATAGCCTACCTTGGGTAATTAGAGGGTATTCTCCTTGGGACTTCATATATGTATCCTAGAATACCTTCCTCTTTTCAAAATAGTCAGCTAAGTTCTCTTTTGGGATCGCCATGAACTGCCTAGTCACATTCTCCTTAATCTCATCCACAGTCTGAAATATCCCTTCAAAGACCTAAAACCAAAAGATGCTGGGAGCCAAATCTGGATTGTATGGAAAGCTGACAGATTTGAGTGTTGTGATGTTTTACCAAAATCTTTCATACGAGTCTTGAAGGATGACTCACTTATCCATGGTGAATGTGACCATCATCCATACTCCCTGAATGGCATCTCACTGCCGACTGAGTAATCCTATGTAGAGTGTCTGTTCATGCATATGCCCTTAAGTTCTCTTCTGATTGGTTGCCCAGTTACATCAAGGCTGTGCAACTGCACAAAATGGTGGGATGCTTCTCAGACAGCCTCAAACACAGCTCAATTCAGAAATTCATACAAAAATGTTATGACATTATAAAAGGAATCATAATTCTTTTAGCATGTTTCAATGTTTTTCCCTACAATAGGAATTCATTTGCACATAGAAGTTGTTCAGCATTCAAATATTAGCACAATATAAAAATACATGCTTCTTTTCTAGCTTATATTGTAATATTTGCAAAATAATTTTAAAAAAGATTATATGGATTTTATAAAAAAAACATAAATGCACTTATTTCAATCTGAAAATTGTATGGAGCTTATGAAATTTTCTTCTTGGAGGAAGAGAGGTATTATTTTAATATTTTTAAATTGATAATATTGTTTTAAACAAAATATTACCAGTGAAAAATTGCTCTAGTCTTCAGGCAGTATTCAAACTCAATTTTTTGAGTGAAAATTATCCATGTTACTTTTAGATATTTGATGTTTGATTTCTGTAATGTTAAAAATTCTACATTAACAAATACTGCGTATTCTTGAATATAGATTGACTGTGAGTATAAGACAAGTTTGGATTTAAACATAAAATTTCAGAAAATCAATTGATTTGATAAGTTGAGTCCATTATCTTGCCATAACGTTGTCATGAGAGATATCCTTTTTTTTATGAATTCACCATTTATGGCACTCGGTTATCCTCAATATATTTCTTAAAATTTCAGAAAATCAATTGATTTGATTATCTGAGTCCGTTATTTCGCCATAACATTGTCATGAGAGATATCCTTTTTTTATGAATTCACTATTTATGGCACCCAGTTGTCCTCAATATTTTTCATAAAATTTCAGAAAAACAATTGATTTGATTATCTGAGTCCATTATTTTACCATAACGTTGTCATGAGAGATATCCCTTTTTTATAAATTCATCATTTATGGCACTTGTTTATTTACAAAATATTGATTGTTGTATTCAGGTTGTAAAAGTAAAATTCCCATCAGTGATAACAAACCTTCTTGAAAAATTGATTTAATATAGATACTCCACAATACAGCCCATACCTGTATAGCGTTTTATACAAAATATGGTAATGAATTCAGTTAAAACAATGGGCATTATTTATTGCTAGTTTGCATTGTGCCTATTGCTACTATATTCATATAGGCAAAAGTATTGGCCATTTTTGACTGGCCTGAATATAAGTCAAACTGCAGATTTTGGGCTATTGGTAAAAAAAACTTGTCTTATCTTCAATGATATATGGTAATAATAATGATGATGATAAATGTCGAAAAATGATCATTTGTAATATGCTTTACTTTTTACTGTTTTGAAAGGTAAATATTTTTGCATGATTTCGTTGTATTGTATTATATTTATTGTGTATATTTTTGTCATCATTTTAATATTTATATTTCTTTCTCAGTCACTGATAATTACTACACCAGTAAAGAAAGGTCAAATCCAATACTGTCAAAATTTCTGAATTGGTTTCATATGAATTACAATAGTATATTATAGAATAATGTTTTATAACAATTTATATATCATAACATGTTATTCATGTAAATCTTTTATCATGATATAACTAGCATATACCCATAGAAATGACAGGGTTATTTGTGTATCAATTGTCACCTAGGAGCACAAAGCTAATTTAATAGATAATTTACTTTTAACAATTCAAGTTTTTTATGATCTCAACTCTACTAAAGCTGTTTCTAAGAATAATTTGACATAAAGTTTTGAGAAAAAAATGTTATGTAAGAAAAATGTTCTGATATTGTACAGTATGAAAAAAGCCAAAATAGCAAATTTATTTTAATAAAAATATAAGTTGAATATTATTTTATTGAAAAGATTCTGGAAAAAAAGTATAGCTAAACCTAGCACTCTACTTCCTGTCTGGTTTGACTACATCTAATGAAGGAAAAGTTTGGAGAAAGAGAAACTCACTCACTCAATAAATAAATAACTCTTTCTTCAACTCTCTCACTAACTCAATGACTCTTTTTTCCCTTTCAGTCACTCATACTGTGTTTCTTTAACACATAAAAATTTTAATGTATTATTCAATGTTATGACAACAGATGATCACATTCTTCAGCCTTTCTATTCATTTATAACTGTTTATGTATTTCACATGGACCAATCCGTTATAACATTTAGGTTATAACAGGACTTTGACATGACAGACAATCATACAAATAAACATATAAATTTGTAGGTATGGCTTTTATATGGATAGATGACTCATATAACAACATATATATCATAATGTTATAAAATATGATAGTAATATGATGATGATATTTGTCCTCATTTACAGAACAAAATGTCTATATATATATATATATATATATATATATATAATGTATATATGTATATATATATATATATATATATATATATATATATATATATATATATAATGTATATATGTATATATATATATATATATATATATATATTGTCCATGTGTGTGTATGTGTAAAAACTTTCCAATGAGCTGATATATACTACACTGATCCTAAATATAGGGTTGGAGAGCAACACTTCGATCCTTGACAGATAGTGTTAAATTTGGAAATCAAGCAAGTCTGGAGGCAGATATTGGATACCGGCCTCCTAGGATAGGCCCACTGCAAATAGCTGGTATTGAACCTCTGCATCCAGATGACCTCTTATACTTTCATTTCCATATATTTCCTGTTTTACCTTGAGTCAGATATTTCAGGAAATTTTCCATCCACTGATACTAATTTCTCCAAGAGAGTAATATTAACACAAGCAAGTACTTGAACTAGCTGAATCATAGCTAGAGTTTTAGGGGTCCAGAAGTAGGGAGCATTGCCCTTTGAGAGGCACCCTGTAGCATTTAGTGAGATTTGTCAGTGGAGAAGCAGTAGGTGAACTTTTGGAGGCCCCCTCCATCGGGTGCCCTGAGGGGGGTGTTTTTAAATAGCACCTCCCTGCAAACTATGCCTCTGTTATTTACTTAGCTTAGTTTAGCATGACAGAAAGCTGAATCTGGAGAAAGTAAATAGGAAGTTTGTGCCACATTAATGTCCTTAGTGGGAGGCCCTGCCTCAAAAGGCAGCATTTGAATTCCTGCTAATACATATATGTCTACATATGCGTACACATTCAGACATACACACCCGCTCATGTGTACAAGCAAGAATAAATACGCAAATACATATAGGAATACATATGTGTGCACACTCACAGATGTATACATGTATAAATGCATGCACACACGCAGACACACACTTACACACGCTCATCCACTCATATGTGCAGGCAAGAATATATACAGGTATACCCATGCATATACATACGTACACGCACACTCATAGATGCAGACATGTAAAAAGCATGCACACTTACACATACATATGGAAATGCTCACTCACACAAACACACACACGCACACACTCACATGCACACAAACACACACACACACATTAATATACACAAACAAGTTTACACACACAAACAAATTTACGCACACAGAGGAAGGGGCTGGGGATGACAATATCAAAATGCGTTCATCTTTGAACTTATTGTTTGTGATCATCCAATTGGAAGGACAATAGCTCTTATCTCCTTCTGAAATGGATCATTTATCATTTTCTCATTTTTCTGGATATCATTGATCCTTTATTCTTACTTCTTCCATTGATGTCCTCTTTCATTATTGTTTTTACTGGTGCAATACCCGTTCCAAAGCTGCATATTCGGAAGGGGCTGGACATTATGATGCGTGGAGCAGCCTGCCATAATTGTCTTGTAATATTATTTTGTGTATTCGAAAGAGCGAAGATCAAGGAAGATAATTTATAGAAACTGTGGAGAAAAATCTCTAATCTTTAATTTTTTTTATTCATTTTTGTTTGATTTCTTTAGAATCACTTATCTTAACAACCCCAAACTTGAAGCATCTCTTTCATGTGCACTGACTAATACATCTAGCAAATATCAAGTGTGCACAAGGGTCAGTTATTGAGAAATTGAGGTGCATGTGTACGGAAATTTATTCTATTGTTAGGATTTGGTGGTTTCCCTGGAGGTCAAGTGAAAGCTAGTCTTCTCTTTACTTCAGCACTCTTTCCAATATTCTTTATAATTATTTTCTAATTAGGCTTTCACATCATTAATATCTGGTGGCTTTTTCTATAGATGTAAGTCTAACTCAATACTCAATTCAGTATTCTTGCTGATTTTAGTAAAACTGGTACTTGTTGGTCTGTGAACCACTAAGGGTCCATCAAATAATGCTTGGTTGGCTCTGCAACAGTATTCCCCCTAGACCTGACATTGCCAAATTTGTAACAGAGAAAAAACATCATCTTTCACATAGCTATCTAAAAGCGTGATTATTGTGATCTGTGCTATATATCAGAATTTGATTGAACGTAATCCATTTTAGATAAATATGATTTATTAAAAGTCAAAAGTTGTTTTTTATTGTAGGTCATTCATTAGTCTAAAAATCTAAATGCTAAAAATAGAGGTCCACCAGAATATTTTTATAGAAGGGGTCCTTGAGTTCTCTAAGTTTCGAAACCACTATTGTAAGCCATTGACATATAATCTCAAATTTTTAATGTTAAAATTAGTAAATACATATCTACATTAGAATGGATTTGAAGTATAAGTTTTGGTCGTTTGTTCTATCTTTTTTTATGACCCAAAACAGGTGAAAAATAAGTATATCTTTTTGATTTAGTTAATATTTCCATGTTTGTTGCCATCATCCTCACAACACTATCTACGTTTAGATTGGATGAAAGGGACTCTGAAAATCATCCTTGTTGCTAATTGATATCTGATTAACAAATAATCAATTCTCCTCGATTTTGTTAATATTTCCATGTTTATTGCCATCATCCTCAAAACATTATCATCTAGAAAAGATGAAAGCTACTCTGTGAAACATCCTTGTAGCTAATTGATATTTGATTAAGAAACAATCCAGTCTCCTTGATTTTGTTGATGTTCCCATATTTATTCCCCATCATTTCATAACATCTGCTACATACTGGAAGAGATAAAAGCAATTCTGAAAAACATACTTATAGTTAATTTGATCAACAGAAATGAAAATGTTTGCTTACCAAAATTTAATTAGCACTATCAGTATAAACTGTATTAAAGAAGTGGAAAACCAGGTGATTAAAAAGTAGTCAAGATTCATAGCAAATGGTTTTATTACAGATTTACATGGCCTCTTACAGACTATAGCACAGAATATAATCTGTGGAAGTTATTGTTTGGAAGTGACAGTGAATTTTTGAAGGAAACATTACGATGGGAATAAGTGTTGGTAAAAATGTCCAGTTTTGATGGATTTATGATTTTTTTCAAGGGAGAAATACCCAAATATAGACTCCTCCTTTAGTACCTTCTTTAATATGATGAAAAAACTATTTCTAAGATCCTAAAGTAAGTCATGTTGTAGATAAACAGAAAAATGTTATTTAAGAAAATTCCCCCCCAAAATTCTATTTTAAAACAGATATATAAACTAAATAGAAAATATTGTGTTCAAATGATTTTTTCCATTTTTGATGTTGTGAATATTCTAATAAGTGAAAGGTCCCCATTCCAGAAAGCAGAAAGAAATAATTCCCAATTTTTTGATTTATTTACTTATTTTATTACCGCTGCTTT
This sequence comes from Thysanoteuthis rhombus, assembly GCA_963457665.1. Lineage (NCBI taxonomy): Eukaryota > Metazoa > Mollusca > Cephalopoda > Oegopsida > Thysanoteuthidae > Thysanoteuthis > Thysanoteuthis major. The sequence goes on from OY735243.1 coordinate 18,286,367, forward strand.
TTCTGCCTCTGCCATACCACTGCAATAATACCGCTTCTGAAATTATTGCCAATGCTGAAAAGAATAGCCAACATTCAAATTATTTATATCTTCTTATTGCTACTGATTCAGATGCTACAAATTCTGTTGCATTGGAAGAAACCTTTGTTCTTTAATTTATGTTTGTATTTTGCTTTGTCTATTCTCTTCTTTTTTTTCAAGCATTCGCCAGGAACTATCAAAACCACTTCTTTTTACATACTCAAGTTCATCTGAATGTTCAATCAGAGAAATTATGCATGACACCTTCCTTTTCTTCCAGTAGTATGTCCTTTTATTCTGAACAAAATTTAATCAAAGATCACAGGACTTGCATCAACACTATGAGTAGATAGAAATACAAACAAATGGTAAATGTGAATAAAATGTTTTGATCAAGTTTTGGTTGGAAAAAAAGAAGGTCGGACTACAGGACTTATAGAATGTATTGTTTGAAAAGCAAACAAATAGATGTGAATGAAACATTTTGATCAAGTTTTGGTTGTATAAAAAAGATGTTGGACTACAGAACTTGTACCTGTACAATGGATTGAGAGAAAAACAAATAAATAGTATATAAAAATAAACCAAGAAATTTAAAAACAAAATTCAGTTTCATAATAAACTATTATCATGAACGTAGACAAATATTAGTCATGATCAGTCACCATATTTTTATCACATAAATCAATAACCAAATTAAGTGATTCTCTCATTCATCAAGATGAGTTTAGACATATTAGATGAGAATATTGAAAATACTTAGTCTATAGTTTTGAGAAGGGTCATTGACATTCAAAGAGCTTTCCGAATGATTGAACTCGTTGTTGTTGCCTGTGTTGTTTGTCGTGGAAACTACATTGAGTTAAACTCCGCATTTGTCTGATTTGTACACTTGACTGACATGTGGATGTAGGCTGCTTCTTTGCTTCTGTTACTCAACACGGACAAAGTATGGGAATCCAGGCCTAAGAAGGAGAGAAAAGGAAGATAACTGAATCCTATGTTATAAGCATTGCAACTTTTGGGCTGCTAGTTAGATTAGTCACCAAAAAAATGAATTATCAGAATTGATCTAAGAAGATAAATTCTGGTAAGTAGCGTGTTCACTGCTTGAGCGCAAAAACAAGGTTAGTACACAGTTAGTTTGATTGTTAAGAAAACGCGGAAATAAGAACAAACGAATAGGTTAACAACCTTAATAAGTTTTAATTCAGGAGTGAATTAAAATAAAGGAGGACTGGAGTTTCTGCTGACATGAATATGTTTGGAGAGATCTACCGTGATAAGGATCGGGATAAAGGAAGAATGAACTAAATGCAAGATAGGGTCTTTAGAATGTCTGTCAGTTTTGGTCATCTAAATTGTAGCCACTAAGATATTATCTTTTGAAGTTCGACCTAACTACAGTGAGAGTGCTTAACTTAGATAGGATGTGTTCTTTGAGATGGAAGAATAATGGATTACTATTTATATATGATGATGTGTGAGTAAAAAGTAAGTGTGTGTAAAAACTATATATACTGTCCTAACTAAAGAGAGAGAAAAGAACAAGCTTACCTCAAGGCCGTCAGAACAGAGAGAGAGAGAGAGAGAGAGAGAGAGAGAGAGATACTTTTATTGCCACAGTTTAAATACCATAAAGATAATGATCAGTTATCTTATTGGTAGTTCTGTGTGACGTCAAGGAGGAAGCGACAAAGGATTTTCCACCTCTACAGAAATGTAAGGAATATCACACAGATCCGAACCAAGGGCAGATAACTCCGTACATGTATAATTATTGTTTGCTGGAAAAGGTGGGCATTACACTATCATTGGAGAGAAAAACTTCTGTTTACCACCATCACATTTAGATAGTACACCTGAAGAAGGTTGAAGAACGGATTGGCCAAAATGTTAAACCAACAACACAACCAACTAGAAGTTCAATCCTCTGCAAAACTCTCTTAATGAAAATGGATTATTCAATTTTTTAAAATGGATCTACTGTATAATTATCTACCAGTTAACTCAGTGGTTCTCCAACTTTATTGTATGATGACTCAGTAGATACACTAACTGTAAAAATGAAATGGTACTACACAAAAACATTTCAGTGGCATACTGATATATATATATATATATATATATATATATATATATATATATATATACATACACTCATCATCCATTTTCCCTTTGATCTTTCGCTATAAAGATTTAGATCTTTAAAGATCTAGTGATAAAACTACTGCATTCTCAACTCTGTTGCAGAAGTGGGACAGACATAATTTCCTGTACTGGGCATGATCAAGGGTCGGAATACATGTTTGTATATTTGGATAAATTTACATGGCACTCCTGGGAGAGAGTTGTGGCACACTATTTTGCTGTAGCACACAGTTTGAGAACAGCTGACTTGAATTTTGTTGATGTATCAGGATGTACCACATGAAATGGCTGATTATGAAATGAAATATATTTTTTTGAAATCTGTAAATTTTGAATAAGAGCTTGAACTGTTTTCCTTGTATCAGTTTCCAGAATAAGCCTTAAATTCTCATTCACTTGATAGTCACTTATGGAGCTGAAATATGGAACCTAACCAAGAGACAGACCTACAAACTGAGAAGTATGCAATGTGCGCATGAGAGAATCATCCTCAACCTCATATGGAGAGATCACAAGACAGCACAGTATAAGAGAAAGAAAATGGGTGTCCATGACATCATAGAAACTATTAAAAAACTCAAATGGCAATGGGCAGGCCATGTTGCAAGAATGAAAGACAACTAATGGACATCACATCTCACAACATGGATCCCCAGAGATCACATAAGAAACTGCATCCGACAGAACACAAGATGGAGAGATGAACTTGACAGATTCAGGAAATACTGGCTCTGCGATGCCCATGATAGAGAATTGTGGTGAATCCTGGGGAAGGTCTATGTCCAACGACGGATGTTGAAAGACTGACGATGATTATGAGGGCAGCCTTGACGGTCAACATCTAAGCTCATATTTCTGCTATGAAAGAGCTAATGCCGCATGGTACTTTCTGTGCAAGTTCCTATTCCAAATGCAAAATTGATGACCTTGAGAGTACAAACAGCATTTTTTCTAACAAATATAAAAACAATAGTCTTGTTTCCTTTTGTGGACAGCATCTGTAAGAGTGAGGGATTATCTTATTGAAACAGATAAGATGGATCATAAGTTGAAAATTTGAAAGTAATCTAATGTCATATATTTAGTTGAACAACATTTTCTGCTTCAGAATTTGTTGAAATCATAATCATAAAGACAAATCAAAAAAAAGGGCTGTTTCCTAAGGTGAAATCTAATACATCAGTAATTAGTTAATCACAATATTCTAATCATTCATTTCCAGATTTTAAATGAGTGAATAGTCTAATTATCTGCTTCTCTTATTCAAAAGCTGTTGATTGTCAGTTATAATTTTCAAAGGAAAAGTGAAACCTTTTCAACAATGATTATTTTCTTGATAAATAAAATTAATGTTTGTTAAAATAGAAGTTTTTTTTCATTACCTCTCCAATGATTAGACATTGGCTCTCCAAACTTCTTTAAAATTCTAAACAGATTTGCTCAAAATCTGTCTCATCTGACATCTTAGTGCCTTTATGCTGGTTACAGCTCTAGCTGTCTCGGTCTTGGCTCTATATGTCACAAGTTCCACTGTTGGGAAATGGACTTAGATAGTACAAGTACCAGAAGTGACGTTACGTACTCCATTTTGTACAAGGAGATATGATATATTAAATTGTTCTATCTTTTAATACTATTTTGTGTCACTGCTGCTTATGTGAGAAAAACGTTTTCATGATATATTCACTCATATCCTAATCATAGCTGGAGTTTCTGGTCCTGAGTTTTCAGCTATTCCATCATATTCTTATTTTTTTTCCATTTTTGCTAGAATGAACATGTCATAAATGAAATTTTGATTGAAATGAAATATATATAACTACAGTTATCTCTTGTCATTCGTGGGTTTTTTGTTAAATCGCATTTTTGATAATCTACAGTTTAGCCATGAATAGCTTAATGGGAATATCTTTCTGATTTTTATGGCATACTGCCACAAAATTGCAAAGTTAAGAAATCGTTTATGCATATATATTTATAATATAACAACTAACACAAACTTTTGATCAAAAGGGATATGTCAGTAAAAATGTCTGGAACTTGTAATCTATTGATTTTATTGTAAGAATTTCTATGTTATTAATTGGAAGAAAGATTGTTGGAAATCATAAACTAAAAAATCATTTATGTAGGCAATATAAACCTGGAGATAATTATGATTAAAAACTTCTTTACTCATATGAATCAGATAACAATCACTGTACTTCTACAAAATTCATGATTTTTGTTAATTAACTGCATATTATTTCACTGTATTCATTTATTTCTTAATTTACTATTGGGAATGGTAAAGTTTTGTTCCTCAAAAAGTGTATGGTACAAGATTTATGGTTTTGAGAGATTGAAAAGGTCTTTTTTGGGGGTCATCAAAATTTATTTGCAGATTTAGCACATTTGTGTCTCTAGCATCCCTAACCTCTGTGAATAGCAAGTGATAACGGTATATAGTGGAAATGGTAATCCTTGGTAATCAGGCACTAAAAAGACTTGTGTGAATATTGATGGAAGCTTCCTCCCTTTGTGGCCAAAAATGGCTGAAGTATTCCTAGAGATGTATATTATAGATACATATGCATTGATATTCATAGCTGATTTGTCAAGAATGCTTGAAAAATCATATGTCGGCTCTTGAAATATAAAGTTTACTATAAAGTTAAGTGAAGATGAACTAATGAAAAGATCTAGCCACTTCCAGCCATTTTTAGATAATAAGGGAGATAACTTTTTTCAATATTCAGTGAAGTCTTTTTAGTGCCTGATTTGTGAGGATTTCCAGGAAAACTAATTGCCAAGTCTATATCAAGTTTTTTTTTTCATTTGCAGTTGAGTTAATTACCAGATATGTGTAGATAATTGTCAATGAGAATGAAGTCCTTGCTGGGATCTATAAAAATGCAAAATCACTTGCTGTAAAACCCAGTGTTGTAGTGCTAGGGGGAAGTGTGGGGATGGCATCTCCCTACTTTGTTTAGGAAGGGGTGTGGCATCCCCTCACCATCTGTATACAGGTTTACCTCACCCTTATGAACTAGTTCATTCCTAATGATAGTTTGTGAAGCGAGGTATCATTATTCATAGAAAAAATGCATTAAATAGGGTTCTGAAGTGGAAAAAATTATATATGAAATATTTCAGTTGTTATATAAATGTATAGTAATGAATCTATGTTCAAGCTATTATCTTAATGAGAACAGGAATAAAGTACATACAGAGCATAAGAAAGGAGGAAAAATGTATAAAAATCTATAAAGTAATAACAATGTGTTAATCACTTTAAATCAATCCTGTGGTAATGATGACACATTCTCTTCCTCCTCTGTTGTGATGAAAATTAAATGAGATTTGATATTATTTCCATTAAGTTGAAAATTTTATTTTATCAAGAGTTTGAAAAATGAGATATACTAGCACTACTAAAATTATCAATCTGTTAATCTGTTAGTACCCTCAAATTAGTTGAAATGGTGCATTGTAGCTATGTATATTGAATCAAAGTACCCCTGAAATGATCTAATTTAAAGAATGCATTAAAATTTTGAAAAAATGAAAATTAGCCAATATATGTGTCCAAATATTAATCCTATATGACCTTAAACATCTCTAGAATAGATTGAATTAAAAAAAAACATGAATGTTAGAATAGGACTGAGTATAGGAGAGAGAGAACAACAGAGGTAGGTAAATAGAGAAAGAGAGAGAGATTATGAAAGAAAGTCTGATATTTCAAGAACAACTTTCATCTTTGATTGATAGAATTATTTCATACAAACCAGGAAGAAATTACCTTCTTGTTAAAAGTACCCACAGCTCACCTCATGATGACTGGCACCATAACTATGCTGTATATTGTTATCTGAACATGTTTTGATATTGTATCTTTTCTCTTTGTCATCTATACTATGTGACATTGTTTTTTTTCTTTTTTTTTTGACAGGTGACTCTCAGGTGTACACACTGGGTTGCATAGGCAAGCACAGAGTGGTCTCAACAAAACTGTCAAAAGGTGGACCTCACCAGAAATCCATGATTGCTGCTGAGAATACCATTACAAGATTACTGGGTAAGATAACAATTCATTTTATATATATATATATATATATATATATATATATATATATATATTTCTGGTTTATTTCAAGATTACTGGGTAAAATAACACTTCCTTTAATATGTATAAATATATATATATGTATATATTTATGTATATATATATTTCTATATATTCATTTATATATTTCTATATATATTTTTTTTATTTATCTATTTGTATATTTTTCATATATATATATATATATATATATATATATATATATATATATGTATATATTTATATATGTATATATTTGTGTATATACATATATATGTATCTATCTCAATAATACTACTTTATCTAAAAAAATTTCATTATTAAAAGTATTGTGATTTCATGATATCCCTACAGATTTTCTGAAATCTCTTAACATTTCAGTAATTTCTTAGGAATCACAATCAGTGCAGTAATGTTTAACACACTTGTGATGCTGACGATTACTTGTGTCAAACTAAGTTTGGCTTAGTAAATTTTAAATATATTCTGCTTTAGTATTTAATGTTTATAATTAACTTAGTTTGATGCAAGGCCATAGTATTGGGGACACCTGGTGAAGATTGTACTCATTACAATAGTAATGGTCAGCATCACACCAAACTTGTTAACCTTTACTACTCTGATTATGAAATGAGGGATTCATGAGAAATTATTAAATTGTTCTGGGATTTTACACAATTCCAGGGATGTAATGAAATCACTTTCACAATCTACATATATATATATAAATATATATATGTATATATATGATACAAATTAAATAAACTAATAAATAGAGACAAAAAAAAATCTGCATGAAGGAGCTTTTGTTAAAATTCATATAATAACATCCTGAATACTCAAGACGTAAAAAATTTTATATGTCAATATAATAATTTTTTCTTCCTTACAGCAACATATTTAGTATGTAAATCTGTAAAGCTTTCCAGACTCGCACGTATATATATATATATATATATATATATATATATATATACATATATATATATATATATACATATATATATATATATATATATATACATATATATATACATATATATATATATATATATATATATATATATATATATTATCTCACATTCTCCTGCAAAAATAACCCCCAAAATAGATGGAACTTACTTCTTGAAGGTTTCCAATGTAAATAATGAACAGTCTCAAAAAGCGTAATTTCAGTAATCGAAGAAGAACAGGTGTTTTCTTCATGATGTAGCTGCAATCAATACCTATTATCTGATGATAATTACACATTAATAATTAATTGCACGATTATCTATAATTGTAAATGAAAGATATTAGTTTAAAGATCAATAATCATTTATTGCAGCAAAGTGAAGATTTATCAAGGCAGGTGATTTTATTAAATTCTCAAGTATGTGAAAAAAAAATCATAAGCCAGAAATTGTAATCATCATGAAGCTTGGTGATGGGCACAGCTTATGAAAAGGCTAAACTGAATAACCGCTAAAGATATAGCGGAAGCAAAGATAACCGTTAAATGCTAACTTTTATTATAGGAATTTGGCTTTGGATCATTTGTTTCCTGTATAACTCACCAAAAGAGACCTAAAAAGCTGTAATTTCAATATGTTGTAGCTCAGACATCATCATCATTATCCTCAGTCTTTCATATAGACCTTACCCCAGGATTTGCCACACCTTTCTATTGTGGGTGTCGCTGAGCCAATATTTTCTGAACTTTTCCAATTTATCTCGCCATCTCATGTTCTGCTGGCTTCAGTTTCGATTTAGTCCCTGCGGATTCATGTTGTGAGTTGTGATGTCCATTGATGTCTGCCATTCTTGCTACATGACCAGCCCATTGCCATTTGAGTTTTGATATTGGTTTTTATAATGTTTTTGACTCCTGTTTTTCCCCTAAAATACTGTGCTGTCATGTTGTTTCTCCATGGGATGTTGAGCATGATTCTCCTATGTGCGCAGTGCATGATTCTCTGTTTGCGGGTTTGTCTCTTGGTTAGGTTCAATGTTTCAGCTCCATTGGTGACTATAGGGAGGATGCATTGGTTCTATACCCTCCTTTGAGGACTAATAGGATTTGCTTATTCTTGAAGGTTGAGCTTGCCTTACTAAAGGCTTGTCACCCGAGAGTGATTCTTTGCTTTATTTACAGTATGCAAATATCAGATGATGATGATCAAGGTATACATAAATAATTAAATGAACAAATGAAATTAAACATTAGTTTACATTAAACATACAGTTTATTGAAAGCTCTATGTCTGGGCTAGAACATATTAAAACTTCAGCTCTCTAGGTCATTTTTTTAGGGTTTTAGTGCAAAAAGACAGAACCAAAGCTAAATTCCTATAATAAAAGTTAGTAGTTAGTGTTTATTGTTGCTTCTGCAAAATTTCTAGTTGTTTATCAGTTTAGTGTTTTCATTAGCTGTACCCATGACAGTTGAAGTTACGTACCCAGGAAATATAGACATGTCTTGAGACTGATGAATCCTTTCCACCAGTGTTCAAGCCCTGATAGAAGGCAGGCTTTCAGTGAAGAATTTCTAAGTAGGCTAGGAATTCAGTGGATTGCTGCTATATAATCTTTCTACTCCAATTTCCAGCCTATTTGAAATTGTGTTACAGTAAGCTAATCTTTGTAAAAATTTAAGCCCAGACCTTCATATACTGATTCTAAAAGCAGGCTGGCAAGTAGGCCCTTCCAACTTGAAGGACCGTTGCAACACAAAGTTTCTACTCCAGGCTCCAGCCAATTTATCTTTGGGTAACAGTAAGTAAAGTGTAGCATTATCAAAAACGTTTTTGAACACAGATTTTGAAGGCAGGCAGGGCCTTCCTACTTGGAGAACTAGTGTAACATAATTTTTCAGTCTGAATTTTCACCTTATCAAATATTCTAAACCATTGGTGCAACACAATCTTTCTTCTCCAGTTTCCAGTCCATTTGTCTTTGCATCGCAGTTAGCTGAGCTTAGTGAATGTCTAATAGATAAAGCCTTTCTGTTAGTATCATAATGGACACCTCTCTCAGATAGATAGATAAAAACATAGCTAGTTATGAACCGACTGAGCTAGATAGATACATAGTTGGATATGAACAGAGATAGATTATTGGATATGTCTTAATTACACACTGAAATAGAAACATAGATATGAACAGACCAAGATAGGTAGTTATAAACTCATTGGGATATATACATAGATATTGACAGAGATAGATACATAGATATGAACAAAGATACATAGATATGAATAGAGATAGATACATAGATATGAATAGAGATAGGTACATAGATATGAATAGAGATAGGTACATAGATATGAATAGAGATAGATAGATAGATATGAATAGAGATAGATAGATAGATATGAATAGAGATAGATAGATAGATATGAATAGAGATAGATAGATAGATATGAATAGAGATAGATAGATAGATATGAATAGAGATAGATAGATAGATATGAATAGAGATGGATACATAGATATGAATAGAGATGGATACATAGATATGAATAGAGATGGATACATAGATATGAATAGAGATGGATACATGAATAGAGATAGGTACATAGATATGAATAGAGATAGATAGATAGATATGAATAGAGATAGATAGATAGATATGAATAGAGATAGATAGATAGATATGAATAGAGATAGATAGATAGATATGAATAGAGATAGATAGATAGATATGAATAGAGATAGATAGATAGATATGAATAGAGATGGATACATAGATATGAATAGAGATGGATACATAGATATGAATAGAGATGGATACATAGATATGAATAGAGATGGATACATAGATATGAATAGAGATGGATACATAGATATGAATAGAGATGGATACATAGATATGAATAGAGATGGATACATAGATATGAATAGAGATGGATACATAGATATGAATAGAGATGGATACATAGATATGAATAGAGATGGATACATAGATATGAATAGAGATGGATACATAGATATGAATAGAGATAGATACATACATATGAATAGAGATAGATACATAGATATGAATAGAGATAGATGCATAAATACGAACAGAATGAGATAGATACATAGATATGAATAGAGATAGATACATAGATATGAATAAAGATAGATACATAGATATGAATAGAGATAGATACATAAATACGAACAGAATGAGATAGATACATAAATACAAACAGAATGAGATAGATACATAGATATGAACAAAGTGATACATAGATATGAACAGATAGACAAGTACACACTAAAATAGATATATATTTATACTGAGATAGATACATAGATATATACACATTAAGATAGATAGATAGATAGGAATAAGCAAGTGTACAAATGGATATGTTATATAAATGCTGACATTTTCACCCATTAACATATGTGAACTACATTTACCTTTATATGAAACACATTCAGTTCCACAAAAAAAGTCAGACAATAAAATGCCATCATGCACTAGAACTATCCCAAAACTTGAAGAAGAAAGAATATGTCATACAGACAATGGCCCAAAACACACATCGAATTTGGTAAAGTGGTACTTAACTGAAAAAGTAGAAAAAGCAATCCAATAGATTTCAGTATGATGAAATGGCTGGCTTCAGTCTTGTAGAAGAATACCTTAAAAAGGAATAAGAAATGAAAATAAAAATAAAACATTGTAGCGAGAGAGCTCAATTTCTTGTAAAAAGAAGTTTTAGCGGCAGCTACTGAAAACATGTTCTCTCTGAGGGTAGGAAGGCTATTTATTAGAGAATATCTTCCAGTACTGGTTGACAGCCTACAGAAATGATGTGTTGCTGCTGAAAAAGGTGTGCTTTTTATTTTTGTACCCTTATGCTGGCTACTGCTACAACAATCTGTGCTTAGGCTCCGCATATCACATTATTTCTTCGTCATCATAAGCCTCATCTTGCAATCTCTTCATGTGATCTTGAGCATGATTCTCTCCTGGGCGTGCTACATGGTTTTCAGTTTGGGGGTAAATCGTTTTGTCAGGTTCCATGTTTCAGGTCCATAGGTGACTATCAGGAGGATGCATCAGTTGTATGCCCTTCTTTTTAGGACAAATTGAATTTTTCTTGTCTTTGAAGGTTGAGTTTGCTTTACCAAAAGCTTGCCAACCTAGAGTGTTTTTTGCTTGATTTCCTCTTCTTTAGAGGATTTCATGGAGATTTGTTGTTCTAGATAGATGCAGTGGTCTACTTTCTTCAGTTCTGCATTTTCAAATTCTAATTGATGTGTCTTTGTCATCAACATACTTGTTGTACATGATGACATTTGTTTTATTGAAGTTCATGCGGAGATTTGCTTTCTTGGGTTTTTTCATTCAGTTCATTTAGCATTATTTGAAGATCAGGAAGATTTTCTGCAAAAAGCACTATGTATAAGGTTATGTGAAATAGACTTTTAGATGACCAGCATCCTGTTCTATTCTAGCAACAGCTAGAGGAAGAGACTGATTCATGCCTTTTCCAAAGGTATTAGTGTGAAGAGAATACAAGCTGTTTCAGTCCATTCTCCATTTGAATACCTGATTTGCCACCCTACACTTCCAGAAGAAGAACTATTGATTGAATATCAGAGTTTAAAGTTTCTGTGGAGAGATTTGCATTTTTCCAGTCTATATAGCACCCTGACTGCTTATCTTTTATTTAAAAATCCATTGTTAAAAGTAGCTGCCAAACCTTGTCTGTTTTTTTGGCATTGGTGGGGTGGTATTTTTCTAATTTGCATACAAACCTTTTTTTATTGTCATCGAAGGTTTTGAAAAAAACTTCCGAAGTTGGTGGTTTGAGATCTTTTGACCATTATCAGTTATTATCTCGAAAATGTTATGGAGGTATTTTTTTTTACCTATCTATCTATCTATCTATCTATCTATCTATCTATCTATCTATCTATCTAACACATGCTGTTTATATGTATGTATGTATGTATGTATGTATCTATCTATCTATCTATCCATCTATCTATCTGTCTATTCCTCTTTCTGTTTATATCCACAACTGTTTCTATCTATATATCTATCTATCTGACTTTATATCTACCTATTTTTGCTATGTCACATTGTTATCAAAATATGTTGAATGATCAATTTCACCTTAGCAGACTCAACCTGATGTCACTCTTTCTTCAAAGAATTGAAAAAATTCTTCTGTTATGTTTATCATGGTCTTTGGTGTGTAGCTATCAAATAACCTTTTTAGATGGGTTAGTAATTGGAATAATACAGCTCCAAAAAAACTATTGTGTGATATTGTACTTCGTACATGGTGGGTGAAAAGGAACTCCCCATTGGAAATTGGTCGATTGTAGTCAAACTAGCTTTACTTTATACCATACAATGATAGAATTTGCCTGTCATGTTAAAATTAAATATTGTCCTTTAATTTCTTTAAGTGTTTTGGTAAGGCCTCAATAGACTTTTACAGGAAGTCTGGTGCTATGTTGCTTATGATATGTCGAATGCACTCCATTAGTTGATTGCCAACATCAAGAGGAAGAAATTGTAAAAATAGAGCTATATGTATGAAATATATATAATTTCCAGTAGGGAGTTTATTCTCACCCACTCCTGTATGTGAATTAAGTATTAGTATAAAGTAATCACTCTGGGATGGCAAGCCTTCGGCAGGGCAAACTTAACTTTCAAAAACCAGATGATCCCAATAATCCTAAAAAGAAGAGTACACAACCAGTGCATCCTCCCAATAGTCACCTATGGAGCTGAAGCACGGAACCTAACCAAGTGACAAACCTGCAAACTGAGAAGCATGCAACGTGCGCATGAGAGAATAATGCTCAACCTCACATGGAGAGATCATAAGCTAGCACGGTATATAAGGAAGAAAACAGGAATCTGAGACATCATAGAAACTATTAAAAAACTCACATGGCAATGGGCAGGTCTTGTTGCAAGAATGAAAGACAACTGATGGACATGACGTCTCACAACATGGATCCCAAGAGATGACATGAGAAACTGAGTCCGAGAGAACACAAGGTGGAGAGATGAACTACATAAATTCAGGAAATTCTGGCTCTGTGATGCCCATGATAGAGAATTGTGGCAAAACCTGGGGAAGGTCTATGTCCAACGACAGACGTTAAAAGACTGATGATGATGATGAGTGTTGGCTATACATTAAAAATGCATGAGACATTCCAGTTCTTTTAAGATAAATGGTGTCAAGCAATGCTGAGTCTTGTCATTATTTAGATGGTCATACTAAAAACTTCAAAAATGGTATTCAATGCCTCTCTGTTGAAAGAGTATGATTGAAGGTTTCACCTCTCCTTGAGATTATTACAGAAATGTTGATAGAACTTTATCGATGGCTTATACTCCTCCTGGGGCAACAGGCTTAATGAATAATAAAGTAATGTTGATTCCTTGTGAAGATAAGGAAATAGTTTATCTAATTGTTGGAGGCATATGTAAATCAATGGTGACGTTTCGAAAAATACAGGGACAGGGCTGTCTGTTCTTGTAAACTTGTCTCTCGTAAATATGTCTGAGACTCAAGAGTCTGGCCTATAAAATGATAAGAGAATCTTGTCTGGTTAGTTACTCAATAGTAACTGTCATGTGACTAACATCTTTTTGTAGCATGCTGTGTTGGGGATTATCAATTAAAAATTTGAAAAAACGAGTGATCAATGAATGAAGTCTGAATAAGAAAAAATACAAGCCTGAATGCTGCTCAACATAAACTGATGATCAATTTAACATAAACTTACATTGCAAACTGAACCCCCCATTAAAAGTTTATTTAGAGGAGAGTTCTCAAAAAAGAGGATAAAAAAGTTTTTTGAAGGTATGATAGGGAGTAAACATTCAAATTTTCAGCTCTCTAGCTTCGTTAGTGTGGCCTTCAAGAGTGATAGATACATACCTACCATAGCCAGTCAACCAGCCAAACCAACTTGAAAACTTGAAAGACCTATGTTGACAGATTTTAAGTAAACAAACATTATTGTCTATTTTGGTTGATATGTTCGTTTATTCAATCATATAAATATATATACATGTGTTACTAATATGTACTCACATGTATCTATAAATGTTAATCTATATATGTATTTATGTATGTATGCATATACACAAATACATGTATAAGAATGTATATATTTCTGTTCCCAAAATAGATTGGAGATACGGAATTACTATAAAACTAATTAGAAAATATTTGCTTATATTCATTTCTCAATGTGGATGTACGATTCGGGTTAAATAATATGATTGTCCATGTTGAGTCCCAAATAGAGCAGATATAAACAGTGAATGAACAAAATGAGAATTTTGAGTTAGAACAGTTATTTGGGCCTTTGCATCACCTGTGATTGTTTAGCTCAGTGGTAAGAACAACAATATATATATATATATATATATATATATATATGTATATATGTATATATATGTATATGTATATGTATATATGTATATGTATATGTATATATGTATATATATGTATATATGTATATGTATATATATATATATGTATATATGTATATGTATATATGTATATATATGTATATATGTATATGTATATATATATATATGTATATATGTATATGTATATATGTATATATGTATATGTATATATATATATATGTATATATATATATGTATATATGTATATGTATATATATATATATGTATATATATATGTATATATATATGTATATATATATGTATGTATATATATATGTATATATGTATATATATATGTATATATACATATATATGTATATATGTATATATATATGTATATATACATATATATATATATATATGATTCTATTTTTACAAATATTATTATATATCTACATAGTACCTGTATCTATTTATCTATATATACAAAGTACCTGCAAGAAGAATGTTAAGCGAAATTCTCTGATGGAAATAAATATTATAAGGTTCTTAATACAGCCTGTTCATAAACATAATACTACACCTACAAACTTCAAAGAGACAATATATATATATTCATGTATATATATGTCAGATATAACAAATCCATCCAATAATTATTTATATATATTTATATATATATATATATATATATATATATATATATATATATACTCACACAGCACACACCACTGATGATGGGAAGAATCCCGAAACATTTATGGACAATTTACTTATAAGGATTAATAAACCTTACCTCCAAATACCTCACTCCCGAGTCTGTCTCACTCTCTACAGTACACATTATATAAATATATATATATATATATATATATATATATATATATATATTTAGAAAAGTTGCTGTACAGAGACCAATGAATAAAAATCCCCTCATCCTTGAAAATTAAAGCATATCAAGTTTTTGGTTATTATAAACTTTCTAACAAAACTGTCACGAAAACTCTTAATATAGGTTTTTTTCCAGTTTCCAAGTTAGTCTGACTGGCTGTTTATGGACATATCATGTGTATAGTCTGCACCAACAGAGCTAGAGGGCTGGAAATTCAAACACTTATCCCTTATTATGTCTACAAAAAAAATGTTTGTTTTGGTTTTTGAAAATCCCCTGCATTGATAGGTTTTAGTAGGAGGTTCCATTTGTGATATAAGTTCATGTTAAATTGATCACTTAGTTTGTGTCTGCTTGTTTTTTCAAAATTCAGTCTTTTATAGTGATCACTTCCTAGCAGAAGGAAAGAGAAATATCTTATTCATTGATCACCCCTTTTTTCAATTATTTTCATTCGTCAATGCCAGCACAGCATGCTGCCTAAAGACATTGATCACCCGATGGTTTCTATGGAGTGACTAACCAGAAATGTTGTCATCATTGTCTTTTATTCTTTATGTTATATTTCTGGATTGATTCACTGTACCGTTGTCTTTGATTTTTCATCAATTAGGTGAATAGCCGATAGCATTTTATTTTTTTAATTGCTGCAGCCTAATTATTGTTGTACTCATCGACTTAAAACCCAATTAAGACTTGTACTTTACTTGTTCAGTATATTTATCCAAGTCAGTTTATACAAATAAATTAATGAGACCTATATTTACTTTTTTCAAGTGTCAAGCACAATGAATATGTATAAAAATGTTTATTAGAGACCATCAAGCAATATAGTCATATAGGTTTCTATCAGTTTTCAAGTTGGTTCTGCTAGCTATGTATGTATCATGGATTCATGTTGCATTTGTGGTGCAAATTTAGATATCTATTCCTTATGTCTACCAAAAAGATTTTTTTGGTTCTTTGAAAATTCCTCCCCTAGGTTTTTAGTGGGGGTTCAAAATTTCTATGTAGAGCCATGCTAAATTAATCCCTTGCATTATGTCCAGCAGCATTCGAACTTTGTTTTTTTTTTCAAATTAAGACTTTTTAGAGTGATCACTGCCCAACAAAAGGTCAGAGAAGTAACATATTCATTGATCTCTACTTTTTTCCAATTTTTTAATTGATCACCCCTAACATGGTATGCTCCTGAAAGATGTTGGTGAAGTGATGGTTTCTATTGGGTGACTAATCTCATTTTGATTGTTATAGTTGTTATAGTTTTGTACATTGTTTCCTTCTGCTTTCTTTAGGGTTGTCATATTTAGTACATTTCTGTCTCCTGCCATCCAGGCTGTGTCTTGTCTCCGAAGATGTGTGCATCTTTCCCTTACTTCGATTCAAATAAAGTGCATGATTTTGGACCTTGCTGTGCAACTGCACCACTCAGAACAAGTGGTGTATGGTGCTTTGTATCATGGGTGTGCTGTGTGCTATTGGTGCACAAAAAGGAAACGATATTTCAGTATCTGTAAAAAGCAACGGACAGTTGGTGCCTTTTTGTTCGTCCATAGCACACAGTACACCCAAAATATAAAGGATGGCCATGGCTTCCATTCTGAGCTGTGACATGTGCCAATGCTCAAAACTGAAACCATGGTCATCCTGGATCAAGAATTGAATCTGAATCCTAATAATGAAGAATCCACACGCAAAAAATGCTGGATTGGAGACTGGTCAAGAAAAATTCAGACAAAAGGCATCAGTCAAGTATGGACTCCTGCAAATTTACAAATATTTTTAACTTGCAGTAGTTCATATTATACTGTTGTCCTTCTTGAGGCCTTTTGACCTGGATTTGCAAGACCATGGGAGCACTGGAATAGAAAGGCGTAATTTGTGTTACAGTTAACTGATTTTAAAAGAAATGAGTCCTCTTGTGCAAAAGATAAAACTGGAAACTTTTGCATCAACCCAATATTATAAGCTTTTTAGATTTTTCTATTTAAAGTTTTGAATCAATTTTTTGATGCCAATGTTTATTCATTACAGAATTATGAAAAAGAATGAATTTTACCATTTTTAGGGACTGTCAACGTGTTTTTTTTGTTTTTAAGCCTACAGGCTCCATCACTGGAGCTAGAGGGTTGACAATTTAGATATTTACTCATTATTAGATGTAAAACTTTTTTTTTTTTTTAGAAAACTCCTTTCTAAATAGGTTTTTAGTGAGGGAAACGATTTACAATGTAGGTTCATGCTAAATTGATCCTTTAGTTTGTTTCTGCCTGTCTTTTTAAAATTTGATCACTGCCTAACATAAGATTAGAACAGTAACTTATTCATTGACTACCCCTTTCTCCAATTCCCCTAATGATTACCCCCAACATGTTGCCAAAAGATATTGTTCATGTGATGGTTTCTTTTGTGTGGCAACCCAGACTTGTCTCTATTTTGTCAAGTTTTTAATAACCTCTGAAAACTGAATATTTGTGATTGTAAGAATTTTGCTTTATTTTTGTAAACTGTTTCCTGATGTATCACATTATTAATTCTAATCTCATCATGTTCGGTGATTTCATTCCAATGTTTCAGCCATTATATGACTGGCCTGTATTGTTCTGATGTTTTGAAATTAAGTATCCATATTTTTCCATACATTATTTAGATGTGTTTCCTTATTTTCATTAATCTTTACACAAAGATTTGTCTGATACATTTTATGGCTTTCATATATTATTTGTTGTTTTCAGAGAAAGATTCTGGTTTTTGCCATCACAGTCAATAATTGAACAATCATAGCATGGAAATTTAAAGTGATGTAAAAAATGCATTGAAGAATAAACATGGTCAGAATAAAAAAATTTTCTGAAATCTTTGGTGTTTTTCATTGAAAAACATCTTGAATAAAGTGAAAAAAAAAATCTAGAAAGATGTTATTATTAAACTCATTGGAATAAGGCCCCTAAAAGGTCAAAAAAGCTTTTTTACTAAGAATGAAAGAAAAAAATGAAGGGGGTTGAGTGCCAATTTTCAAGTATGTAGACAATACTGTATTAGCTAGGAGTGATGGTGCACTCAAACAAACAAACAAACAAACAAACATATTCACTTATAAAAAAAGGATCGAACAGTTAGCTATATTTGTTGGCTATTGTTGTTCAGTGAAAAAATTATTTGATTTCCTAAGTCGAGACAATTTAGGAAGCCTGAAGAATATACTGACTGGAATGTTTTGATGAAAACAATAAATTCTGATACTGGCTCAATTAATAATAATCATTTTTGTAGATTTTTCATTATTTAATATTTTACTAATCAGAAAAAATTGTTTTCTATTTTATCTTGTTTTTTACAGGTGTTTTCAGTCATGTTGAGCATGTCTTACTGGTTGGTGTGGGTGGTGCAGTTCCTCATTTTTCGGATTTTGAAAAACATGTGCGGCTTGGTGACGTAGTGGTTTCCCTACCAGTTGACAGGAGTGGATCAATTTACGTGCATTGTCAGCGTGTCGAGAAGATCCCGGGATCCTATGGCTACAGTTACGTTACTAGAGCATGGAACAGTGCTACGCAATCTCTCCAGAAAGCAGTTGAAGTTTTACGGAGAGACGTGGAGAGAAACCCCCACACAGCCAAGCCTTGGGATTTCTACATTGAAGAAGGCAAAGAAGTTCTTGAAAACGAAGAATCCGACTTTCACCGTCCATCCATAACGAGAGATAAGCTTCTGTTCACACAGCCAAATGGCACTGTTGTCCAATACGAACACCCAAAACCTGTAGGTCTTGCAGCTCGGAATTACACTGAGGGGCAAGTGACAATAAGATACGGCGTAATTGGCTCAGGTGGTCTAGTAACACGTAACCAAGAAATGCGTAATGAATTCGCCCAGTTGAACGGCATCAAGGCTTTCGACTTGGAATTTGAGGCCGTTCTTGACTCCCTAGAGGGAAACAGGAATTGCAGTTTCCTTATAATTCGTGGAATGGCAGACTATGGTGATGGAACCGGAAAGAAAGGCTGGCAGCCTTATGCCGCACTTGCGGCCGCTGCTTATTCAAAATCACTGCTGACGATTTTGGAATGAAGCATTTCCTAACTTGATACTGGCCTTGTTGAATATGTCCAGGATGTTAAAACATGTGCAAGTTCTAAATTTTTGTTTTTTACCTGACCTCGTATTTCATATGTGCATTTTGGGAAACTTTTGATAACATCAAGATTATTAATGCGGTTGCAGAAAGCAAATATAAAAAAAAAAAATCTTTAAACATTTTGTGTATTATAGTTGGACTATTTTCTTTGTCCTGTTATTTCTCTCAAAGCGTTTTGGCCATACACTCTGCGGCCTTCTCCCGTTGTTCTTTGTCTTCTTTCTGTCTTCCTCTGTCTGATCTGTTTTCCTTCAGGTCAAAATCAACATTAGAGAAAACGGAGACTCTGTAAAATTCTTCAAATCCTGGAACACATATTCGTATCTTACTTGACATGTTACATCTGTTTTTTTTAAATTCAAATCTTGGAATGGTTGTGATGTGTCGAGCAGAATATGAGCTTGAGCTCTAGGATTTGAATACATGCTCGTATTATATTTTTTACAGTGACCTCCTTTTCTTGTGAAAGAGAGCATAGCATAAATGAGTGAAAAAGTCCTACTATACCACACTCAATGACTGAAGCACCCTGTCTAACAAAATTCAGACCAGAAAAAAAAATTTTTGCTGATAAATATTTATAAGTGTGAAAAAAAAAAAAGAAGAAAAATGTGGCCTTTGCTTGCAAATTATAACAAAATTATTTCTGTTTTTACTAATTCTTTATTGAATATGGGATAGGAGATATATGCCCACATTATCACCATTGGTTCTACTCAAAAGTTGATTTTTTTTTTTGATAGGATCAAGGTGTGAATTATGCTTTCATTGTTGTCCAAATTTAGAAAAAAAAAAATTCATGATATATTTTTTAAAGCTTTGTGAAGATTATCAATGAATTCAAAATCTAGAATGAAAAAATGAACATCTGGAATATGAGGGATGTTTAAAAAGTAATATGTAATCAGCGTTTATCTCTCAGGTGTATTTATGCTTTTACAGTTTTTTAAGTACGCAATTATGTGAAGTACCATGCGTGGTTTCCTTTTGCACATTAATGTACACATATAAAAGTTGTATGCTGAAACCTGTTAATATGCAGATATACATTAGTAAAAACATTCCTGCCAATATATATGTAATTATATATATACATACATATATATATATATATATATATATATATATATATGTATATGTGTGTGTGTGTGTGTGTGTGTGTGTGTATATAACACTTAGTGCCTGCTAGTTAGGTGAGATAGTTGCATACTTCCAATTGGTGCCAGTGGTCAGTTTTTTATGCCCACATGAGTCTCAATCAGAATTTTAATGCGTATTTTGAAGGCAAGTATGTCCTTCTCACTCATGATATTGATGCAGCACTAACTTTCTATACAAACTGGCTTTGTTCCTAAATAAGCTAAACTTATTTGATAACTATCTATCTATCACTATATATGTGTGTGTGTGTGTGTGTGTGTGTGTATATATATATATACATATATATATGTATATATATATATATATATATATATATGTATATGTATATGTATATGTGTATATACATATATATATATATATATATATATATATATATATCTGTTTATTCGATTTATGTGTCAAGGCCAAATGATACATTCACCGCGTAATAACGGGAGATCATTTCAAATAGTATAACACAATTTATAATTATTTCTGTCGGATTATGTATCCATTTCTCAATAATAATAATAATAATATATAAATATATATATATATATATATATATACATATATATATGTGTGTGTGTGTGTGTTTGTGATATTTTGATATCCAATTTTAATTTTGAATTCTTCCAGTTTTTTGTCCACATCTTTATCTTTTCACACAAGACGACTGTTACAAATTACAAACATATGTATCTGCGTTTATTAATCAGGTGAAGATTCTAATGATATTGCATATGATATGTGTGTATGTTTGTGTGTGTGTGTGTGTGTGTTTGCGTGTATGTATTTGTGTGCAGACAATAACTTGTACATAAATATTTGTCTTTGTATCCATGTTCAAAGAAACACCTGAGATATCTATACTTTTACCTAAGCACTGATAATGCACCTGTTCATGTTCTCGCGCTTGTATTAACAATATTTGCTGAATCATATTATATTCTCATTATACATATACGTGTGTGTGCACATACACATAATCATACTTACATAGACTTGGCGATATGTAAGCAGCTCTGTATTTGTATTCTATTTTAAACGTATGTGTTCATATACATAACAAGGTTTGAAAACATCATTACAAATTAACTACTTTTAACATGTGGTAATTTAGGAATGCAGAAAATATCAACACTCTTTAGTCAACGAAAACAAAAAAGATGACATATCTAAAGTTCCCTAAGCAAGAAAGAAAAAATACATTACTTAGTTAAACATGTACAAATTAGTTTAAAAGTTTCATAAAGGTCAACACATCAAAAATTGCTCAAGACAATTTTGGAGAAATTTTTAATACTATACAGATAAATAAAACAGGTATGCCCTGTAAGAACTTCTTTTCAATAATAACTGATTTATAAATTCGAAAGAACTTTCAATATTGTACAGATTGATATAAACAATCAGAAATGCCTGGTAAGAGCTTGTATTTGATAATTGCTGACAAATAAATTTCAGAAATCAGTTTGTGAGAGCGTTCTACTGCATACTGTTTCTCTCTTTTTGTTTCATTGAATATTTTTTACTTCTTATAAATTTCTGGCAAATATAAGAACTGAAGATGTAAATGCAACCTTGAAATATTCTTATGTTATCTCTCATGTTTGGCAATCTTTGACAAATTTTTCTGGATTTCTGGAATGACCATTTTGAGTTGCTAGAAGTGGCTAGATTTAAGAAGAATGTCTATATTGAATTGTTTGAAGTGGTTAGATTTGAGGAGAATGGCCATTTTGAGAAGCTAAAACTAGTTAGATTTAGAAGAATATCAATTTGAATCATCAAAAATGGCTAGATTCAAGGAGAATGGTGTTTTAAGTAACTATATGTGGGTAGAAATTGGAAGAATACACATTTTGAGTTTAGGGAGAATGCCAGTTTTGAATAGCTAAATATTGCTAGGATGTAGAAAAACGTTTATTTTGAATCATAAAAAAGGCTAGATTGATGGAGAATGGCCCTTTTCAATTGCTAGAAGTGATTACATTAGAGAACAATGCCCATTTTGAAGTTAAAAGCAACTAGATCCAAGGAGAATGACCATTTTGAAACGCTGGAAGTGGCTAGATTCAATTTCCAGGTAACTGTATGACTAAAAATGTTATGTATGCTCCAAAGATTATTTCAGTCTTTCAAATGAATACATTGTTTCATTTAATTAGATGTGTGATAACAGATGACTGACCACTGGTGTCTTGAATAAAGCTTTTATTTTCATTATTTTGTTAATGACTTATAAATACATTGTATTATTATACTATATATACATATATATATACATATACATATATATATATATATATACATATATATATATATATATACATATATATATATACATATATATATATACATATATATATATACATATATATATATACATATATATATATATATACATATATATATATATACATATATATATATATACATATATATATATATATACATATATATGTATACATATATATATGTATACATATATATATATATATACATATATATATATATACATATATATATATACATATATATGTATACATATATATATATACATATATATGTATACATATATATATATATATATATATATACATATATATGTATACATATATATATATATATATTACATATATATATATATATATACATATATATATATATATATATATATATATATATATATATATATGTATACATATATATATACATATATATATATATATATACATATATATATATATATATATATATATATACATATATATATATATATATATATATATATATATGTATACATATATATATATATATATATATGTATACATATATATATATATATATATACATATATATATATATATATATATATATACATATATATATATATATATATATATATATATACATATATATATATATATATATATATATATATATACATATATATATACATATATATATATATATATATATATATATATACATATATATATATATATACATATATATATATATATACATATATATATATATATACATATATATATATATATACATATATATATATATATACATATATATATATATATATACATATATATATATATATATACATATATATATATATATACATATATATATATATATACATATATATATATATATACATATATGTATAAAAGCAAAAAGAATGGTTTCTCTAAATTGAATGTAATGGTATTTAATGTTTAGCTCTTTAGATCAAGAATGAAGTTATTTGTGAACTTTAATATCTTATCAATATGTTGTATATCTATACTTTTTGGACCCTTTGTATGAGGTTTTAGAGCAAATACTGTTACCTGAGAATTAAATCCCTCAATTTGAGTCATATTTTGATAAATCTAGTCACTTTTAGCAATTCAAAATAGCCAATTCAAAATGGTCGTTTGAGAAATCCATGAAAATACATCAATGTAAAGATTGCCTTCACATATTATTAATCAAATTTTCGTTACTTTTTTGAGATCACATATATACTTAGATTCATAAATATACAAAGTAAAAAGTAGTGAAATGTCTATGAAAAAAATATACAACTAACTTTTATAGATACAGATGTTCCTTATTATGTGTATATATGTACACTCAATATTAAATTTATACATAGATGATTTTTATATACATTCCATTCACATACATATATGCATGTATACTCATATTTGATATATATATATATATATATATATAATATATATATATATATATATATATATATGTGTGTGTGTATGAACATATGTATATGTAAGTAATTTTACAGATAGACATTCCAGTTATATAATTGTGTGCAAACATTTATTAATTGTATTGCACTAATCAATGAATATACACAAATAGGTAAGTATTTAATTCATATTTGATCTCTTGTTATATCTATGTAAATATATAGGTGTGCATGGTTTTATTTAAATTTATAAAACAAAGTATATCTGCATAGCTCAAATTAAATTTTTTTATTGCGTTTATACACATATCTATACCTACCTTACATATATACACCCATGCAAAGTTTATTCGTATATAATTATGTATATAAGTTTTGTATGTGTTAGGTATATATATATATATATATATATATATATATATGTATATGTATATATGTATATATATATATATATATACATACATCTATATGTAAACACTTGCGAGCATACATACTTTTAGTAATTAATACACACATCTGCATCCCTGCATACATATCTATTAAGATTACTTATATCTAACTCTCATATACACAAGAATTGGAAACAAATGTAAATGTATACTTTTCAAAACATACACTTAACGGCCCGATTTGGACTTTTTGACCAAAGTTTTCATTCTTGATTTCAGTCTATGAACAACTCTTGAAAAGTCCAACTTATTTTATCGATATTGATAAAAAAAAATGATATAGAAATAAAAAAAATGGCATAAAATGATGAAGAAAACTGTAAAAAAAAATCAATATACATTCTATTTGAATATATGTTCAGCTCACTGACTACTTTCAAATCATAGACATCAAAGAGTTGAGGATTTTCTTATTTGTTTAAATAATAAAGTGCACATGGTATGAATTATCCATGGACTTTACTTTGACCATGGAAATTACAATGCATAATACTTATAACATTCTTTTTTCTTTTTTCTTAAAAATGCTTACTGGATGTTGACGGTTTAACAATCAGGATGTTGAAAATGGCCTAAACAGCCGTAACATGTACGTCAAAGGCATCCATCAATAAAAACAATACAAAAGATGGACCTATGTTTGCAAGAATTTTAAGTTTTTAAGGTTTTTTAAAAATGTTCAATTTTTATAATTTTAAGAATAATTTCTAAAATGAATGTCTAAGAATACTGAAATAAAAAGAAAGAAATTATTTCCATTTTCATAATTTATTGTCTTTTTTCTTGATTTGCATTCATTCAAAGTTTGAGAAAAGAAAAATAACTATAAAAAATGCTGATTAAAAAAAAATTCAAATTAAATAATTTTTTATGTAATTCCATAAAAAAAATGTCTGCACTCTTTATTTAACTGACATTGTATAATTTTTTGAGTTTCTCAGAATGAGCCAAGCATTGTTTTTTAATGATCACAAGACTTGTTTTGAGTTTAAAACTCTTTTTTTAAATAAAAATAAAAATGAAGTTGTAAAAAAACTCTTAAAAATGACAAGAACAATAAAAATATATAAAAAAAGGTTTTTCAGTTTTTCAATTAAAACTTTTGTTCCTCTAAAAAAAGGATTGATTTTGATTATTTCCTTTAAGAATCACAAAAATTCTTTGTTAAAATTTTTTATATATACAAGTATATATATATATATATGTATGTATGTATATATATATATATATATATATATATATATATATATATATATATATATATATATATATTATTCTATATCTTTCTTTATTGAATTGATCATTCCATTTCCATGCCTTTCTTTAACCCCAAACATTCTGTTCTAACACTAAATAAATAATATTAAAGTATATGTTTTGGGCTTTTGAATAAGTGAAAAGACCAATTTTCTTCTGAATTTTACAATGTTTGTCTTGTAGAAAAAAAGAAGCCAAAACAATGGAAAAGTGTATAATCTTAAGAAGAGTCATCGACATTTCAAGCTTCCTTCAAATAATTGAACCCCTTCTTGGTGTTATTGACAATTATACACCAGAAGAAGGCTGAAATAAAGCTTTGAATCTAATTTACCCTCATTTGAATAGGTTACAATTATTCATCTAATGACAAAAATAATAACTTGGAAAGGTAATGACTCTTATTAAAGTTATATCCTTTTTATATTGTTTTTGCCTTGTATTAAAAAAAAAGCAAAAATGATATAAAAAGTGTTATTTTGTATGTTTAACATAAAAAATCTAATCGATTTTTCTGTCAGTATAAAGCCGTAAACCAATATGATAAATCGTCAATAAGTAAATTGCTATCTTTATCTAAATCAAACAACCAATAATTCACCAGTAATTTAATGATATAACTGGTATCCTGATGATAGCCTCTATTTCGTTCACAGAATAAATGTCCATATTCATGACATCATATTGTTAGCCCCAAACAACAAACAAATCAAGAAGATATACCAACTGCTGCCTTGTATCTAGAAATGACTTTTATTTTTCATGATTTCTTTGGGGTTTTTATTTTTATTTTTTTTGTTTCATTTTGATACTCTTTACTCTATTTTTGGCATAAAAGAAGAAAGATCAGCTTTGATGTCTGGACAGTTACCAAACCTCTGTTTATTCTTAGCAAGAAATAACTGCCCGATTTCTTAAGCATTTGAATCGTTGCAGTGATAAATCTAGATGCATTCCTTACAGCCAGAAACAAAATACCTTCTTCGATACTACAATTATTCTATGTGGCCTTCCTGTACATTTTTTATTTCCATGCAATAGAATAATTGTAGCTCCTTCTCAAACACTATCAGGTGGTAGGTTGTATTTTACAGTTAAAACTCACAATAATGTGAGTCACTTTTAAAAATTTATAACTCATGAAGGATTTGACCTATATGTTCTCCAACCATCACAAGGTGATATAGTGTGAGTCACATTTCAACTTGAAGATCTTAGTTCCAAAATGTGATCAGTGCCATTCAAAGATTTAAATGTTCAATTGAATCAAAAATCAAATTCTGGATTCAAATTTTTTCATTTTATCACAAGGGTTTTATATAAATCTAGATGGGTGTAATAAGATAAAAAGTTCAAATCGAGAATTTGGTTTTTAATTCAATTAAACACATTTTTTCTTTAAATGGCACTGATCACATTTCGGAAACCACACTCTTCACTTGTAACTCGCAAAGCATTTGATATGCATGTTTTCCATCCATCACCAGGTGATAAACTGTGGGTCACATTTTAAAACTTGTTACTCACATAGAGACTGTAAGTTCTCAAACCAATCACCAGGGGCATGATCTGAAAAAATGGAATAATAAAAAATATTTTTAAAAAACACTGTTACTATGTTTTTATTTTCTTATTATTACTATTGTCCAGATATGTTGGGTGATGACCCTCTATATATCTGGTAATATGTGTCTTGATTGTAAGCATATATCTTCTGTTAAAGTTACTGCTGCTGCTGCTTCTAATGCATCTATTGTTCAGATTGTTTACCCATTAACTGCGAATGACGGGAATTTCCATTATAGTAATTCTCTGGCCAACTCAATAAAATTTCCTTTTTTTTTAATGATCAATGGTTTCTCATTTGAATCTGAGTCAAAGCTTTTATCTTGCAATAGATAATTATTACTCATTACCACTTCCTGCAGTTAATGGGTTAAGGTCTTTTGGAAAGGTGCTTATCTCAACTAATTACTATTTGCATCAAATGTTGTATTTACTAACTTCATTGTTCCCTTACTTATACTTATATATTATATAAATCTTTGGAATATATGATATGTATATATATACTACATATAGAGTGAAATGATAATTTCAGAAGACCAAGTTATGTGCAAATGAAATTTCTTTAGGTTATTTCAATGTTTGGCCATTGCATACTGGATTTTTCAAGAAAGTATAATGGAGAATATATGAAATGGTATGTTTATATTGGGTCCCTATTTGATTTCATTCTCCTTTAAAGGGTTGAAATAAACTAAAGAAATTTCATTTGCACATATCATGGTCTTCTGAAATTGTTATTTCACTCTGATATCGCCAGATAAATCATAATCCTCACTGATAAAATGGCCATATGCTACATATTCATATATATGTTATGCATATATATATGTCAATCTCTGTTTATATATATTATGTTTATTCATATATCATGTATTTATGTAGTACGTATGCAGTTATATATTATGCTAATACAAACATACATGCATATATATTATCAACTCATCTATATATATGTATATATATATATATATATATATATATATATATATATATATATATATATAATGTTGATGATAGTTGCATTTTCCCCTTTAATGTCCAAGGGTGGTGTTCAAAGCCAAGTAAAATCCCCAAATTTTGAATGCTGACTTTTCAAAGTAGGAAGTTTTTTTCTTACTTTGAAGATTGGTGCAACACAATCTCCTTACTCTAATTTTGCTTTGGATTGTACTAATTATTGAGAGATATAATTGCTGATTCATAAAGCTTGTTTGCTTCCAAAATGTTAAAAACTAAATGCACAAATTGTTTGGTGATAT
The DNA here is from genome assembly GCA_963457665.1 of Thysanoteuthis rhombus. NCBI lineage: Eukaryota > Metazoa > Mollusca > Cephalopoda > Oegopsida > Thysanoteuthidae > Thysanoteuthis > Thysanoteuthis major. Next base: position 18,315,419 of record OY735243.1, read on the forward strand.
TACGTTTAATATTCATCAGTGAATGTTTCTCATGTTAATAAAGAGTAAAAAGGTAAAACATCATATCTCTTGAGAGACAACTCCCAATGGAGTATAAAGCTAGTGGATAAGTCCTGGTTCCATTGTATACATCATCTTTATGAGTCTTGCAAGTCTGAAGTCTGGTCGAGACCAGGACTTTATTCTTACAAGTTTTTATGACCACCCTTTGGCAGGATGCAAGTCCACACAAGGGATTCCTCCACCCTAAACACACTTAATTACTTGCTGGGTGCATTCACTTTTCACTGATTGTGAGAATTGAACCCAGGACCCCCTGCGTATTAGGAGGATGTACCAATTATTACACTATCTGAGCGCTCTCTTATGTTAATAATACCCTAATATTAACTTGAGTATTATTCCTGTATCAATAAATAAAATCAGCAACAATCAAATTTTGATTTCAAATGAAAATCAAGATTTTATTATAGCTTTCAAGATTAGCTTCTGATCATTTTTATCATTTTTGTTCGTTTGATTAGTGACATCATCAGAAATCAAAACAAAACTATCAATGTGGGTTTCTGTCAGTTTTTAAGTTGGTCCAGCTGGCTGATTATGTATGTTTGTAATTTTTTTTGTTTTTACAAAATTCATCCCCAGATACTTTTTTTAGGGGGGGGGGGGTCGGATTTGCAATCAAAGTTTTTGCTAAATTTATCACTTGTTTGTGTCTGACTGCATCTGCACTTGCCTTTTGAAAATTCGGACTTTTGTGTGTTCAACAAAAGGTGAGGGAAAATAACTTATTCATTGATCACCCCCATTTTACAAATTTTAATTGATCGCCCCCGACTCAGCATGCTGCCAAAAATGTTGGTCACATGATGGTTTCTATTGAGTGAATAACCTGACCTGTTTTGAATTTTATTGTCATTAGCAGCAGCAATTTTTGATGAGTATGTGTTACATGAGCTTATCCTTCATTGCCAATCTGTGATGGCTGTCATTTCTGATCCAGAATGACCGTCTGAAAAGTTGCTATAAAAAGCAACTGAATTTAAGATGAACAAAAAATACTAATCAAAGTTAATGATGTACAGGTATACCTTACTTTCACAAACTGATTTGTTCTTAATGATAGTTTGTAAAGTGGGAGTTTAAGTGAGGTGTAATTATTTATTGAAAACAATACATTGAATAGGGTGATGTTCTTTCTGTTGTTATATAAATAAAGAATAACAAAGCTGTTATTTTGATGAGAAAATGAAATAAAGTGTACATGGAAGAAAAGAAAGAAGAAAAAATGCTTTAAAAACCTTTATAAAAGTAATTATGTTAATCACTTTAAATCAATCCTTTGGTGATGATACATTCTTCTTCCTCTGTTATGATGACACCACTATGCATTACACAAAGGCAAGGAAGAACTTACAAACTAATTCTTTGTGGACAGACATTTATATACATACTTGCAATGATGCTGTTCCCTTGTGGACAACTTCTTACTGAGTCCAGATTGGACAAAACAAAGATTTTGCATAATGTCCATTAGGTTTAAGATTTTATTTTAATGTTCATAAAGCTGGAAGTTTATAAAATAAGACATACCTGTATAATTTTTTTGAATCATTTAATTCAAGAATGAATTTTTTCCCTAAATCTATTACCTTGTTAGTCTATATTTCTTTTAGAGGCATTTTTTCCCTGGTTCAATCAATCACTGAATCTTATTGCATTAATGCTGTTTTTTAGGGTTATTCTTATAAGCTCCACTACAATACAGAAGGAAGTTAGAATAATGTACATCATTTGTATATCAGGTAAACACCTGATTGGTTGTTGGTATTTTGGTAGGATTCATCCAGTAAGATAAATCTGGTTGTCTTTTCCTATATGGAAATCTGAGAATCAAATTTTTGTGGAAATGTCCTGGATATTTTGTGAGTCTTGCTCCCACTGTGTCAAGTATCCTAATCATTTGTCATGTACTACCCAAAGGTTTGGGGAACTCAATAGCTTTCTCAAAGAAGAGAAAAATGATGAATAATCAGTTTTTTCTCCCTGGTGAACTTATTTTGAGAGGTTTGTGAAACATCGAACAAGAAATAGGAAACTAGGTAACTCACCTGATGAACAGCGTGATCAATATTTTAAGATTCACTGAACCTTTTTGGGGGCACCTCATGTAAAAATAGCCTTTTTCCCTGCTTTGATGTGGTATTCTAGAAAAATGGTTTTTATACGTACTGAAGATTGGCAGATAATAGGAAATTACTTGCACTCGAGTGAAGGGGGTTTGGAGTAATGAAAAAAAAAACTAGTATTTTTCTTAAAGAGCCTTTATATACTATTTATATTATTAGAGGTGCAAGTGGCTTATTGGTTTATCGCACAATGAATAGAATTGGTAAGCTTAGTTCAAATTCTCACCCTGGTTATGGATAAAATAGAAGAGCTGTATAGAATTTCTAACCATGGTTATCAACCAGTCTAGGAGACAAATTTCTCTAATTCCAAACAAGGAAGTGGCTATAATGCATTGTGGGATGAAAAGAGTATGGAATGACTTGCAGAGAACCCTGATCACCTACTGCATTCCTAATCAGTCTCTAGCCATCCTTGCTGTCTTGCTGCTGGACCCGGGCTGGCAGGCAGGGATGAAATGATGAGGCTGATGACAAGCGCAATTCTCACTTTAGTCCAGGTTAAGCACAAGTCATGACATTAGACCCTGTAGTGCATTTGCAGCTGCTGCACCTCCAAACTGAAGCTATGGATATCTTTGAATGTGAAGGACAAACATGATAATTTATTGCTAGATCTGCATTTCAAGCTTAGCTTTGTTGGGTAATTGTTTTGAATAGGTTCACTAAAACATTGACAATATTTTGCGAGGGAGATAACTTTTCAACAGACTTGTTTAGCTGCTACTGGTAAACTATTATGGAACAAATGAAAGCAGACAACATTTGAAACTGTTTTTTCAGAATTTAACTGCAAAGGATATAGTTCAAGGTTAGTGCTTAGAGCTTAGGGTGAAGATTTACGTGACGGGAGTAGTGAATTCTCCAATTAAAATCAAATGATCAAATACTAATGTTAATCATGTACAACCAATACTTAATCCTAATAATCTCCCATGCAAAATACAGACTTGATTTTTTTATGAACCTATTCCAAACAATAACTCTTTGTTCAATTTCTGAATCAGTAGTATTATTCCTATCCATCTATTATTTTAGAGTCCTCAATGTTAGTGCTACCTTGAATAAAACATAGAGAAACTTTCTTTATAGCAAAAAATATCCGAAATAAATTTGTATTTCAGGGTAAAGTAAAGAATTTTGTTATCTTAGATTTTAGAAAATAGTACAACTGGAGAAATGCTTTTTCTTCTATCTGTGACTGAGATATAATTGTATCTTTACTATTATCAGAAACAACTAACCATATATTGATAGTCTAGTAAATTATTGCTTGTGAGTTTAGTCTTCATTCGGTCAGTGGCATATGCTGCTCTATATCTTGGGTATGCTGTGTGCCTCGGGTGCATAAAAACAAAAATATTTTAGTGTCTGTAAAAATCAATGGACAGTTGGAGCCTCTTAGTTGATCCCCATTGAAGAAATTAGATAATTGATGGAAGGCAGAATTTGTATTGGACACTTGGACGATTAATCAAAAAAATGTCGATTGGACACTATTTTCTGCAAATTATAGTGTCCAATCGAAATTTTGTTTTTCTTTCATTAATTCTCTTATCTCTTTTTATTTATTTACCTTTTGTAACATTGAAGGAATGATAATGGGAAATTGTACAATTTACAATTGGTACTATCTTCCCTACATCCTACCAAAAAGGCTTTTCCTGTCTGTTACTTTTTATAGACACTAAAATATTTTTGTGTTTTGTGCATATGTATGACAAAGCACACCCAAGATGCAACGCACCAAATGCCACTGGAAACTACCAACCATATATTGATAGTAAATTATTGCTACTGAGTCCAGTCCACATTTGGTTCCCTGTTGATCTATCCTTTTGTTAGAATTGACTTAGACCTACAAATACTTTTTCATAAAGGTGTCTTTGTAAGACAGCAACTAGCAAACCTGTCTTGAAAGACTTTAGTGCAACAAATACCTTGTAGAATTGGCCGGAGATTGTGAGGTACTATACCACTTTTTTAAAGCATTGATTGTGATTTTGTTTCACACTGAGTGATTGATCAATCAGGCCTTTTGCCAAAGTTCGCTCAACCTAATGAATTCCTGCCCAAGAATAGCACTGAAATGAATCAGGAAGTTGCTCAAGGAAAACTGTGCTAACATTTTTTATTGTCTATGCAACCACCATGGCTCTGATTCTAAGGAATAAATCCAAACAACAACTTTTTATTATATGCTTTGCATAGTACACATTCATCTATATATGGGTACTATGAGTCTATGGTACACATTCATCTATATATGGGTACTATGAGTCTATGGTACACATTCATCTATATATGGGTACTATGAGTCTATGGTACACATTCTTCTATATATGGGTACTATGAGTCTATGGTACACATTCTTCTATATATTGATACTATGAGCGTATGGTACACATTCATCTATATATGGGTACTATGAGCGTATGGTGCACATTCTTCTATATATTGGTACTATGAGTCTATGGTACACATTCTTCTATATATTGGTACTATGAGTCTATGGTACACATTCATCTATATATGGGTACTATGAGTGTATAGAACATATTCATCTATATATGAGTACTGTTTACAGTATTGAAGTTCCGTCCTCAAAAACATCTCTATATAATTTTATAAATTATATTACTAGTTTTGATTAGTTTCTCTATTCATTTTGCTTTAACTGCCAATCAGATGGGATTGTTGAGTAACTTGGACATGAGCTAGCAATATCATTTTGATCCTAGATTTGAGTTACTTTAAACAAATCTCTTTGCTATTGGCATGAAGCTCAAATCTCAAAAAATCAGATGTACAAATCTATGTCTTGAGTAGACTTCATTCATGTTCACCTGAAAAAAGATTATAGGTAGTAGATTAGAATAGTAGATCTAAATAGTAATGGTTGGTAGACTGAAAATATCACCTTAAGTCTGCTTATCTCACATGCAATTAATTTTCTGCATCTTTGGTTATTTGTCCTTTGCCTATTTCGTGTAGAGACCAATTTTATAGTCAAAAAACAAATAATTTCTAACCACACCAATTCGAACAAGATAAATACAAAATAATTTAAAGTTGAATAATTTGAATCAGTAGCCGTTAAGCTTCACCCCAATCAAGGGCACAACTTGAATGTTATTCATAACATATCAAATTAGACCTGTTGAATTTTATTCACCTCCTCAAAATGATAGAATGTCATCTGGTCAATTTTTTAATGCAATAGACCATATATATCCAATTGATGCATCACATAACCCAAAATTGTGTTTAATAGTGGGTCATCCAGAAGTTCCTTGGTTTTTCTTAGGGACTGCTCCAGACATTGTGGTATGCTTCTGACCCTACCCTCTCAGTGCAATGAGGAGATACAGTCAAGAGGATGAATTCAAGTCACCAGGCTTCAATTAATTTTTGTGAAGGACTGGAAAATCTGAGTTTTCACTTCGCCTGGTTATTCAAAAAAAAATTTTGTGATATTTGATTTATGAGTGCTTGTTAAAACTGAATCTCCCGCTGCTATGCATACATTGTAAACGTGTACTTATCACAGTTGCTTCGTAATATGACTGAAATTTTTATCACTGATTAATGAAAAAAATGATGTATTTTTATCTCTGCGATATTGATGGATATTTTTGAATTTTTCTTTGTTGGTCTAACAGCAACTGCAAATTTTTTCTATGCTGAGTGCTCCCAATATTTAATGATCTTGTGCCTGATTTATTGTACAGCAGCAGATAAAGCCTGGCTTTATTCCTGCATAATTCAATTCTATTTTTGCTTCTTTTCTTATTTCTATTGTATTTTTCAGCAATGAATTTGCAGTAATGATGAAATGAAGGTTTTGTAAATATTTTTCGAAAATCTGGACTGTATAATTATCTTATTTTGTGGAATCAAATGTAGAATTCAGACCCCAAAATTTGATTCAAGTTTAAAGCGCAAATTTCCAGGTTGCACCTTAATCAAAATCTAATCTAATTAAAACGAGTTTTTCAAATTACTTCTTAACATTCTTTTATATAGCTTAAGTAGTATGTATTCTATGTTTCTTTCTTGTTTTGATTAGCAAAACCTTTTGATTACGGTGTGATCTGAAAATTTGCGCTTTTGACTAGATCTAATTCAATTTGTGCTGCAAGTTACAGAGTTCAAGTTGGTAACATTCCATTCATCATGGACGTTTTGTTCTTTTATTTCTTGTTTATTCATTTTTAAATTTCTTCAACTATTGCTTCATTTGCTAAGCACCATGGACTAAATCAAAATAACGACATCATCAGGAAAATGAAAAAGAAAAAAAAATGCCAAATTAATAAAAATAAAAAGTGGAAATTCTTAAAAATTGTTTCTTCTGACGTTTTCATGTTTTTTTCTGCTCAGACTTTGACCAGAGGCGTAGCTGATGGGGGCTATTCAAAGATGCCCTACCCCAGGCCCTTAATAAAGGGGGCTACCAAAAGCTTTATAAATAATAGTTCACTATGCATTTCTACTGAAGAACCTCACTAAATATTGAAAGGAGCCCCTCAAAGAGTCAACCCGAATCGCTATCTACGCCTCTGATTTTGACAATTAAAAAAAATTCCTATGTTTATTATTATTATTGATATATGATATATTCTCAATAAATAATAAGTTCATAAAAATTCTTTCGTTATTTTCTTCATTGATGCAAATTGTCGATTTATTAATTTCATTTAATTTATCAATGAGTTTTGTTTAGCAATCATCTTTAGCTGATAATGCTTTTTATTTTTTATTCTTTCAGAAGTATTGAAAAAAAGATATATAAAAAACAAACAATAGTAAAAAAAATCTTAAGAGTGTAAGTGTCCCTAGCAGAAAACAATGGAAATAGAGAGACAGGAGGTAATTAGTTGTTCATTAGGCTTGTAGACTCCGAGATAGCCGATTTCTTTTTAATTCAAACCATAAAATTCCTTCAAAACATCATATATTTTCAGTAATTTGGGGCCCCAAAACCTTTAAGACAATTTTAATCATAATCAGTTCAGCAGTTTCAAAGTTCAATATTTTTGTATGTTATCATATGGTTATTTACATATAAAATGAAAATAAACAATCGGATCGAGTATAACTTGTCATTTTTCAGTTCCTGTTATTTTTTTTAACAGCATAGATAAATTTTTAGTTAAATCTGTCGAGATTAAAGGCATTTTCCCAAATGCGCATAAAAAGAACATTTTTGCTTATAAAATGTAAGCAAGCAGATTGGTTGTAACTCACAATACCTCTCATAGAATCTTCCAACCGGCCTACGTATAAAGAAAAAGGACATAACAATGGTGGCATACACCCATAGTGAATAATAATCCCCGGCCTCTTCCCGCCGTCAAAAAAAGACCTGGGAAGCAATTTTGATTTTATATCTCTACTCTTGACAGCATGTCAATTCAAAATTATCCAAAATATCTCAGATAAAATTACAAGAATCAAGATAAAGGACCAAAGAAAAACAAAATGATTTTGATGAGATAAATAGTGCGTCAAATCACTCGATTCAAAACAGAAAAAAAAAAAGACCACCACATAGCAAACGACTAAAAAGACTTCGAACGGGACCTACTTATGACCATCACCGACATCATATTTGAAAATAAAAAAACAACAAATGAGCCCCGACCAGATAAGATTAAAAGAAGGAAATAGAACAAATCAACTAATCAAACAACATATTTGTGAAAAGAGACAAGAATTACGAAACCTATAACAAACTCCTAACCAACAACATCACACAAAATTACCAAAAAATATAAAACACCAAAAACAACTACGAATCAAATATAAATAACGAGAGCAAAAACGCCACTGATAAATTGAATATCAGAAATAGAGTCGGAAAATTACCAAAAAAAAAAAAAAAAAAAAGAAAAGATGCCTGCATTCTTATGAAGGATCACAAACCGGACTTCATAAACAACCCCACCATCAGACTAATTAACCCCAATAAAACCCGTATAAGGAAAATAAGCAAAAAGATATTAGAAGACAAACTAGAGCATCAAACATCGACTACGACTAAACTAATGGATAGAAATAAATGAGGCCATTACTTGGTTTAGTAAGATCAACCAACAAAAACAACTGTGAATTTGTACTGTTCAACATTATGGACTTCTACCGTTCTAGATTAAAAAGAACCTTTGAGGAAGCCATGGAATTCGCAAAAATCTACACCAACATTAACAATAAAGATATTGAAATAATCAAACCCTGTAGACGGACAGTGCTGTTCAATAACCAAAAACGATGAACTAAAAAAACCTAAATCAAAAGAAATTTGGCTAATATACAACTTCTCAAATGAAACAGTATTCAACAATATTAGAAATAAGTATACTAAAGCCTTAAAGGACAGCAGCTTTACCGAAACTAGTTTTAAGATGAAAAAGTAAAATTCATTAGATTAAAACACATCAACAATAAAAAAAAAAAGGTTGGAAATCGTCTCATATACACCACCATCCAACCTACAAGTGAAAACTAACAGGGAGAATATTCCTCCGATTAATACAAAAAACAAAAAACAAACACACTTCCCCAGGGCAACTCACTGTAAAACATTCAACAAGAACAAACTGAAAATAAGTAATAATTTTACGGATAATTTCAATAAGTTCATAATAAAATTTAACAATAAAGTAATTAGAAATATATATTGTACATCAACCTGAAATATCCACCGAAGAGAAACCCTTAGAAGTGAACTATTATATAGGAATATCTAACACACTTTTAAACTAAGATAACCAACCATATATCATCATTTACACACGGAAGAAAAAATAATACCACATTACCATCAATATATTATTGGAGACTAACCGATAGCAACCTCACACCCACACTAGTATGGAAAATATTTAAATAAACCCGCATATGCAAGAACATTGAAACCCCATGTTACCTAGACCTAAATGAGAAATTAGAAATCCTCACCTTTGCCAATGGAACAAAAAAACAAAATGCTGAATTATCAAATAGGGAAAAATGAAGTAGCATTAAATTGTCAGCACTGCTCAAAATTTCTATAAAGAACACAATTTGTTAACATCCTACCTATAGGTATACAAAAAGTAACTACCATAGCTATCTTATTACCTTCGTTTTTATTAACAATAGTTGTAGCGACATTACTATTACAATAACATTATTATTGCATACTCCCAGCCACTTTAAGAATATAATCACCTTTTCATTATTATCTGAGATATATAGAAACATAACAGACCTAAAATAGACAAAACAATTAAACTAACAACTGAGGTCATGTAAAAGGGAACCACAAAATTGGGAAACATTTTTCGTTGAACACAATAAATACACTTAATAGAATCAACTTCTTCCGTGTGTTTTTCTTGTTTGTGAATAAGTTGTTTTAATATAGGATCATTTTCTCTCTCCCTCTCTCTGTCACCCCCTATATATATATATATATATATATATATATTATACCAAAGTAGAAATCAGCAATTCAATATTCGATGTGTGATGGGCTTATTTCATAAAGTGATCTATACATCAAACATTTATAGCAGAGTTTTAAATATGGTGAAATACTAGATTTGCTACACAAACACGTTTATATTTTTGTCTTTTTGGGCTTCTTCAGGCGAATGATTTGATTTTTTCGGATCCCTATTTAGGACGTTATTGGGAGGTGTGTGTATTTTATGGGAAGAAAAACATCACTTTATTTTATTCATATTTCTTTTTTATTTCCTTGTTTACTGGTTTATCCGCCTGTTGGTGATTTCTACTTTTCGTTAACACTTTTTTGTGATTGTTTATTTTATTTATCTCCCTTACGGGCGTAAAGAAGCCCAAAATGGCTGAAACATAAACGTGTCAAATCAATCGATTTGCAAATCGATTTTTTCACTATATATATATGTGAAAATTTAGAAAAAGGTAACGAATTGCATTTATTTAGTCCAGTTGATCAAGTTTGAGAAAGACCATGAAAGCGAAATAAAACAATGTTTAACGATTGGTTGGAAAGTATGAAGTAATTATAGATACACATTGAAAAAAAACTTTTCAATATGCTTAAACCGTAAACTTTACAATGGATGTATAATACCGGATATGACGTACGGATGTTGAACATAGAAACTAGCCAAATCAATTGAAAGCTAACTTAGAATAACCCAAAGTACTATGGAAAGAGAAATGTTTGGAACACTAAGAGATATATCACCATGGATTAGAGAAAAGACCTAAATGAAAGATATCATAGAAATAATTAAGAGACAAAAATGGAGATTGGCTGGACATAGCAAGAAGAACAAATAACAAATGGTGCAAAAAGATAATAGTTAAAAAAAAAAACTTCTCTTGTTTACGTACAAGAGAATGCGTGTCTCGATTGAATGGGTGTAAAAATTGTCCAAATGCTTGTTATCTAGGGCTTTCGACCATACATCTAGCCATTATCAAGATTCAAGGATATGGATGGTAATCTTTTATTACAATTTCAATTCCTGGCATCACAATTATCATTGTGAATGTCTGTACAGATAATGATGATGATTATCATCATCTTTTTAGTGCCTGTCGTTGGGCATAGACCTTCAACAAGATTCGCCAGACCTCTCTATCATGGGCGTTGCAGAGCCAGTACTTCCCGAAATCATCTAGTTTGCAATGCCATCTTTTATTTTGTTGTTCCCAGTTTTGCATATGATCTCTGAGGATCTAGGTTGTGACTTGTGATATACAGCGGCTGCAACATGATATCTAAGATTCCTGTCTTTCCGCTAATATAGAGTGCTGTCTTGTGATCTCTCCTTGTGAGGTTGAGCAGGATTCTCTCATGTGCACTTTGCATGGTCCTCAGATCGAGGGCCAATCTTCTAGTAAGTTTCCATGTTTCAGCTCCATATGTGACTATCAGGAGGATGTATTGGTTATAGTTGTTACAAAAAAAATGTCCAATAGGGTTCGACTTATCTCTTCTCAGGCATCATTTTATAAAGATTACACACTTCTGAATTGTGGGTCCCTGAATCAAGTTGTTGATAATCAAATGGAATTTGTAGAATAAAAAGAACAATCAACATAAGCAGCAATGACAACGAAATTGCCAAAATTGAATAAAATTATTTTCATCGTCACCAAATGTACCAGAATTACCAACAAGGTGAAAAAGCTATCAGGAGTATAGGTACACATCTCCACCCACACATGATAGGTATATAAAATTAGTAATCTATTATTATGTCATAACTAAATGTTTCAGAACCCCCTTAAACAATACTACTGTCAATCAGAATGTTCTTACCCTTTGAGGGATTGCGTCCCCTATCGTTACATAGTTATAAAATTCATATATTGGCCATGCAACTGTTTCTCAATTCTGTAGAATAACTTGTCATTTATCTGATCAGAGTGCCATCCGTCCTCAGAGTTATCAACATAGACTACTGGGCACTGTTATTTCTATTAGAATACAGCAAATACCAACAATTGCTAGTTATAAGTCTACAATACCTTCTCTAATTAAGACATTCGAGCTGATATTAGTATGTTATTTAGATCAGTGGTCGTCAACCAGAGTAATGCCGCTCTCTTCTGGGCAATTGAAGCTTTTAAGTAACCATAAACCCCTAAATGGTTCACAAGATTTATCTGTATTCGTCGCAGTGAAGTATTTTAAATATGGAATGCGCAAGTCTTATATACTGTTATGGCGAACTGTATGTTATTACAAAGATTGTCAACCAAAGCAGACGCTTTAATTTTCATTCTTGTATTAGTATATGATAAATACGTAACATGTTTACTTTTTGGATCCTCAGAACGTGTTTTTTTCGAAGTATATGCCGTTGCCCGGTTACTTGGGAACGCAATTTCACCATTTTTGACATATTTAACCACTTTTAACCATTAAAATCGGCTGTAAAGCAGCTAATTGGGTCTAAAATATTAATGGGCGATACGGAATTTTTACCAACACAGAAGTCTCAAAAGTGGGCGCTAGGCATACAAAGGTTGCGACCACTGATTTAGATTCTAGCTCAATACTTTTAATCTCGGTTTTCAAGACTCACTGATTTGTCAGTAACTGGTCGGAGGTATCACATTGTCATCATACAAAACATAAATAAAAAAACATGCTGGTCTAGTATTTTTTTATCGATCGAACTGCAGCACATGACCATATGACCTAAACATTTTCCATCCCAGGTTCTGGAATTCCACCAGTGCAAAAATGGTACAATCCAAGTTAATCATATAACGGTACGACAGCGTTTACATCTGGAACTAGAGTTCAATTCCATGTCTTGTGTATCTGTTACCAGGGTAGATTAAAAAGCCTAGTCCTCTTTAATTATTATTTTGACTTTGTTTCGAAAGTTTGTGCTTAATTATCGAATTCCAGGTGAATGCACAAATGGAGAGTAAGAAAAGATAAAGAGCATACTCGGCACCCAATTTATAAGATGGCTTCTATATGCAGATGATCTTGTTAATTTTTCAGGTATCATTTAAGCACAGAACATTGGCACGATGATGAATGGTGTACGTAACCAGCTTGGATTAACGGTTTCTTTAAAAAAAAATTAGCTAAAGTCAAGCAGTTCAGTACAAACACTAATGAGGTATTTTTGTCAATGAAATCGGACTAGAAAATGTTTCTGAGTTCTGTTATCGGACACGCTATCTTTAACGACAATAGGGATTTCACTGATATGAGGATTGCAAAAGTCACTGCTAAATTCAATGAATTAGTTAGCGTTCTTCATGACTTATATATACCCTTTCAACCAGAAGAAACTATAAGAAACCTCTGTGAGACCAAGTTTGACTCATGCAACGCCATTCTAGAGGCCCTCCGAACAAGAAATTAAAAGTCTAGGACCATGTTGGTTCTGTTTTCTCAGAGGAATAATGACAAGTGTCTTTCGGGAAAAAATCCTCAGGCCAAAAGTAGACAATTTTTCTCTCGTAAATACCAAAGCAGATTTAGAAAGAATTGTTAAGAGTCAATCATTATGAGAGTTTATCGATACTCAATATTTGAAATATGTTGCTCGTGTCTGTCATCGCCCAAATACAAGTCTGGACAAACTAAGTCTTTTTTCCTTTATTTCTAAAACCAGCTATTACCGAGAACCATGGATAAACATTGCAAAGCTATTGGGTGATTTTACAATCGAGCAGGTTAAACGAAAAATTCTACGAAGACTAGTTTCATCTAACTCTTAAAAACAAAAGTCATCAGACAAGGGATCTGACTCATCAAAGGTAAAAACTTAAAATATGACTTTTCAAAATTTCCAGTTAGCTAAACATGTTAAAAATCATACGGTTGTTCATAAAATGTAAGGTACGCTTGGGAATTCATACAAAGGCCCCCAAAAGTATAATGAAAATTAAAGCCAGTAACCAGTTGGTTTTTATCTTTATTTTTAAACAACGTATCGATCCGTTATCGAGACTATTACAATATTAAATGTAATACATATTTTGATTTTGTCAAATCATTTCAGGCCATGAACTCCTCCAGGTAAGATGGAAACAGTGCATCTGATGTGCTGAACTGTCCTTTCAGTTTTGCTTGAGGCACACCCATAGATTGTCAGTGTTCTGAGTGTGTATTAATTCTTCAAAAGGATCCACCAAGTCCCTTCCGTAGAATTTTCCAAGCATACTTAACAATTCCAACCATAAAGATAGCTGAAAAATGAAAAAAAAAATCTAGCCACTTTCGGATATTTTTAACCATAAAAGGGGGATTTTTTTTCAATATTTACACATTTTAGTGTCTGAAGAGGATAATCAAGATTTGTATGAAATGCACTCACAATTAGGCATACATGGGTGTATGCATTAACGTTTTCTGGCGTTGAATGCAGAAGTTACACCCCTTCGTCTTAATCGGTGATAGGAATGGATTTTGGGTACAAAGTATACATTAGATTATATTGAACATACCCAAAATCTGAAAATTGAGGAGTAGGTATACACTGCACCCCTTTGCACCCCCATTTCCACCACAAGTCTCTATTCACCTGAGTATATCGATCGAGGTAATAATAGTTATTGGAAGATATATGAATATCAATAGGGATAAATCTAAGAACTGCGAAGTTAGAAATAGTGGTAAGCATAGCAAAAAGGTCAACACTGATTTTCTGATTGGTTTCCGCTGGGCTGTATTCACGCTAGGATCCTTTAAATGAATATAAAAAAGGAAATCAACAATTGTCAGTCAATTTATCTATCTGGGTGTTATTTCGGGGATTTTTTCAGACGGTTTTAGAGCTTTTGAATATCCAGGTGGGGTATTGCGTTTGAAGCCATTTGCGACTATTTCTCTCAGCGGAGAAATCTGACCGTTTGAATTGGTAGTAAGGAATGGACTGACATTTTGAAATGACCCATTTTCTAATCTAGTTACAATGGCAACATATTTCAGGTGCCGTTTTACAAAAAATTGCGATACTCCAAGTTTTGTTCATTACTGAAAACGAAGCACCAATCAAGTTCATTGGCTCTGAGTATATCTATCTGGGTGTTATTAGGGGATTTTTTTAAATGGTTTTAGAGCTTTTAAATATTCAAGTGGGGTATTCTTGTGTTTGAAGCCATTTCTCTCAGTAAACTATATCAAATAGATTCCATTTTTCTGAATCCATTTGCACAGAGTTCCCAGATCTTCACGCAATGTAAAAGTCAACTACACATACATGTTTCTAAAATTTTGATTCGGGTAGACATCAATACACCCCTGTCAGTCTGGAAGTGTTTAAGCTCATTTCATTTGCGGAATATTGATGAAATGCCGAAATTAAGATTAATTGTGATGGGTCTTCGTCGTTATTCATGATCATGTGATCGAAGTATTTGAATGTGCGTACGATTTTTCTATGCAACGCCTGCAATAGGAATAAGTGATTGTCTTGCTTCAAGTTCTACCTCAACATAAAAAGCCAGTCTTGCTGTTGAAAGTTCTAGACCAAACTTAGAAAATGTTGCACAATAAAGATTTACAATTTCCGCTAATTCATCAATGTCTTCATCATGTCATCGACGAATGAAATCATTCTTAGGTACTAAACACCACTGATCCCATGGACACTACATTACATTCATCAAAAATGAGTACAGCATTCCGGTCTTTGGGTATTTCGACTGCATTATTTTTCTCTTATTATATTTTCCACTTAAAAATGTTACAGTGCATTTAATATGTTGGTATTATGGACTGGAAGCCAGCATTGAAAATTTCTGTTTCACAACAAAGAAGCTGGGATGAATTGTAGTAAGTAAAAATAATTGAAACAATGCCTATTGAATATGCAGTCTGAATGTAGCAAAAATGAAGTAACAGATTAAGTGATTTAAATATTTTCAATATATAACAAACATATATCAAGATCATCTATCTCACTTGTAGGGATTTCCAGCGAAAATAACTTCTTGGATTCACGGGTCTTGTTTATCATTATAGTTATATTGTAAATAGAACCCCTCTCATAGAAGCTTGGACGTTGATTGTTCTCAAAAGGGAATCCAGGTAAATATCAAATATGATTGGTATTTTTACGCAGCCTTGTCTGTTACTATGGATGATTTAGAAAAATATTTTTTAGACTTTGATTGCTGCTAATATTCCTAAATATGATGCTTTGGATTATCTACCATTGAAGAAGACCTAATACAAATCTCCAGAACTTAAATGAACTTGTCTCGACTTTCAAAGGGTTTTTTGAACTGTTGTAGTCCTTGGTGTCAGTGTTGTTAACACAGCGTTCCAGTCGATCCATTTAATAGCATTGTTAACCTTGGAAAAAATTCTGTTCACCACCATTACATTCTGGTAATAAGCCTAAATAAGGCTGTATAATATATTGGCCGAAACGTCTTATTAACTACACAAACAAGAAGGAGTTTAGTCGTCCAAAAGACTCTTTGAATGTTTATGACCCTTCTCAAAGACAGAGATAGAATATTTCCGCATACAGCCATACACTGCTTTTTGGTTGATGAAACATTTAAAAAGAGTTCTAGATGATAGATTTATCGAGTTTTGCAGGATAGAAATTACATTGGTAGTTAATCAACTCGACCTAGATCTAAATTGAGAATTTAACACTATTCTTTCATATGGATTCTTATTCAAGTGGACATGATTGATAAACCCCTATAATTACCAGCCTCATTTGGAACATTGTTCTTGAAAGTACTTGAAGGTATTAGCCAGGATGATAGTGTGATAAAGCTTTCTAAATCGTCGTTAATAAAAGTATCAGGTATTCACTAATTGTTAGCTGTGGCCTAACAGGAAGGGAAATGAAAGCGGAAATGCGAACCACAGCACTGGCATGATAGGCAAAAGAGAGACAAGATTTTGACTCAAGACCTGGGGAGACTTATTGTCACTTAGCCTTCAGCAATGATCATTGGGCAACTGGTGTAAAACTGTAAACTGCAAGTATTACTGTGGTCTATGAGAACGAGGAGAGAGGGGCTGGAGACTTGAGGAGACTTGCTGTCACTCACTCCAGCAGTAACCATCAGGCAACTGGTGTGAGATTGCATCATCATCATCATCATCATCATAATAATAATAATAATAATAATAATAATAATAATAATAATAATAATAATAATAGTGAATGTAGTCAACTCGCCCAGAAGGAGTATAAGCACAGACACGATAGAGTAGCAACGATGATACACTGGGAACTGAGTAAACAAATGGGATTCAACCATACGGAAACGTGGTACCAGCTCAAACCGGAGACAACCCTGGAGAATGGAAACCACAAATTACTCTGGGACTTCGACATCCAAACCGACCACCTCATCGAGGCAAGAAGACCGGACTTGGTAATCGTAGACAAGAAAAAAACCTGCCAAATCGTTGTCATGGCTGTGCCTGCAGACCATAGAGTAAAGAGGAAGGAGAGTAAAAATCTGAAAAAATACCAAGATCCAGCAAGAGAACTGAAGAAGATGTGGAACATGAAAGTCAGGGTAGTGCCAGTCATAGTAGGCACACTGGGAACTGTCCCAAAGACACTAAGGACGAGACTGGAGGAGATAGGGATAAAAGGAAGGATTGAAACTGTACAGACCACAGCACGGATGCCGAGGAAAGTGCTAAAAATATAAGGACTGCAACACTAAATGTTAGCAGTGGCCTAACAGAGGAAGGAAAATGAAAGCGGAAATGTGAACCACAGCACTGGTATGATAGACGAGGGAGAGAAGAGATGTTGGCTGAAGACCCGAGGAGACTTATTGTCACTCAGCCTTCAGCGATGACCACCAGGAAACTGGTGTGAAACTTTACACTGCAGTTTTACTGTGGTCTATGAGAACGTGGAGAGAGGGGCTGGAGACTTGAGGAGACTTGCTATCACTCAAACTTCAGCGGTAACCACCTAGCAACTGTTGTGAAATTTAACTATAATAATAATAGCTGGAGACTTGAGGAGACTTGCTGTCACTCAAACTCCAGCGGTTACCACCAGGCAACTGGTGTGAGATTCCAAATAATAATAATAATAAAAATAATGATAAAAATAATAATAATCTAACCTTATAATGAGCTTATTTGCAAATTTGTTGTCTGTTTGTTTGCGTTCAAATGGGATGATTTCATTGGTTGATTTACTTTCCAATGACATAATTCAAATAACGTTATAGAAACTCTTAAAACTTCACGTCTTATCACACATTAAAACTGCATGAGTTGTGATTCAATAAAATCGTGCCGATCCAAATTTATATAACCCTGTGATTTTATATTTTAGTAAAAATAATAATGATTATGTCTGACAAGGCCTCATTTTATAATAAGAATCGAGATAATATTACAACCAATGTTATAATTAGTACATGTAAAAATAAAGAAAAGTATGACACGGGATGATCGGAGAGAAAATAAGGGTACGTTCAAGAGTTAGATCTAATCTTCCACAAACCAGATCAGTTCTTGTAGCTCAATCAGTAAAGTAGTTGCCGTACATAGGCCTGCTCTCCGAGAATTAGATTTGATCTTTAACCAACTAGGACAACTTTAGTAGCTCAATCAGTAAAGCAGCTGCCATATATAGGCAGGCTCTCTGAGAATTTGGTTTGATTTTCTACCAACCATGGCAGCTCTGGTAGCTAAATCAGTAAAGCAGTTGTAGTACAGAATTTCAGAGGTAAAGGGGTACTAGTTCGTGCCCCACCTAGAGCTTTTTCTACATTCAGGCTCTGTGCTGTTGACTCACATAAAAGAGACACCAGTCAAAAATCGATAATTGTTAAACCTATTCTTGATCATGAAAAGGACTTGAAGTAATTTTGTTTCCAGCATTGCCAATTAGAGAATTAGTTAAATTAAATATCCAAACATCAAAGAGACTGTTTGGAACGCTAAATCCTCATCAAAAGAGAAATGTCCGCTATCGATTAGAAATATTTAAAAAAAAAAAGTTCAATCAATTTTTATTTAAATATAAATTATTTTCTGATATTTAATCTACATCTAGATTGATACGGCTATTACAAAGGAAGTGACTCGATAAGCTAGATGGCCGGGGAAAGTAGCCTTTAAGCGAGTAATTAAATCCCTCTGAGAGTGAAGGGATGCGAAAAGTATAATAATCTATTATCCCTCAGGATCTCTGCGTGGAGGTGCAGCTGGTGCATCGTACCGGGACCCTGAGGGCCAAGACCCGACATTGTCTGTTGAAGATGAAGATAAAATTTCTCTGTCCGTAACCATGAGCTCTTCAATTAGAAGGTAAGAATTTTCCTGATAAAAATATCTCCCAACCAACATTTGGAAAATTGGGCTCTTCCGCTGAAATGACTTTAGTAGTTTCTTTCATTAAAAAACATCCGCACATAGAAATTCAAATATATTCGTGAATCTTTTCACGGGGCTTAACAAGTAGAATTATGATTTGTAACCAAAGGGCACCCGCAGCCGGTTTTCCAGGTGTTATGCAAAAGGATCTATTTCGAATGGGGGTAGGGGCGCAAAAGGGACATATTACTTGGAGGCTTACTTATTACTTGGAGGCTTACTTATTTCCGATTGTGCAATTAATAGGGTGATCAGTACAAAATTTTCCATGAATGGCGGTGGGCTGGCCATGTTGTGAGAATGGTAGACAACCAATGGACTCGCGGCTGGGATCCCCCGAGATCATATGTGGAAACGAGGCCGGCAGAATATTAGATGGAGAGACAAGCTAGACAAGTTCGGGAAATACTAGCTCCGCGACGTCCATGATAGAGAAGTGTGGCAAATCCTGGGGAAGGTCTATGTCCAACGACGGACGTTAAAAGACTGATGATGATGATGATGATGATGATGATGATGACTGATTTATTTTCTGAAAAAGCACGGACTGGGGGTCTTAAAGCTGTTTTCTAAAATTTCTTCTCAACACCCTACAGGAATCAAAAGTTATCCAAAAGCAAATTTTCGCTGTGGGGAAGTATTTTCTGAATGTTCATTCCGTTGCTTGTATAGTAATGAAAATAATTTACAAATTCTGGAATTTCTATTCTTCAGGTATAAGTAGATTACTTATATTACTTAGTGGTGTTTCATAAATGTTATTGGTTCCATTTAGATAAATAGAGGATGTTCAAGTGCGTGTTTACGGCTAAGAAGAAGTGTGACTGTCTGCTAAAAAGGGATAGGAAAGTACTTGTATGACACGAGAGAAAAATCAGATAAATGAACGACAGACTCCTAGTGTGTTAAAATACTACAGAAGTTTATTTTTACATAATTTTTTTGTTATGTGTAAAATGAAAGTCTGCAATGTATATACTTACTACTAGGGGACTAAATCACAAGAATGCACAGTATATTACAGGAAAAACAGGAGTCAGAGATATCATAGAATCCATTAGAAATCAAAATGGCAATGGGCTGGTCATATAGCAAGAATATCAGACAACCGCTGGATATCGTGACTCACAATGTGGAACACCAGAAACTGTTAACTACAGGTAATAAGACAAGCGAACTAAACAAGTCCAAAATGTACTGTCTTGGTAACGCCCACGGTAGAGGGGTCTGGCGAATCTCAGGGAAGGTCTATGTCCAGTGATGGACGCTAAAATGATGCCGCTGATTCTTTTGAAACATATGTTGAGACAGGAGATTGTGCCGGATTGTGTTGTTATCTCTTGGCCTCGCCTGATAGAATAATTGTCGTTTGAGTTTTCTGAGAAAGTTACGCCTATTCTGGGAATTTTCGCCAAAAGGCATAAATTTCAGGGTAAACTCGTTCATTTTGCCTTATTCCGGCAATCCCAGGATAAGTGTTTAGCCCTCAGAGAATGAGCAAGAAGAGCAAAGCCACCAAAGCGCATGCGCACTGTAATAGAAAATACATAGGATTATCTGCACATATGAGTCTGTAGAGGGGGACCGCGACCGGTGTGTATGCATTAAGCCAAGAATACACAGCGTGCACAATCGGGTCCGATAAACCGATTAGATCTGTCCACTTTGGACATTAATTAGTCACGTATTAAAGTTTGAAATTGCCGAAGCAATACTTCAGTAAGATGAAAGATAATAAGATTTTAAAGGTAAATATAGAGACAATGTATTAAATACGTTGTATAAACATATTCCCTATCTATCTATCTATCTATCTATCTATCTATCTATCTATTTATTTATCTATCTATTAGAGGAACTGATTGACATCGTACTTGATGGCTTGCAAAAGCGACCATCCGGCTAATAATAATAATAATAATAATAATAATAATAATAATAATAATAATAAGAAGAAGAAGAAGAAGAAGAATAATAATGATGATGATGATGATGATGATGATGATGATGATGATGATGAAAATAATAATAATAATAAGTTCTTTTATGTAGAACCATTGTCTGATTGAAGGCTTGTATGAACATACGAGTTGTACTTAAGTAGCTAAAAGACAAAGCTTAGTGTTTTAGTTTTCAAGTAGGTGATGAATGACAAACACTCTGCCACACTTAGATGTTGCACACACCCATATGCTTTCTCCTGGTGAGAATATACCCTGGGTGCTAAGAACCGGTGGTGCTCCGAGATTACTTCTGGACCACATCAGTTTTAACCAATCCACCAAGATCAGGTGCTACCTCAAAGTACCAAAAACAATCATGGCACAACAACCAAATCAATTTACAAAAAAAAAAAAAAGAAAAAAAAAGGGGCCCAAATCCAATATTTGTGTGTCATAACCAGCAGATGATCCCTTGTTAGCCACAGGAGGGACCCAGTCGTCATCCCTTGACTGCTGGCCAAAACCCCGGCTCGTGTATCGTTAATGGCCTTTAAGAGGGAAGTAGTCGTTGCCAAGCTACTGTTGGCCAAAATCCTAGCTCATGCTCCACTAATGACACCCAGAAGGTGCACAGCCGCCATCAAGTGGCTGTTAGCAAGAACAAGAAGAGAAAAATGGTCAAGAAAGGAGGGCAGGTTAGTAATGTATTGTTACTTCAAAACCAAACCATCGATGTGGTGTTATAGGGAACACATGTTCAAAATATGGAGGGAGAAATCTGCTGTGGATGTATCAAGCCAGCGTCTAGCTGATCAAGTAAAACAAACACTGAAAAACAAATGGCTTTCAAAGACTAGACTACTACAGATCTGCCATGTAATAGAAAAAGAAGAGGGTGGCTTATCCGATGAGAATCTCTCAACACAACCAACATAATAGATGACAAAATTGAAAGAGAGAGCTCGAGACCCTGTTTAGCAAAGTGAAAGAATACAGTGATGACATTGGGATGGAGTTTGGAATAGGAAAATATGCAATTATGGTAATGCACAAAGGAAGGCTCGCAACAACAGAAGGAATCAAATTCCCAGACAGCAGCAAGATTAGAGCATTGACCACACAAGACTGATACAAATACCTGGGAGTTCTCGAATGTCATTCGATAAAACGGAAAGAAATGAAGGAGAAAATAAAGAGAGAATACCTTAGGGGGATAAGAAAAATACTAGAGACCAAACTAAACAGTGGGAACCTTATAAAAGGAATGAACACGTGAGCTGTATCGGTAGTAAGATGCACGTGACTATTTCTTGAATGGACAAAGGAAGAACTCCAATCAATGGACCAGCGAACAAGGAAGCTTATGACAATGCACAAAGCCTTACACCCCAGAGATGATACGGATAGACTGTGCGTGAAGAGAAAAGAAGTTGGCAGAAGTCTCATAAGCAAAGAGGACTGTGTCCAGAGGACCAAAGTAGGTCTACAAAAGTATATGCAAACAAGCAGTGAATACATTGTAAAGAGTGCCCGAAGCCACTCAACGAACAATAAAAAAGTAGAAAACAATGGAGCAGCACAGCAAACAAAGAAAGTAAAATGGGAACAGAAGATACTATACGGAGAATTTAAAAGAGAGATACAGGATGTCGCAGACACGAACGATCATGGCCATCGCTACAAAAAGAAATTTGAAGAGAGAAACAGAATCGCTCATCAAGGCAGCCCAAAATAAATGCATCAGAACAAACTATATCAAAATAAAAATCGACAGAACAAAGACAAACAGCAAGTGCTGCCTATGCAGTGAAAGAGATGAGACCGTAAATTTAATCTTGTAAATTTTCAAATTCCTATTTAATTGTCTCGGTATTGTAATACGCACACGTGTTGATTGGAGTTGGGGCGGATAGGTATATCTACAATAAAAATTTCGGTGACGTAAATTTGCTAGTAATATTTTGAATGCCCATTCTTTGCGCAGTTTCTTCCTTCTGTTAACCTATACAACACCGAGACCCACGACTCCCTTTCCTTCCCCCCGTTCGCTACCTTTTCATTGTTTCTCATGTTGTTCCGAGCATTTTTCATATCTCCAATGCATCCTTGCCCGTCCTTGTCAAATCCCGTTTTGGCCTCTTGGACACAGTCTCGTATGCCTTGTAAGCCCTTGCATACCTGTTAAGTAAATGTTTTAGATATATGACGATTGTCAATTAGGCTCAATCGGTAATAGACCAGCCTTCCAATCAGTTGGATATAATTTCAAATCATTGTATGAGAATTTTACTCCCCTGAATTTTGTGTGGACGGTTCTTGTTGTTTTTGTTATAATAGAGACACAAAAAGTTGGCTTGGATTGGAGTTTGGACAATGACGACGACAGTAGCAGCAGCAACAACAGCATTCACCACAAAAACAACAGCAACAACAACAACAACAACAACAACAGCAATAATAATAATAATAATAATAATAATAATAATAATAATAATAATAATAATAATAATAATAACAATAATAATAATAATAACAATAACAATAACATCAACAATAATAATAATGATAATAATGATGATGATGATGATGATAATGATGACTCCCAAAACGTGATACTTTCTTGGGGGGTTACTATTTCATGAATTTGATTCTTGATAAATTCTCAGACTTTTTCTGTCCACTAATAAATATGTGTAACGTTTCAAGAGGATTGCAAGGCTCTCCTCAGAGCAAGTTTTAATTGATTTTCACGTTTAGCAAATTTTCGAACTCGAATTTCTAATTGGCCCAATCGCAGGACGAAAACTTTTCTATTTAAAGATTTGGGAATTGATTAATTTCGTGTACACAAGAACGTGACACAGGGAATAAATGAAGGAAACGAATCCAGGTACAAAGATACATTTGCTCAAGATTAGAGGCGTAGTCAATATTTATACACTCGAAATTCTGATTATGTGCGTGTTTAAAATCGGTCACACACTCACACGCACAACAACACAAACACGTAAACACATACACGTACACACATACATACATGTGTGTATGTGCACACACACACACACACACACACACACACACACATACATATATATATATATATATATATGATATATATTATTGTGCCATCCACAGACAGCTGTTTCGTTGTATTACAACTCTTCAGTGGGGCTATACACTATCCATTATCCCATCCAGTACCACGAGGCAGGATTGAAACCTAATAATTTCTATTAAAAATCATAATTTAACACCTCACATACAGGTACACCAAAAATTAACCACCATAGCTATTTTATTCCCCTCGTTATCATTAACTATAGTAGTAGCAATATAACTATTAACATTAACATTATTATCATTTTATACCTCCAGCCATTTCAGGAACAACCTGATCACTTTTTCATAATCATCTTCGATATGTAGAAATATACCAAACCTCGAATAATTAAACAAACCACGAAGATCATGTGAAAGTGAATCCCAACATAGGAAAACATATTTGAATAAGAATAGAATACTCTCAGAGAGGAAACATATCCCAGTCAGCTAATGTCTCAACAACATACTGATAAGGAGATGCCCACAGTATTTCCGGCTAATTATAGACAGTAAGACATCTTGACCTTGTAAAACAGAAAAAAACCCCAAAAAACAAAACATAATAAGCAATGGCCAACAACTAAACAAGGAAAGAAAAAGATATTTAAGCAGAAAGAGGAAGGTTCTCCACCCCCACAAAAAGAACCCCCCAAAGTCCTAAATAGCGATCTAAAATTAATTTAAACAGGGAAGGAACATTAACGTGTTTGTGTAGCGTATCCTTTATTGCATCGTATTTCTACTCTAACTCAATTCAATTTTTAATGCTGAATGCTGAATGGGTGTACATGACGAATGATAACTCATTTATATATATATATATATATATATATATATATATATATATATATATATATATATATATATATATATATATATATATATATGTTACCATCAGTCATTATCAGTATATATACATGTTACCATCAGACTGGAGAGTTGTAATACAACGAAACAGCTGTCTATGGATGACTCAATCATTACTATCAAATACTATATATATATATATATATATATATATATATATATATATATATATATATATATATATATATATATATATATATATATATGAATTAAGAAATGGATATATAATATATATACATATATATACATATATATATATATATATATATATAATAGAATTAAGGAGTATGTATATATATATATATATATATATATATATATATATATATATATATATATATATTACTGTGAATTATTTGGTTTTTGTTTGAAAGGTAAGATATTTATCTCTTATAAGACACTAAATCAATGCTCACAAATTTTAGGAGCTGTTGGGCCTCACATGGAGAGACCACGAGACAGCACAGTACATCCTGGAAAAGACAGGAGTCAGGGACATCATAGAATCCATTAAAAATCTCAAATGGCAGTGGACTGGCCATGTTGCAAAAATGGTGGACGACATGGATCCCTCGAGATCACATGCGGAAACGAGGCCGGCAGAATATTAGATGGAGAGACGAGCTAGACAAATTCAGAAAGTACTGGCTCTGCGACGCCGATGATAGAGAAGTGTGGCAAATCCTGGGGAAGGTCTATGTCCAACGACAGACGTTGAAAGAATGATGATGATGATGATGATGATGACGACGACGACGACGACGACGATGATGATGATGATGATGATGATGATGATGATAAAAAATTGGGTTGTCCCTCACCAAAAAATTTGGAAAATATTTAGTATATTCTGTTTCAGTATCTACCGCGTATTTCCAACTTAGTTTGATAGATTGATAAATATGTTTATTTGTTAAGTTATTCAACGTTTCCCGGGTCTTGACAGACAATTTACTCATCTCTTGAAGAAACAACACTCGGAAAAATAGGACGTAATTTTGATTTTTTGTTGTTCCAGGTAGATTTAGTGGTCCACTTTCTTCAGCTCTGCGTTTTCCATTTTCCGTTTTTCCATTTGAAATTCATCTGAAGATAAAATTTCTTGCTTTCTTCATTCGATTTGTCGAGCATTATTTGGAGATCATGAGACTTCTCAACCATAAGAATGACGTCATCTGCAAATCTGAGGATTTTTTTTTAACGGATTAAGCATTTATTCTGATTCCAGAGACGTCGCTCATGTGACAACTTCTATTTGGTGACTAACCTGACCTATTATGTTGGAATCATTTGGTTATGAAAATCCTATCTAAATCCCTGAAGATCATCTCGTTGCAGGTCGCAGAGAGTTTGGTAGAAGAATTTCATCCCACCCCTCATCATCATTATCATCGCCATAATCACATCACACCGCAATCGTCGCCATCACCCTAACCTCTACAACGATGATGATGATGATCACAACGCCACCGCCACTACACTTATTATTACAATGACCATCATCATCGTGATCATCTAACTACTATTACATCTACTACCACCACCAACATTATGATTCTCATGTTTTCTCCATACGTAGTAACATATTCCAGATATTATTATCAATCATTATTGTTGCAAACAAGCAGAACATACCTCCAAGCGACGTAAGTTCTGATTTTCAGTTAATCCACGTGTATCCATTTTTTTATCAACATAGGTACTTTTTTTTTTAATGCAGCCGAATTACAGTCCTAAAATCGCAGGATTTATTTGAAGAGCCCGATTTTTTTTTCTATGATAATCTTCCACACTTTTTCTCAACTGATTATCGTCGGCAACATTTGCATGTCTCTTTAGAGACTCTTTTCGAATATTGTCATTTCTGAGTGAAATTTCTCAGACCATCGTTGTATTGTTAACTTGTTAGCAGTTCTTTCCGTAATTTCCGAAGTAATACTCCTCCTTGCTTTAGCGGCATTGTATCCAAACCTTTTCTCCTCCACCCTCATCATAATCATCATCATCATCACCACCACCACCATCATCACCACCACCACCACCACCACCATCATCACCACCATCACCACCACCATCATCATCATCATCATTTTAACGTCCCTTTCACCATAGACCTTCCCTAAGATTTGCCAAATGTCTCTGAGGATCCACATTGAGAGTCGTGATGTCCAGTGGTTGCCTGACATAATGCAACATGGCGTACGCATTGCCATTTGAGTTTTCTGATGAATTTCACGGTATCCTTGACTCCTGTTCTTTACTTCAGTTCACTGTGCTGTCGCATGGTTCTTCGTCTGAGAGCCGATCGTTTGGCAAGGTTCAATGTTTCAGCTCCTCAAATTCGTATACAAGAGTAATTGAGCTTACTTCGATATGACATATTTCTAAAGATGAAGAAGAAAAATTCATGATAAACAGATCTTTTGAAAAGTGATATTCAACAGTAGAATGGCCAAATACTCAATAGCAAATGATTACAATATAATACATATTTAAATCCATTTCGATAGTGCAAAATTAATAATAACCTTGGATCCAACTCTTTATGCAGTCAAACCTGATACATCTGTAGGGTGACCGGATTACTATTACCAAATGATAATTTGGTAATATAATAGGTCTGGTTAGTCACTTAATAGAAACTGTCACCTGAGCGACGTATTCTGGGATAAAGGTTGATCAGAGGATACGTTACTTCTCTCGCCTTTTCTTGGGCATTGATCATTAGAAAGTGTATTCAAATTAGGAACCAAGTCAGCATAAATTTATATCGCAATGTGAGTCATCTTTTTTTCGTTACTCTATCTGATATGTAGCTGAAAGAGTGGGTGAGAGACGGCAGTTTTAAAATATTCCCGGGTCCCTAATGGAGAACCTGTAAAAATAGTAGTTCACACCCACTGCATCCCAACTGACATTATACAATGACGAATCTCCCCGAATGTTGGAGGGGGCCACTCAGGAAGCCAAGCCCCTTGTCCACCAAATATCTGGTAATGACCCTGGGTATAGCCTAATATTTTCAAAAAATGATGTGCAAAATGCTGCAGTAGTTTTAAAGAGGAAGCCATTTTAATTACCACAATCAGTAGCCTTGAAGATAGAGAGGCAAAATTAAAATCGAAATGCCAAGAAAATATCAAGGACTTGACTGAATCAAACCATTAATAATCAGAAGGAAATTAATGTGCGAACGAAAAGAAGAGGAAAAAGGGAAAAAATGACTTGAAGGAAAAGAAAAAATAGGAGAGGAAAGAGAAATGGAAGAAAGGAAGAAAAAGCAAAGAGTGTGAGAAAAGGAGAGAGAAAAATAGAAGGAAAAGAAAAAAGGAAAAAAAAGGAGAAAGAAATGGAAAAGAGGAAGGGAAGACAAGAATATGAGAGAGGGAGAGAGAAAAATAAGAGGGAGAAAAGGAAAAGGAAGATAAAAAAAGACAGAAAGGAAGGAAAATGAAAGACGGACAGAGGAAAAGTAAAAAGAAATATTAAGGATAGAACATGTGAAAGAGAAAGTGAGAGACGCAATGAGTCAAACATACACAAAGAAAAATATAGAGGAGAGAAATGAAAGCTCCCAATGAGAGAGAGAGAGAGAGAGAGAGAGAGAGAGAGAGAGAGAGAGAGAGAGAGAGAGAGAGAGAGAGAGAGAGAGAGAGAGAGAGAGAGAGATGGGGAGAGAGAGGAGAGATGGGGAGAGAGAGATGGGGAGAGAGATGGGGAGAGAGAGATGGGGGGAGAGAGATGGGGGGAGAGAGAGATGGGAAGAGAGATGGGGAGAGAGAGATGGGGAGAAAGATGAGGAAAGAAAGATGGTAAGGAAAGAAAGTGCGAAATATGAATCATACAATAAAAAAGAGAGGACGAATAATGGAGAGAGAGAGAGAGAGAGAGAGGGGGAAGGGGAGGGTGCATTAGCCTGTGGTTCTTAACCACCTCCGCTTCTTTCCCCATCTCGATAGCTCAAAGTTTTTAATGTTCCTCTCACTATGAAAATGTAATTTAATAATATATCATTAGCCGAAAAGATCATCTCGTGTTATCACATATGGACCATTAAACTCATAGCTTGGTATGACAAGAGGCCATTTGGGGCGTTTTATTGTAATGTTATGCATTCTCCACAATCAAGAAGGCTTGGTACATATATAGGTATTCACCAAGCATTGTCTATAACTTGCATTGTTGATTTGAACAACCAAAAGAAGAGATCGATTGGACAGAACCCCTTTCTTTACATCTGAAGAGGACTGTAGAAATGAATCGGTCATTGACTATATAGAAAATGAAAAGAAGAAATCAAATTACCCGAAGAAAGTTGGTATGTATCTATTGAACTTTGCTTAGTCCATCACAAGGACTGTGAAGAAGACCTGCCCGCATGAGCGACCACCAAGTGGGGCTGGGTTTAATTAATTTGTAGTGTGGGACTAAATTAGTTTGTATCTGGTAGCATTCATGCTTTCTCCACCCCCCCCTGAAAATTAGGACTCTTTTAGAGATCTCATCTCCATAAAAGGCGATCACACCCTTTTCCAATTTTTTTGATCGATCTCCCTCAACACAGCATGCCGACAAAAGACGTTGGTCACGTGATTCAACTAAGTATCTATCTGGAATGAATATGAAATCAGCAAATGATGGGACAGTCTTTAGAGTAACAATGACAAATAAAACAAACGTTCCAACTAAAAGGATTCGTATGAGTTTCTGAAGATTGTATGAATTATTCATATTTTCCAGGAATTAAACGCCAGTCAGATTGAACTTATTTTGACCCTTCTATATTCAGTAATATTATCAGATAATTTCCTCATTCCAAACCTAGTTTAATCAGATATCCTATCTTCAATAGATTATCTATTCTAAGCTGTATTATTCTAGGATTACCGTACGTACTTTTCACAATCCGAGTGTGGGTTTCACCCTGAATAGCGGCTTGCATTCCTGACCATACTAGGCTGTATAATTAGGATAGCATACTGTACAGCAACGATTAGCATACTAACATGGCGACCCAGAGAGTGTCTTCGTTCCTTACAGTGTACTCAGCAAATATTAGTAACGGTCACCCAAAAATGTCACCCAAAATGTTTACATATTTTTCTTCAGTTTGTAGGTCGGCCTGACTGGCCGGTTACGTATGTATGTATGTATGTATGTATGTATGTATGTATGTATGTACATGAGTATGTATATATGTATGTTTATATGTATGTATATGTGTATATATGTATGTATATATATGAATACGTATGTATGTACATTTAATAATTACGTCCTTGTTGTATCAGCAAAAAACTTTTTCGTTGATTTAACCCGTTTCGACGTTGTTTTAAATTGGTTTTCTATGGTGAGTTCAATTTGCAATGTAAATTTACGCTATATCGATCACCTGATTTGTGTCTGCTTGTTTGTATCCAGACTCCTCTTTAGCAATCACTGCTCAACAAAAGACGAGAGAAGTAGCATTCATTGATCACTCCCTTTTCCAATTCTTTAATTGATCATCCCCAACTGGCTCGCTGCTAAACGATATCGATCACATGACGGTTCGTATTGAGTTTCTAATTAGATATGTTTAATTATTAGTCAAGTGGTCTTATGATTAACGATAAACAGAAATGGAATCGACGAACCAAGTTCAAATCTCGGCTCGGAAAGTTCCCGCTCACTTTGCAATAACGCTCTTAAGGGGAAGCATGAATCCACTTCTCCTTATTTATGGTTAAATAGTCGGACTGTTAGAGCCTTTTAGCCGTGTAATACAGTTAGTCTTGGGCGAGCACCCTGGTCCCGTCACAACCGTCAATTGCTACAAACAAACGTAAGAGGGTGAAATAGGTGCAAGGGGGTCTTTTGCACCTCCCCGGAAAAGTGCAACAACTCATTTAGTCTGGTTGTTTCAAGTAAAAAAGTAATTTACTCAGAAAGATATCTCTGAAGAATAATAATTCCAGAATTTGTAAATGAAAAACTATAAACAAACATGGGAACCCGCTGGGATGCAAACAGGACTTTCTCACCTAGGATGAAGGGGTTTCAAAGCTGAAACCTTATAGTCAATAAAACATAATGGTGCTATACTATTGTATCATGCAACCCAGACTTGATGTACCCATATAAAAAGATGGTATCTTTATTCGTTTGGAATTCGTTTGGGTTGCCGCTGAGTTATATTCTGGATATATCCTTATATTTACCGCCATCCTTGGAAATATATCCTTCAGCGTCCCTCTGGAAAAATCGCAACAGACGTCCATGATTGTATATCCATGGACATGTTCGAAAAATATAAACAGAAATCATTGCCTCATATGTCACGCGACACAAAAAGCAACTTTGCTACCTGGCTTAATTTCATTACAAGCATACCTCAATTAGTGCAGTCAATTCCTTTAAAGCTTTCCCATACTGTTGAAAACCGCACTACCCAAGGTTTTAAAATAATTTTATGTTTTTTTTTGGCTTATACTTAGTAACACTGATTTTTTACAGCAATACATTTAATTCAAAACAGCACTAATCAAGGTATCCTTGTATGTTTGCTGCCGTTTGAAATATATTCGGCGGCAGAGTGAAATACGGGGAACGTATAACTGAAGTGGCCTTTTGCCAAGATTGTTTTCATTTTACACACAGACACGTATATATATATATATATATATATATATATATATATATATATATATATATATATGTATTGCGTGCCTCTCACAGTATGGAGGTTGGGAGATCATCTATGGCCACTTTTAATGATGAAGATCTGCCTGTCTTGTAGATCAATCTTAATACTTTTATTGGCGCTCAAACATCGACAACCGGTGTTGGGGAAAAAATATACAACCATAGCCACCAAACCACTCTCTCTCTCTCTCTCTCTCTCTCTCTCTCTCTCTCTCTCTCTATACATATATATATATATATGTATATATATACATATATATACATATATATATATATATATACATATATACATATATATATATTTATATATATATATTATTGTGTCATCAACAGACAGCCGTTTCGATGTATTACATCTCTTCAGTATTGCTATAGACTTTTCATAATCCCATTCAGTACCGCGAGGCAGAATTGAAACATTCACTTCGGATTCGATATCCTACCTCTGGACGACGGAACTGGACAGGCAGTAAGGATGGATTTAAGCTTTATATCCATTTACATAGAAATCCCTCATCCACCAGAGTGCTCTATTCCTATGGAAGAGCATTGCATAAGCTTACAATGGATGAGTTACCTCACTTAAAGAGTGTTCAGTATATATATATATATATATATATATATATATATATATATATATATATATATATATATATATATATGGAGAGAGAGAGAGAGAGAGAGAGATTAATATATAATATATTTGATGACTCATGAATAAATAAATTGAAGTATGTTCTTTGACGGAAATTAAGCTTTTATCATTATAAGATAGTATTAAATCACTAAAACCTGATGAACATCAAAGCAATAGTTAATTAGAAGATAAATTAGGTAATTAATAATAAGATTATAAAATAATTTTTTAGTTCTATAGTAAATAATTTTAAAAAGGTACTTCTTCTTAACATTATTATCAATATTATTATCATCATTATCATTATCATTGTAGTTATCATCATCACCATTACTATCATTATTATTATCATTATTGTTATTATTATTGTTTGTTATTGTTGTTGTTGTTGTCCGTATAGATACGAGTCATCCTAATTTGCTCATTTGGGCTCTTTCATGCTAGTTTTAATGGATGAGAAAATAGATATTCCTGCTGGTAGACGTGCTTTTTGATGGTATAAATACGTCATTCCCATTTCAGATAAGCAATTTCACCGAAAGGAGCTCCACTGAGTTCGTTGCATTCCTAATTGGAGGCAAAAATTCTTCAGGATAATTGAGATTTTACTTAAATAATACGAGCAGGATACCAGCAACGGTTGTAACTTGATAATTCATGAGTATCAACCAAATATACATACACGTACATGCACATGCAAGCGCATACACACACACACATGCACACACGCATGCATCCCCGACGCACTCACGCACTCACGTGTGCACTTATATACGGGCGCGTACATGCATTCACAAACACACATACACACACACACGCGTTCTCATGCATACACACATCGTGTACACATGCATACATGACCAAACATTCATATACACACATAAACACTCCCCCCACACACTCGCATACATGCACATGCTTGGATGTATACACACTTGCACTCGTACATACTCAACCATAAACCCATTCTGGCACCCCATATATATATATACATATATATATATGTATATATATATATATATATATATATATATATATATATATATATATATATATATATATATATATATATATATATATATAATTCTAAGCCTGATTAACATTTTTTACACACACATAAACATACACACAGACACAGATACACACACACACACACACACACATATATATATATATATATACTAGCATAGCATCTAATGATGAGATTATTCAAGTATAGATTGATACTTTTGCCTTGGATCAGAGTGTAGTATCCGTGCACTCATATGAATATGCTGCGCACAAAAATCTTTTTTTTTTACTAATTAATCCCCGTGGAAAAATCTTGGATATATTTGTATTTCCATTTTTATGAAAAAAAAAATTAAATTTGTTTCAGTGGTCAATGTTTAGTGTCAAATGATGAGTTGAAAATCGAGGAGTCCATTCTTAGGCATAGAAAATAATGAAAATCACAGTTCATTATGTAAGGAGATTAACTTTGGATAAGTTGGTATCATACCATCTTCGCTAGGAGATCCAATAAGGATCAAACTCACTAACAACGGCCAGCAAAACGTGAGTTGTACATAGCAATTCGTTTGTGTTGGCAATCACAACTGCATGTAAAAATACGTTAACGTCGTTATAGCCATCCTAACATTCCAAACGTTCCAGGTATATCTGAGGTAATTCATGTTATTCAGTCAGATCTCAAAAAGACGGACAAATTACGTCTGGACTGAAGTAGTGCCGGACAGAGGACAGGGTGCGCAAAAGGCCTCCTTACTTCCACGCCCTCGACTGTCCGTCCACAGCAACGCCTACGTTCAAAGTGACTGTCTTCCTCTCACGGACTCCAAGCTTTGGCAATCCTCTTAGGCCCATCTACCTGAAACTTCCAGCACAAAACAGGCTTTCCTGGTTCTCTCGCTGCTCTTGCTTTCAGTTACGTGTCACTTCCGTTTTCTGGCTGGCAATTCTTTATGTCGACTCCAACATTTCAACTTACAACTGACTATATTTCCTTCCGAGCACGCGAGACTTTTCGCTTCCAATCAAGGGCCTTTTCTGTCCTATTTGACGATCTCCATGTGTGACTTCCGATTTCAACATTTCAGTGACTTGTTTTCGCTTTTCCAATCGGCTTTAGGGTACTTATACCTAAAGCCCCAAACACCGTCAGGTATTCGAACAAATGTCATGACGGCCAAGTTCCTGGTTGCGTAACAATATTAGTCCGAATAAATTATTTACAAGCCTGTTGATACATAAAGTGAATTTAACTATTTTTACACCCACACGATCTTTGTATGGAAAATTTAGCGCAATTCTATTCGTACTGACGAAATATATTTACTTACACAGCACGCCAAGTGTGAAAATGAAATGAATTAGACAAAAACATCTCAACGCACGAACCTTTTATATCAGTATAACAAGATACGTACGTATAATTCTTTTTCCTCTCATGTTTCGCTAAAAGGATTATTTGGGGTCTGAATCAAACAAAAACGAAGATGTATCAATATATAAAAATATCCCAAATCTTAACAATAGAATATGGAGGCTCGTGACGAAGTCCCAGTTCCTGTCGGCTTCACCATAATCCTCATAACCACCATTAGATCTTTATCATCCGTTGTTGGACATAAACCTTCCCTAGGATCTCGGGGATCCATGTTTTGTGTCGTGATGTCCATCCATGGTCTGTCATTATTGCAACATGACCAGCTCATTACCATTTGAGTTTTCTAATGGATTCTTGACATCTCGAACTTTGTTTTCCCTAATTTATTGGGCTGTGATCTCTTCTGAGATTGAGCATGATTCTTTAATGTACACGTTGCATGGTTCTCAGTTTGAGTGTCAGTCTCTTGATCAGTTTCCATGTTTTATATCCATAGGTGACTATCAAGGGGATGCATTGGTAATATACTCTTCTTTTTAGGACAACTGGGGTTTTCTCATTCTTGAAGGTTGAGGTTGCTCTGTTGAAGAGTGATTCTTCGCTTGATTTCTTCTTCTTTAGAGGATTTCGTACGTATATTTACCGTAAGAAGTCTACTACATTTATTACTCTTTCAAAAACCAAGAAAAAGATTGCAAGTCTTTATTGTAATTTGTCAGTAACTCCATACATACTAAATGCAACAAAACGTAATTTGGGAACCTAACCTGCTTTCCCGATCCTACCAGATCCGACATCAGAGACGAGCGCAGCTTAGTGATTCTAATAAGTTTCAAGTGCAGTCGAGACCAGGACTTCAACCATACATTTTCTCCTCAGTAGATAACCCTTTGGCAAGAGTTCAAGTCTACTCTAAACATCCAACTTGGTGTGTACTTAATAAGATGCAAATGAATGATGAGTTTTCCAAATTATTTGCACATACCAGGAATTGAACCCGGGACTTTCAGCGAGTTAGACTGACGTGCTCACCATTACACTATCCAAGCATACACATTTTTATACCCCAAGTTGGGATAGATCGTAAAGGTAATTAAAGTGGTAAAGAATTTGTTTATTGCAAACAATACAATCATCTCTATGTATAGAACACTTGCAAAATTCTCTTGGTATCTTGACTTAATTTTACCTTCAGTTTATTATTAAGGAAGTATTGAACATCTACAAGGAAATGTTATGTAACAAAATGTTTTTGATATTTTATGAGTACAACTGCAAAATTACTGTGTGGTAATTTTTTGATGGCATGAATAAACCAGTTTGAAATATTACGTTGATCAGAAAATAATTTTTTTCACGGTCGGTGGTTTTCGTCGAGTTAGTGTGGAATCAACTTATAGAGCTCTTTTACACTACCAATTTTTCTTTAGTGGTCCGATACTATCATAATGCCAATATCTGATATCTGTGATATTTCTCAGTTTGGTGTAGGTTTTGTTCGGCCACCATCTTCAATTAAATTTTAATTGCAGGTGGGCGTCCTCTACCCTCTTGACATTTATATTTGTTTCCTTTTTTTTCCTTTTACTTCTTTCAACTTTTTCTTCTTTTTTTTTCCCTCATTATTTTGCCTCATTTTCTTGTCTTTCTTTATATCTTTATTCTCTTTCTTGAAATTTTCTCTTTCTTCATATTTTTCTCTTTTTCTTTTCTCTTTTTCCTCCATTATCTTTCAATTTTCTTCTTTGTTTTCCCCTCTTTTCTTCTACTGTTTATCTTCATTCCTTATTTTTTTTTTCATTTTTCTGATATTTCTTTGATCATTTGATTAAACCTGCGCATGAAGAGAAAGTTATTTATTTCCCCCTTTCATTAGTTTTTTTTCTCTAGTTCTAAACGAACTTTTTAAGAAACAGTGGACGGCAAAAACGAAAATTATTCCAGAAATAATAAAAAAAAAATCGAATCTAACGAAATGGAAATAAATTGTTTAGACCATTTATTTCTCGATTGTCAAGATGATTTAATTCCTCATGCAAATTATCCTGGAGCCTTAGGTTTACTGTCGATTTTTTCACCAATGATGCAAGTTAAGGCACAGCACGTCCATGTCAAATTCACTTTGTCATTAGCAACAGTGTTGCCAATTTAGCACTTTTTGCGCGAAATTTATCACGTTTCTTGTACTGGCAGCGCGAAAATTCAACGCTATTCATAGCCAATTTCTAGCAGTTTTCTTTACCATTTTTCGTATAGCCATTTCAGCTATTAAAAATTGCCATAAACAACTTACAATGTTTTCTTCGGCGTGATTTGGCGTTTTTTGATGTTTTTCAAGGTCGATGGCACGGAATGGGATTCTGATTTGGCAAACGGCTATAACAATCTATATATAAAAAGGCCAGTGTCCAATGCTTTGTAATCCTGTTTTTATTCATATCCAAGTGTGATGACCAGATACGCTTTTCATATTTGCATACGTGGCGCCAAAATGTGTCCTAATAACATGGTATAAAAAGGAAAATTGCCTTTTCGTACTTGGAGCACGATTTTAGACTAATTTCAAGTGGGGGTTAGATAATTTGGGTACATTTTGAAAGATATTACTTTTTACTAAAAATATAATGCAAAAATAGATTTGTCCATATTGGCTCCCCGTCTATCTGTTAATTGACTAGGAAGGTCAAGTGGATGTTGTCACTTCTCTTTACCGATAAGTGTTGATATACCATTTGAATTTACGAGTATTTCATTGACCAGCTGAAATATGGATGACTAGAAATGACAAAATCTGATATTACCTACAATGGAAAAAGTATATTCCAAACATTAAAATCTGATGAGCCATAATCCTGTAGCATAAAATATTAATTACTGACATTGTGCCGAATTGTATGTATACAGATGAATATATGTGTGCAAGGTGCTACCCGTAAAGTCAGGGACCTTAAGGCTGTAGAATGGCTTTCTCAGTAAAAGAAAAACGTAAGAGGAGATCTTTATTTTTTAGTCAAGTGATTTCGAGAGACGAGTGAAATGTTTGACCACACTAGAGGGACACTTTGGAACTTGATGAATGGACTAGTTCAGTAGTTCCCAACCTTTCTTCATGTAACTCCCCTCTCTCTTTCTCTTATTATCTTTCCTTCTCTCTTTTCTCCTGCTTGAAACGTTCTCTTCTTATCTCTAAACCCTTTTCTCTCTCTCGAATTCTTGTCTTTTTATTACGGTTTCACTGCCCTTCAATTCATTCACCCTCCCAATTTATCTGTCTGTCTCTGTCTTCCTCTCTTTCTCTCCCACCCCCTCTTTCTCCATGTCATTTGCCCCCTCACTCTTTCTATCATTTTCTTTCTTTCTTTCTTTCTTTTTTCTTTTTTCTTTCTTTCTTCCTTTCTTTTTTCTTTTTTCTTTCTTTCTTTCTTCCTAATTCAGTTCACATCCATCTATCTATCTATCTATCTATCTATCTATCTATCTATCTATCTATCTATCTATCAATTCTCACTTTCTTTGTATTCCTGGATCCATCTTCCTCCGTAATCGATCTCCTTCTCTGTCCGTCTCTCCCTCTCTTCCTTAATCACGAATATTCCCCCCTTTTCATTTAAGTAAGTTGCCAAGTTTCTTATTCAAATCCTCATGGTTAATAACTCCAAAGATGTTTACAAGTTCTCAACCACGAATGCTTTCAGATCTATATTGTCTGGAGAAATCATTTTTCTAGTTGATAAGTTTTTACTGTCTGTTTTTTTTTAGCTCCAAAAATTAATTACACATAGCTCATTAAGATAAATAGACGGATTTCAAGTTTCAGGCTTTTATTTTGACACATATCATTTCGTCTTCCGTTTGTGGACGTCGCAGTGCCAATATTTTAGGGACTAAATTACTGATAGCTTTGGACTATCTAACCTCCCCGGGGGAATTCCTTCTTGGGTGGAAACAACTGGTTGGTAATCATTAGTTAGTAGTGAATCAATATATCAAAATCACTGGATAGCACATTGTATATTCATATATTTATACATGAGAATGAAATGCCTATATCAGAAGGCTAATTTTACAACTAATTTATTATATTTTACTTCGACGCTCTACCCAAACGACTTTTTCTTGAAAAACGTCGAAATAAAATATGAGAAATCATTTGTAAAATAGGCATTCTGATATTGTCATTCCAATTTCATATTGTCAGATTAACCATAACACATACCAATACACTTGTCATATTTATAAAGTATCGCCCATGAATAATTACACCCAACCATCGTTTTAGAGAAAAATGTTTTTTTCCTACACCAAGGATGCGAGGATTTTATTATTTCTAATGGAGCATTATACAATCGTAACGGATATTATTAGATGTCATTTATTACTAAAATCTACAGAATTGAAATTCTGTTGCCAAAAATACAGATATAGTGCAGTCGAAAAATAATTACACCCGTACGGAAAAAGTGTATTTATATATAAACGACGACCATTCAAAACATAATTGAAAGACTGCATACTGTTGGAATGGAAAAAACATTCCAGTGACTGTGTAATTCTAGCAAGGTCAATGTCATCAAAACTGCAAGCAGTAGTAAACAATGACAGTGGCCACATCAAATATCGATTTTAAATAACTTCTTTCGCATGGGGTGTACTCATTTTTGGACTGCCACATATTGATATTTTTAGTTAGAGTTCCAATTCTGCAGTCCTAATAATATCTGTTTTATAATTCAGAAATAATAAAATCCTGGTATATTTTGTTTAGAAGAAACCGTTTTATCTTTTTATGAAAAAAAAAAAAAAATGGGCGATACTGAACATGGAAATACTTTTGCTTCTATGTATATGTTATACATATGTAAGCATAACCATACAAATATATATATATGTGCACGTGCTCATGTTCAGCTGTGTGTGTGTCTTTTGATGCACACATACTCAGTCAGACACAGGGCCACAATAATGGAGCATTTGGTGAAGATTAAACGCACCTCGTATTTACGAACAATATATGCCAACTGCATATAAATAAGGGTATATAATCAGACAGAATGATAATAGATACGTTTAATCGAAATCCCACACTATATATATATATATATATATATATATATATATATATATATGATAAATTAGAATATGCAATTATTCAGGAAAATGGTGCTGCTGCAGGAATCGAACCTACCACCAATAGGTAGCTGTTCCATGATGCGCTTACCACTGTGCTAAACAGCCCGATTGTAAGGCATAGACCGAATAACTGTTTTCAACCCAAATTCTCATCTCGTTTTGGTCAGCAGCCCCATTTTCTTCAATTGTTCATTCTATTTACGTTGTCTAAATTGATTGATATATTAACCGTGTAACGACGGGAGATCATTTCAGATAAGTTTCTGTATGGTATAACACAATTTATAATTCATTCTGTCCGACCAAAATATTCGTTTCCTAAATACATACAGTCACGATGAAAGAAACAATGAAGACTGAAAATAAACGAGATGCTAATTTGGGTTGAAAGCAGTTATTTGGCCTTTACATTATCGTCAGGCTATTTAGCACAATGGTAAGTGCATCTCTACGTTGAAGCGGCTACCTATCAATGGTAAGTTCGATTCTAGTAGCAGCCCCATTTTCTTTAAATGTTAATTCTATTTACGTTGTCCAAATTAACCGTGTAACGACATAAAATAATTTCAGACGAGTTTCATTATATGATATAACATAATTTATATTTCATGTGTGTGTTTGTGTGTGTGTGTATATATATATATATATATATATATATATATATATATATATATATATATATATATATATATATATAAAAAAATATAACTTCAAAACACAAAGTTGGTTGACTTAGATTTTAGCACAAAGACTCGCAAGACTTCCAGTTGTGAAAGCAATGAGAGGTTGAACCAGGAGGTCATTGGAGATCTTTCCTGGTAATTTTTAGCCAATTGAAGCAGTTTCAAGCATAATATCGGATTAGCCATGAAAAGGGTAGTGCAAATGGGCTTGAATTCGATATGATAGGTTATGCTTCAAGTTCATTAGAGATCACAAGCAGGTAATTTGAGATTAGAATAGATTCGTACAGCTATATAGCAGCCAAAAATTACATTCTTGGAGGTGAATTGATACACGTGATTAAATTGCGTTGAAGAAGACGAAGGACTGTACAGATGACCTTCAA
This sequence comes from Thysanoteuthis rhombus, assembly GCA_963457665.1. Lineage (NCBI taxonomy): Eukaryota > Metazoa > Mollusca > Cephalopoda > Oegopsida > Thysanoteuthidae > Thysanoteuthis > Thysanoteuthis major. Next base: position 18,356,269 of record OY735243.1, read on the forward strand.
GTTCATTGGAGGTCATCAGGGATCAATTTAGGATTGAAATCGCTATGAGGGCTCAAAATCTCATCTTTTCTATTTCGCTTGCAGAAGGTTGCGCAAAACTGGAAAATGTTTTCAGCAAAAAATTCTATCAAAACGATGTTTTCATATTGGCACCCAGTGGAAAAAAAACTTTTATGCTATGTATCAGAAAGCCCTGTCCAACTAAGGGGCGACATCCTCAATCAATGCAACAGACCGGTTTAATCGTTGTTGCTGGGTTCAGGTTATTCATGTTCTGATATTTATATCTATCTATCTATCCAGGAATCTATTTTGATTCCTCTGAAAAGAAGAGTATACAACCAATGCATCCTCCCGATAGTCACTTACGGAAAATGAAACCGAACCAAGAGACAGACCCGCAAACTGAGAACCACGCAACGTGCACATGGAAGAATTATGCTCAACCTCACATGGAGAGATCACAAGACAGCACAGTATATCAGGGAGAAAACAGGAGTCTGAGACATCATAGAATCAAATAGAAAACTTAAATGGCAATGGGCAGGCCATATTGCAAGAATGACAGACAACCGATGGACAAGACGACTCACAACATGGATCTCCTCATGCGAAACTGAGGCCGACAGAACACAAGATGGAGAGATGAATAAGACAAACTTATAAAATACTGGCTCCACGTCGCCTGTGATAGAGATTTGTGGCGGATCCAGGGGACGTTAGAAGACTGATGATGATCTATGAAATTATCTATCCAAAATTCACCAAATTCTAGAAAGTTTTACTTGAGGGTCCAATTCATGATGAAAGTTAATGACAAATTGGTCACTTAGTTTATGTCCACTAGAGAAAAATCATAATTTTAGGGTTCAAACCATACTAGTTGTATTTCTAACAAGGTAACTTAATTTTACCAACAGTAATGCTTAATCTACGAGGTAAAAAGCAACATTTATGGCTGGTGGTGATTCACACTAGTTTGCTTTGTTTTTCACTACATAATATTACATAATATTATAGCCAGGAATACAATATAATATATGATATGATACAATATCAGATGTGTGATGGGTTCATTTCATGAAGTGCTCGATACGTTCAGCATTAAACATTAAGTTGAGTAGTAGAGCATAAAATATGATGGGCAGATAGAAACATAAACGTATTTGTGTCGCGAATCCTCTGTTTATACATACATACACACACACACACACACACACACACACACACATATATATATATATATATTTATATATATATATATATATATGTATGTATATATATATATACATATTTATATATATATATGTATATATATATATATATATATATATATATACATATATATATATATATACATACATATATATATATATATATATATATATATATATATATATATATATATATATCGTAATCATGACACCGAAATCTATACGTTAATTCATATATGTTTATATTGTTGTGTGAAGACAGAAGCATAGCTAAAGATTCAGACGGATTTAGGGGCCCGGAGACTTGGCTCCTTAAGGAGCTCCCACTAACATTGAGATTAGTTCGTAGAAATACAATAGATGAGCTACTATTCCTAAAGCGTTTGGGGACCCGTTGAGTGTTCCTGAATAGACCCTCTCTCCTCACAGCTAGGGCTTTTTGTATAGATGCATACTTGTATATGTATTCTCAACAAATATCTAATTATATCTGTGGGTGACCATAGAAGAATCCAAGAATCTTTACAATCAATATGTATTTACTTGTTCAGGGCAACAGATAAACAAACAAACAAAACTGAAAAAAAATCAATTAAATTCAAAATAACCAGGTCAAATACTTAGGAAAACTATTTTTAATGATTGCAATGACTTTTACCCGGAAGACTATCGATCCTGTGCTTATTTGAGGGGAAGAGTACGTGCATTTATGTTTGTATATGCTGTCTAAACATTGTAATTAGAATGTTGATATTGACGATAATATTTATCGCAAGGATAATTATAATGTCCATATAATACTGATAATAATAGTGAGACTTGTATAGCTTTCCATCGAGAAAGAGCACTCGAATATATGCATCTCTCTTTCTCTCTCTGTGTCTATCTCTCTCTCTCTCTCTCTCTCTCTCTCTCTCTCTCTATATATATATATATATATATATATATATATATATATGTGTGTGTGTGTGTGTATGTATGTGTGTGTATGTCTTACCTGAAAACCATTCTATCTAAAATATTGTGTCTGGTCCTCTGCTTCCCTCGCCTATTGTCCCACGGGCTGCAATCTGTCAACCTTTTACTCCATCTGTTGTCATCTCTTCTTGTTAAGTACCCAACCCATATCCATTTTTGTTGTCTAATCATTTGTGTAATATCCTTAAACCTAGTTTTCCCTCTGAATCGTGCATTTTCTTTTTAATTATTTTATTTCTTTGAGTTTTTCCTAACACTGCCCTTTCCAAGACTCTCTCTACGATTCCAAGTTGTTTCTCAGTTCGTTTTGTTTATTTCTATGTTTTGCATCATCAAGTCATTTTGCATTCATTTATGCTCTCAGCACATCGGCAATATTCTTTTCGATATGACTCAATTCATAATAAAATGGTTTCTATTCATAATGAAATAATTTCAAGCTGATAGTTATGCATCGTTTTATTTCGGTTTCATGGTCTTTCTCTTAGTTTATTATCTGCTTTAGGTAAACGTTTTTGCCAACTTCTATTCCTACAGTTTTTCGGGGACTTCATCGTTGAATATTACTTAATTTAGTTCCCCTTTTAAGAATTCCAACTACGCTGACTTACGGGGGGACTGAGGAACGATATCATATTAATGGTCAGTCTATCCAGGCTGCTCTGCGGCATGCTCTGAGATTTAGATGTTTTTTTCTTTATTAGAATGTTGATATAATGAGAAAATGAGTCTTCCCTGCTCATTTAAAAATCATTTTTGGGTGAAACAGAACGTACAATCTGTAATGAACGGGTGATGAAAATATCTTTTAGTGCTCTACCGACTTTACTGCGTTCTACTCTGAAATAAATATACGTATGTCCGTTGTATATTTATTACTGATCACTATATATATATATATATATATATATATATATATATACATATATATATATATATATATTGTATACACACAAATATACACACGCACATATATATAAGCAAACATGCCTTCTATGTATGTGTGTGCGTAAGTTCATAACTTGTAGAGTAAATAAGGATAAGCTCAATATCTAGAAAAATATCTTACTTTTCTTGTTTCTTTAATAATTTTTTTTAACCCTGTCACTGCTTCCTTGTCCCCAACCCAAGGCCTGATCATAAGCCCTCACTCACTTTTCATTTTGTCTCTATCTTTTCTTGACAACGTCATGGCAAAAATCTTGTTTTTAGACATGGTGTCTCTTGCTCTTGCATTAACACCGACATACGTAAAGTGATTGCTTGTAATCTGAAAATTGTGCGTCGCCATTGTAGACTGAATTGATATATATATATATATATATATATATATATATATATATATATATATATATATATATATATATATCAATTCAGTCTACAATATATATATATATATATATATATATATATATATCAATTCAGTCTACAATATATATATATATATATATATATATATATATATATATATCAATTCAGTCTACAATATATATATATATATATATATATATATATATATATATATCAATTCAGTCTACAATATATATATATATATATATATATATCAATTCAGTCTACAATATATATATATATATATATATATATATATATATATATATATATATATATATATATATATCAATTCAGTCTACAATGGCGACGCACAATTTTCAGATTACAAGCAATCACTTTGTTCTTATGAGTATTTCTTTTTTTGTGTATTCCATATGAGCATATGGTTACGTAGCAAAGTACCAATATATATATATATATATATATATATATATATATATATATATATATGTATATATATATATATATGTATATATATATATATATATATATATATATATATATATATATATATATATATATATATATATATGCATATATATATACATATATATACTCATTGGTACTTCGCTACTTAAGCATATGCTCATATGCAGTAAAAAAAGAATACACATATGAACAAATAATATATATACATATATGTGTGTGTGTGCATGTGTGCCTTTGCGTTCATGTAGGTTTTTTAAACGTCGTATATCTATATAAACCTATAGGCACTTCGATAAGTATATGTATATACGTGTGTGCAGAAGTATATATATATATATATATATATATATATATATATATATATATATATATATATATAATATATATTAGGTCACAAAAAAGAATTAACAGAGGCATTTGCAAGCAAGAAACCTCGCAAGGAATAATAAAAAAGATGATAACGTCTTTGTTTCTGTAAACAAAAGAAAACTGTAAACAAATTTGATAAAGAAAAGAGAGTCGTAGAAAGGAATAAAAACAGGTCCGGTTAGTCGCTCAATCGAAACCGTCATGCAATCGTTTTTTAGCAGTATGCAGTGTAGGGGGTAATCAATAAAAAAATGGGGTGATCAATGAAATTGTTACTTCTATTGCTTTTAGTTTCGCAGTGACAATAAAAAAAAACTGAATTTTCAAAAAAAAATGTGTCACCAATTTAGCATAAACTTACTTTGCAAATCGAACCCCCTCCAAAAAGGTATTTCGGAGGGTATGTTCAGAAGAGCATAATTAATTTTTTCTGAAGATTTAATAGTGATAAATCTTAAAAGGTTCAGCCCTCTAGCTCCATCGCTGCTGCCACTACGCATGATATGCGCAAACATATTTAAACAGCCAGACATCTGGACTGACTTAAAAACTGAAGAAACCTATTTCGAAAGTTTCAGTGTCAGTATTGCCTGACGGTTACTAAAAGAAATAAAACCAAATACGTTTCTCTTTTGGTTTGTTCACTCATCGACTCTTCTCCACTGTATCGACAAAAAAGGCGAAAAACTAAAATAAGGTTTAGCTGTTAAAGATGCAGCACCCACCTTCTGCGTCTCTATCTCGCCACCCAATCTCTCGAACTTGCGACGACCATCATCGCCATTTTTTTCCTGTCTGTGAACGCTCAAGGTTTTTCCCGTATTAATTATTGGTAATTGCTTCCTCTCTTTGCACCAATTCGTCTTACGTTTTTTTTAGATAGGAACGTTATACTTTCAGGTAGTTGAAGAAACTTGTGAAAAAAAAAAAAAAAAGTAAAACAATAGTGAACAGAATATATACCTATATATAATTATAGGTATTTCGCAATATACGCCCATACGTAGCAAAAATATAGAGACAAAAAAAAAGGGGAATACACATAAGAACAATGATATATACGCGTGTATGTGTGTGTGTGTATGTGTGTGTGTGTGTGTGTGTGCGTGTGTGCGTATATCTATGTACACAGGTATTTTTTGAAACATTATATATACACCTAGAGACACTTCAAAACAAGCACACACACATATGAAGCAGAGTAACCGAGACAAAAAAAGAATGTAAATAAGAACAAATAATGCACACACTTATGAATATATGTAAAATGTATATACATATATATATATATATATATATATATATATATATATGCTTATATATATATGCTTATATATATATATATATATATATATATATATATATATATATATGTGTGTGTGTGTGTATACCTGTTCTCATATATATATGTATATATATATATAAATATATATATATATATATATGCTTATATATATGCTTATATGTATATATATATATATATATATATATATATATATATATATATATATATGTGTGTGTGTACCGGTTCACACACACACACACACACACACACACACACACACACACACACACATATATATATATATATATATATATATATATATATATATATTAGGTCACAACAAAGAATTAACACGAGGCATTAGCAAGCAAGAAACCTAGCAAGGAATAATCACAACTGATAACGTCCAAAAAATCTCAAAAGCTAATCTGAATTAGAGTTTTGGTACCATATCGTAATGGTTATGATCGATAAGAAAATTTTTAAAAAAAGGAGAAATCAATGAACGAATTAGTTATCTTTTCTTATGTTGGGCAGTGATCACAAAAAAAAGCTTGAATTTTCAAAATATGAGCGTGAATGCTGCCAGATATACACTAAGGGATTAATTTAGCATGCTTTCACTGTGAATTGAACCGCCTACATGAATAGATTTTCAGTCTTTTTGCTCCATTGATATAGCTTGTGGGTGTCATAGATATATAGGCAGCCTGACAACTTATAAACGGAAGAAACCAACATTGACATTTTCCTTTGACAATTTCTGATAACAAAAATAAAGAATAAGAAAAGACTAACTAGTCTTTAAAAACACGGGTTGGTATTTATTTGTCACCGCCCCTTACGAGAAGAAATGTGTCTTTTTTAGCGTAAGGTAAGTAATACACGACTCAACATCGTTTGGTGGGTCATCCAGGGATTGTCTGGGTCCCTCAGCTATTGTTGCAAGCATCAGTTGGAATATATATATATATATATATATATATATATATATATATATATATATATATATATATATATATATATATATATATATATATATATATATATATATATATGACCCATGAAAACAAAATAATTAGTGTGTATGTGTGTATGAGAAATATATATAGAGAGAAGTAGAGAGAAAGAGACACACATAGACACACAGACAAGGAGACAGAGAGATACAGAGAAACGGAAAGAGAGGAAGACTGTGAGAAAGAGAGAGAGAGAGAGAGAGAGAGAGAGAGAGAAAGGAAAGGGGGAGGAGAGGGAGATGGGGAAGCAAAAAACAAAAAACAAAAACGAACAGATCAGAAGTTGTTTTTTTCCTTAAAAGTGATTTTACAGAAAGTACGACTTTCTCAGTCGTTGTTCATATACACTGCCACGACGCATTTAATCCATGAGAATTTATTCTTGTGTTAGGTAAAGAAGAAAACCGGTTCTTCACTTCTAACACTACTGTGAACATATCGATTTTACGCACATGAGCACACACCTTGGTATGATATACATACCTCTCACTAAGACAGACGTTCATATATACCTATGTACACCTTCGTTCAATCCTCACTCATAGATATATCACAGTAGATATATATTCATGAATATGCCGTCGCGCATGCGCGCTCTTGAGCAGCAACGCAGTCATGCATATGGAATCTGCATGACTAAGCCTCGAATACCGGATCACACCTGCGTTGTTGGCTTTTCGACCTCAAAAACTTTCCGATCATAATATCCACCTTCAGATGTTTTAAAGCATATTTTGCATCCATGGAATCAGAGTGACTACTGCATTCGTGGGGAGCAAAGGTTTTACTGTCTACATCCCTTGCATTTTTTTTTTCTAGATTAGTATTCGTATCTGTGTTGGTTTCTGCCCGAACGTTTCGACCGCTCTAATCTCCGGCTGTCTTTGTACTGTCTGAAGTTCCAAGATAAAGCAATTTCATCATTGTTTACGTCACTGTATTTTTGCGGATGCATTATCTGATCTTAATATTTTCTTTAGTTCTGAGCTAAAGCAATCTCATTATTCCATGGTTCATTCGAACAAGTACCATCATCTGTATTGTTTACATCACTGTATTTTTGCTGAAGCAGACTTTGATCTTAGTATTGCCTGAAGTTCTGATATAAAGCAAATTCATTAACTCATGAATCGCTCAAAATATCACCACCATCCTTATTGTTTAGATCAGTCTATTTTAACTAAACCATTCTCTGATATGCTTAGCATTATTGGCGAAAGTTCTGAGATAAAGCAATTTCATTATTACATGGTTCATTCGAAAGTATTGCCATTTTTTTTCTTGCCTTTGATACAATATTCCCTGTTGTGTACTCTCCTACCAGTCTAGCATTGTCTAAATTTCTGAGATAAAGCATTTTTAAAAGGGCAAAGATGATGATACTGTTCAAACAATTCATAGGATAATGCCGATGCTTCATTTTAGATCTCCAGATAATTCTAGGAAGCGGCTGGAGTCTAGAAGCCAAAGCAACATACTTAAAAAAAAAAAAAAACAGCAGCCAAAATATACAAATCAAAACAATAAAGATGGAGATATTCGTCAAAATAGCTTATGGAATAATGACAAATACTTTAATTCAAAATCTTAAAGAACTTACTCTGTTGTTTACAGCATAGAGAAATATAAGTATATAAAACCGACACACACAAGTGCACACACATATACACAAGCACATACACATATACACAAGCATACACGCGTTCGCGCGCGCACACGCACACACACGCACACATACCCTCACACACACATGCATGCACCACCAGCACTCCCACTGGACATATACGGTTAGTTTTTAATTGAAACCAATGTTGACACAAGGTCAGGTTTGTAGAGCGCTCCAGTGGAAACGAAGCCAGTTGTTGCAAGGTTTGCTCGTGAACTATTGATCAATGGTTAGCGACCTTCTCGGCAAGAAAAAATATCAAATAATCACTCAACAGAGACTGTCACTTGACCAAAGTGTTTGGCAGAATGTTGCTAAAATATTTGATCGAAGGGGTGATCAATGAATTTGTTACTTCACTCACCTGAAACTAATTCATTGATCGTACATTTTTCAATTTTTTGGCTGATCACCCTCAACATGGCATGTTGCGAAAAGACGTTGGTCACGAGACAGTTTCTATTGAGTGACCAATCAGATCTATATAACTAACGTTTTCGTCTCTTTTATTTTTAACATAACGTTCCAGCTGATGAGTTGCATTCAGTGGTCATTAGAAATAGTTTTGTAACTTGAATTATTTTCGTCTTAGTTTCCTTGACAAAAATAGAATTGTCGTAAGCATTTGTTTTTATTGAGGGAAAAATGGACCTTGCGAATTAAAAAAAAAAACGAACGAAATCAACATAGAATCAAGGACGACCAAGGAATATATTGCCTGGAAAGATTTGATGAAAACAACTGAAAAAATTCTCTTAGTCAATAGAGACCATTGCTGCAATTATTCTGATACCGAGTCATTGATCATTTCAAACGATTTGTTCCTTTGTTTTTTTGTTTTTTTGTTTTTTTTTGTCAACATCCTTGCAGGTATTTGACTTGCATGGGTGTCCACGATGTTCATCGTCTTCTTCATCCTCTCGATTTTCATAAAATATCTCGTGTCGTTTTTTTTTTTTTTTTTTACTCCCCTTCCCCAGAAATTTCAGCTAGCACAACGGAATTATTCGGTGGTCGTTTTGCACTTCGATTTCGCGAACCGACTGTTTTCATGACACGCGAGAAAAGCGTGTCCTCCTCCCAAGAGATGGAAAAAAACAGCGAAGTATGCCTACGCTTGTCCGTCGGCAAATCTATACCACGTGGTCCGTGCACGTGAGCCGCGTTTCAAAATTATGCAAGTTTAGTCGCGTTATCTAATATTCACCCCTCGTGCGTGTGTGTGTGTATATATATATATATATATATATGTATGTATGTATATATATATATATATATACATATATATATATACATATATATATATATATATATATGTATGTATGTATGTATGTATATATATACATATATATGTATACATATATATATATATATATATATATATACATACATACATATATATATATATATATATATATATATATATATATACATACATACATACATATATATATACATATATATATATATGTAAGATACATATCTATATATTCCATGTTTGAAAAAACATTTTATTTTACACACACACACACACACACACACTATATATATATATATATATATATATATATATATATATATATATATGAATTTACATATATATATATATATGTATGTATATACATATATATATATGTATATATATATATATATATATATATATATATATATATATATATATATATATACATTGCAGATTGGATACATAGCTTTACATTGTGAAGAATATAATTTTAAATATCGTTGCTGTTGACTCTTCCTTTTAGATGGGGGCTGTTATAGGTTGATGTATACACAAGAATTACTTGCTACATTGTATATTTAACAGCTTACAGCGAAATTAAAAAAAATACTATGTCCAAAATTAAAGGATCGAATAAAGTATAAACAGGTAAAAAAAGCATCTGATGTATAAATGATAGATATCAAGTCATAAATATTTGAAGAAGAATCTATGCCAGTGATTTCAATAGCGCAGTAATTATTCATCACAACAAAATATGTAGGAGAGAATATCATGTTTTGGTCTGTTTCTCTGCAAAAGGAATAGGAAGCTAGGTAGGACAATGGCTAAATGAAAAAAGAAGATTACTGTAAAATATTAGATGTCAACTTGAAAGTGTCTGTTGAAAATCTGAAACTGAAGCGTGGTTTCTACTTTGTGTATGGTAATGATCCAAAACATACGTTTAAATTAGCCCAGAAATATCTCCAGTGTAAGAATATAAGTATTACCTTTGCCTTCACAGAGTCCTAATATGAATTCAATTGAAAAGTTATGGGATGAAACGAAAAGACATGTAAGAGGAATAAATCCAAGGAATTCGAATATTATGCACATGGAAAATGGGAAAATATCCTTGTAGATGTTAGGGCTTGTTTAGTAAAAGGTTACCAGAAAGATTATAGCTAGAAGAGGATGTATAATTGACTATTGATTTCCCTGTGCTATTAATTTTGGGTATAGAATCACTTCCTTTTTGTTTATACTTATTCAGAATTAGATATTTAAAAAAAGTTGTTCATATATTTACTTATCACATAACTATAACTACCTCTCTTAACCTAAAATCTTTACAATTCAATAATCTTTGTAATTATATCTTATAATTTAGAAAAATATCAAACTATGCCAATAATTTCAGTCAGCAATAGATATATACATACAGTGCCGTAATATCAAAGTATACGTAAAACATAAGAAAACGCTGAAGAAAATCACATAAATTGCATTGACATATATATATATATATATATATATATATATATATATATATATATATATATATATATATATATATATATATATATATAATTCGCTATATTATTTTGAAACTATATTTGAAATATATATATATATATATATATATATATATATGAGTTATCATTAGTCATGTACACCGTTGGTCCAAGATATATCCCAGCTATTTCCATGCCGACCATCTCTCTACCGACAAACCATCCGATGTAATCTACATCTGTTTTCACGAAGGTGTCGAAACATTTGTGCATTAACTGTTTTTGAATTCGTGGAATTTATTTATTTATCTGAAGCTGTCGTTCAAAAGCGTCATGCAGCGCAAGACTAATTTTCTTGGACGCCAATTCTTCTCTGTTCAACACTGCACAGTCAACTGCACTTGAAGTTTTTCATTTCGAATTCGTGCCATGACCCCGTTTAACGCGGCTTGTCAGGGAGGTAGCTACGTCAGTAAAACAGCATTTTATTAAGAGACGTTATTTAATTGAATATCAATCGCCTGCCGAAGAGAGAAAAAAAATGACATGCAGTTTTCAGTAATGGCTCCGTACTGACTGAAGACAAGTCTGGTTAGTCACTCCATAGAAACAGTTCTTTGACAAACGTATTTCGGCCGTATGCTGTGTTGGGGGTAATCAATTAAAATACTGGGATAAGACATGATTATTGAGTGAATTAATTATCTTGATTTCTATCAGGCAGTGATTACTAAAAAAAGTCTGAATTTAAAAAAGAGAGCGTGAACACTGCTAGACACAAACTAAGGGATCAGTTTAGGGTAACCTTACTTTGTGAATTGAACTGACCCCACTGAAAATCATTTTTCATGGGGTGGGGGTGGGGGTTCAAAGAACAAAAAAGTTTTCTGTACGCATAAAAAGTAAATCTCGATACTCAGCCCTCTAGCTCCATTGGTGCGACCAGTATGCTTGATAGGTACGTAGCCAGCTAGCCAGACCAACCCGAAAACTGAAGAAACCAATGTTGATGTTGACGCTGCTAGTGTTGACAGTTTCGGTTTATGGTTTCTATTTGCGACGAGTGATATTTACAACATTTTCTGTCCACATATTTTTTTAAGTGTGAATGGCTGATCAATGAATAGGAAGAAAAATTGTATTTCATTGCATTTTGCATTTTTATTTTCTTTGCGCCAAAACTTACTTCCGGCATTTGTGCTCTTCTGTCAGCTTCCGAAGAAGCCACTGCCACGACGTGAGAACCGAAGATTCATCCACTATGTCCTGTAGAACTTCAGAAATATGGATTCCTTTTTGCACTGACATGCTGAGATGTTGACATTTCTGATTGAATTTCGTTACACTTCGCTTAAAACATTCTTCTTCTGGTTAAGCTCAAATCGTGTTGGATACACTGGTTCTCTTGCGGTCACCAAGGTTAACCAACATCGAGCCTGGGAAGTACCTAGATTAATGGCCAACTGGGAATACCAGGGGCTGTAAAAAGCTGAGGGGGATCCCCTTATTGCCATGCTGCTTCCAAAACGTAATGAGGACCTCTCTCCTCTGGAAGCCTTCAGCATGATCGAGAGTGAGCAATAAAGAAACACAGGCAAAAATCCTAAAAGGCTGCTCACCCATGGTCGACTGTGGGAGACGGGGGGTAAAAAAATGACATTCTTCAGGGTAGCGCGCACAAGTTTGGACATTTTGTCTGCGATTTCAAAATTATCATTATTGTTTTCTGTTCATAATTTCTTATTATAAGCGAAGTAGAAATATATATCATAGTAGATATGATACCATAAAATGTTTTATTGGAGATTAAGAAAATCCAGTGGCAAGATTGCTTATTATGTCGTGAAGGTTAGAACCTCAATGGTTTGGTACAAGATAATTGAACATACGAAAATCTAGTGGCCAATTTGATCATTATTTTGTGAAGATTAAAACCTCTGAGGTCTTGAGAAATTTCACATGAAGCGAAATATGCTTTCATATAAATATATAAAGAATACTGTACGGAAAAATAGACGAGTAATAAATTCAATTTCTTGAAATTGGATTCTGTAATGATATTGCTTACGAATGTTCAAGTTAGCACCTCAATCTGTCAATGCAACTAAATTGAGTTTGAATTGAGTTTAGCCAATGTTACCGCTCTGTTATTGATTTATGTAAAATATGATTCAAACTTTGATGTCATTCTTTGATGTACCCTTCTCCGTGGAAGTTGTTCATTATTCTGGGTTCTATAAATAGAATTTTCCAGACATAAATGATCGAATCACTCGAAGCAACCAACAGTTGCGTAATTTCCCCAAGTTGACATTTGTGTTTGTTCCCCAAACGTCTTTTACTATGTATATATATATATATATATATATATATATATATATATATATATATATATATATATATATATATATATGTATATATATATATATATATTTATATATATATATATATATATATATATATATATATATATGTATATATATATATATATATATATATATATATATATATATATATATATATATATATATATATATATATATATATATATATATATATATAGTCGAATGTGTATTTGCTACACAAACTAGCTCATGTTTCTGCCCTCCCCGGGTCTCATCAGGCGAATGATTGTCTATGTTTTTGGATTCTAGTTTTTGGGAATTTGGCGAGAATGTTGTGAGTGTCGTAGTGAGTGGTTTGGGGATATTCATTTTGTCAAGGGGTGTGAACTGGATCTTGGGGTCATCTCTGCAAGGATGCTTAGTTGTAATCTGGGAGTAGTTTTTGTCTTGACGTAAGTATTTTGGCACAGATAAAAACATAATATATATATATATATACATATATATATATATATATATATATATATATATATATATATATATATACTTAAATGGGTGTATGGACAAGCGCAGGAACTCTCACGTGCTAGAGAAGATATATGCATGCATTTGACTTCGGAACATACCCAAACCAGGATGCTATGTACATTCCCAACATTATTGATTAAGCATATATCAATATATGTGACTAAACTGACATACGCTGGTGTACGGCTGTATACTGTATGTCAACCGGATCAATGTATACCGTTGTATGAGTACATACTTTGCGTACGACTATGCACCTCACGAGCGTAATTGTCAGATTGCTGCACTTACGTGTTCTATGCCCTTCAGGCACAGGTATATAGATGTGTTATATGCATAACATAGTATCATATGGATACTGCATCTGATCTAAGCATAGCTATACGTATACAGACCGTACATCAGTAGGATGTATGCTATTTATGAGGCAGCATACTGCCATGTAATTGAATTTATCTGCACTATGCTTTCCAATATTACATTACATGTGTGTATTATATGGTTGGGTATACATTTGCATGATCCTACTTGTATGCACTACATGGTTGGACATATATTTGTATGATATTGTTTGTGCTACATGGTTGGACATATATTTATATGATGTTATTTGTATATGCTACATGGTTGGATATATATTTGTATGATCTTATTTGTTTATACTACATGGTTGGGTATATATTTGTATAATCCTGATTGAATATGCTACCTGGTTGGGAATATATTCGCATAATCTAACAAGTGTGTACTATATGGTTGGGTATATATTTGTATGATATCACATATATTTGCTGCATGGTTGGATGTATATTGGTAAGATCTCCTATCTATTTGCTACATGATTAGACATATATATATGTATATATATATATATATATATATATATGATTACAATTAACCTGTACATACACACGCACACACAAACACACATACTGAGGATACCAATTTCACTAGGAGAATAACAAAATGGAACCAACCATAACCATACAAGTGCCTATCCCATCCAACATAGGATAATGACCTGTCACCCAAAGACAAGGTTGGTTATCCCTCCCCAGACGACTCCAAACACGCTCCTACCTCATTCACTCACAACACAGAAAACTCCAGCTTTCATCTTCTCTTCATTTCTCAATCTCGCTGTGTTTTCCTCATTGTCTAAGAAAATGTCCACTCCCTATGAAAAATTCCTTTGAATCCTGTGTTAATCCCACTGAAATAAAATCATGAAAATACAGATCACATATAATTTCTTATAGGGAATTAATTCTCACTTACTCTGTAGTTCAAGGTATTAATTGAAATTATTTAAAATTATTTATTCAAACACATCTAAACATATAAGAAGCACATATGCAAATTTCTTCGTTGTTTGTTCGCGCATTGATATCATTGGTTAATTCACCTTCCTATTATGACAAAACAATGAAGATTACGACAAAACAATGGAGGTTATGACAAGACAATGAAGATTATAACAAAACAATGAAGATTAACTCTTGAAACTTTATGTCCGTCACCTCACAAATGAACTCGATTTGATTTGTGACTTGAAAAAAAAAATTAGGACACTTGAATACACTAGGGTACCAATATGTTCCTTGGAATGTTGTCTCTCTGAAAAAAATGTGTTCCTGGGAAAAAAATTCGGGATGAACTACCTCATTTGAATAAAAGCAAAATGGCTGCCAGCACTCACTAAGCATCTAAAAGACAGAAAGGTAAGTCTTTCCAGGTGCCGCTGACTATCAAATACCAAGGGTATAATTACAAATGCTAATTGAATACTTATAGATAAGATTTTAATGTTTGGAAGTTGCTGGCATTCTTTCAGGTCATTGTGATCTGCTAAGGAGAAGTCTTCGAACTCTCTGGGAAAAAAAAAACAGGGAACACTTATATGCAGACAAGAAGTCTTCAAACTGAGATGAGGAGAAACTGGCAGAACGAAAAGGCTACAAAAGTATCAAATTTCGAAGTCCAGACAATGACGTATTCTTCCATTGTTGTATTAAACATCACAGTTTTAGATCACCATACTCTTTGATACTGGAACAGGCAACTCCCGAGAAATGTTGAACATTACTGAAAGAGCATAAGCACAAAAATTTAGCACAAAATTTATGATGCTTCATGTTGCTATAGATTGTCAAACTGCCAATGACTGCAAGCAAAACCCAGTCATGCTATTTGCAGAAGATGACTGTACTTGTAGATGTTCCTGGAAAACTTGGGGATTCTTGGGAGATGTATTAAGAAGTTATATTTGGGCAATTGGGACACTTCACATATTGCTTATGTTGTTGGTTCTGACTTTTTTCTCGGTAAAATCTTTTTTCCCGGAAAGAGGAAACCCTAAGGAAAGTTTTGGTACCCTAGTCATGGATTCCTGGAGGATGTACTTTAGGACATCAAATCGTTTCTATCATTAATTAATACCCTTACGACATCAGCCAACACTGTCAGGGGGACAACAGGTTTTTGTTTTTATAGCTATATAATAACAAGATTAACAGAAGCAACTGAGACCATAATTTGAAATCAGCTTGCTCATGCCAATGTCTAATGCAAAAAAATCTGAGATGAAATTTTATTTTATTTCATTCATTTCTTATCGCTCGCAACCAGGCCAGTCAGCAGATCCTAGGAGATCGGAGAAGGGTGGGATCAAATTATTGAATGCAGCGCAGAGATCGGACTCCTCATAGAAAGATTAATAGGATCACCATAGGAGGCTCTCTACATGAGCATCAAATTTCTATGGCACCTAGTATTCCGAAGCAGTCACCTACGCGATTAGGTCCTTATTAAACAGCGAGAAAAGCAAAAACTTGCCGCCCCCAGACAGTGTTGGCTGATGGAGTAAGAGCATTAGTTAATGATTGGAACATTTCGAAATCCTATTAGGACCCTTACCCCCCCCCCCCCAAAAAAAAACTCAACAGATCTTCTCAATTACTCGATAGACATCGTTGTATCGGGTTGATCAATTGGAAAAAATGAAACAACAGGAGATCAATGGATGATAGTTTCCTCGGTTTGTGTTGGGCCGTGACCCTAAAAACGCGTGATTTTAGAAATATCAAGCGTGAATGCTGTTGGACACAAACTGAGTGATCATTTTAGCGTAACCTTACATTGAACCTCACTAAAAATCACATTATGGAGTAATTTAGAAAAAAAAAAGGGCTTTCGTAGATACCAATAATAGATGTTCAAATGTTTATCCCTTTAGTTCCATCAGTGCGGCCCGTACGCGTGATAACATAGCCAGCCTGAAAAAAAAACTATGTTGACAGTTTTGGTTGAAGGTTTCTAATACTTGTGAATAAAACCTTCGTATCACTCAGTATAATGTCGTTTTGGTTGTGGTATTTGAGGGTGAGAAGCTTCTTCGATATAAATGATTCAATGTTCTATTCTCGAATAATCCGTGAAATAGGTGATGTAAACCTCGGAAAGTAAGGATTGACGTCATATGCAAAAAACAAATGGCTGATCCCCATCATCACAGGAAGATCTTTTGCTCATCAAATCCGATGATTTAATGCCCTCCCCTATTTTCTTTCCTTCTTTTTCGTTTCATCTTCCTTTTTCTGTCATTTTCTTTTTCTTTCTTTCTTTCTTTCTTTCTTTCTTTCTTTCTTTCTTTCTTTCTTTCTTTCTTTCTTTATTTATTTGTCTATTTGTTTATTCATTTATCTGCTTATTCACTTGAATATTTAATTA
The DNA here is from genome assembly GCA_963457665.1 of Thysanoteuthis rhombus. NCBI lineage: Eukaryota > Metazoa > Mollusca > Cephalopoda > Oegopsida > Thysanoteuthidae > Thysanoteuthis > Thysanoteuthis major. The sequence continues at coordinate 18,373,923 of OY735243.1, forward strand.
TACGACTTTCCATTTTGCTTAATGAATTCCACCTATCCATTCAGGTGGTATCGATTTATTTGTTTCAAAAGGACCGGTTAGGTTATTTAGTAAAACTGAAAGACATATTCAATGAGATTTTTAACGTTAATTCAATCATGCAACATATTTACCAACATTTACCACTGTTTTCCACTGTCTCCTACAAACTTTCTGATAACTTCACGATTCTATCCACTCAGAATTTGTTATCACTTTATACTAAAAAAAAAAAAAAAACTAATTTAATAGCCTTTGGCAGTCTTCCAGGATATTGAATGTTTGAAACAATTATGTGAAAACAGGGACAAATAGTAATCTGAAGTGAATTATATGGATGAGTGAAAACTTCCGAATATGTAACAATTTAACCTAGCCATCAAAGAAACGTCCTGATGGAGTTACGTTGTTCCTGTAAACTAAATCCCAGTGCATATTATCCGTTGGTATGATTCAGTACCAAATCAATCGGTTAGTTCTTTTTAAAGAGTTAACAATATCAATAAATTAAATGTAAGTTTATTCTTCAACGTTCATTTTCATCAAGATATTTCTTGATTTATCAAAAATCACCCCAGTGGAAATTTTTGACATTTTTATGCAACTAAAGATAAAAACAAAACAAAACAAAACAAAACCCCACCCAGATTTTGATGAAAAACATATAAACTGGCAGCACATAACAAACATTTCGGTAGGTCAGTCAGTCAGTGACGTCGATCGGTGCTAATGCATCTGGAAATGGAACGTTCACTTAGTTCATGTGTATCCGATGATTTAAAAAGTTCTAACCATCTTTCTTTCTTTCCTATCTTTGCTATTTCATTCATTCTTTTTCCCGTTCAATATGCTTTGTCCGATCTATTTTTCTTCACATTTCATTTTCCAAATATCTGATCGATACCACCAAGAGTGTCGAGGAGAGCAAAGACTTGAACCGTCATGAGAAATCGACATTTCCTCAATAATTACACAATACCCCAGTAACCTTTGGCGTCCATAAGCGGGATGTGCTCCTTTCTGCGGATTAATATGTATGGTGGTCTAGAACAATCGAAAGAATGTCAAATTAAAGTCCATGCAAGAATCAGACAATTTCTTCACAAAAGATAAAGGTACCC
>OY735243.1:18377561-18407561 GCA_963457665.1 Thysanoteuthis rhombus
TCCGTCTAGTGCTTTTCAATGTGGTTAATTTTTAAATACCAATCGAGAAAAATCAGTTGTTTGCAAACTTTTCTTTGTTAACCCACCAGTAACATTTGGGCTCCCTCCTTTAGGCTATGAAGAGAGAACCTGCCAGAACAGAAGTAACAGTCACAGGGGGGAAGATTGTGCCCCTCCTCTGTTGCCTATCGAGGGATAATCTACTAGACACGCTGAAATCTGCTGACTCACCCCGACATTTATCCGGGTTATTATGATTTATTATTGATATGTTAAGTTGTGCCAAAACAAGAATTGTGATAATTGTAATTCTGGTACCGAGACTGAAAGCCATTCAAAGAAGCTTACGTTTAGTCTGGAGTAAAATGCTAATATTTTATTGAAGTTTATTTTGTTGGGTAAAGTTTCTTCTCTCTGCCAATTCTTGTAGCTTTTGGGTACCTCTTTAAAATGCACAAGGATACCTGGTGATATCCCTTAGAGCATTTTCAGACATTAACTTCTTTATGCCCGTGTTGCCAAAACCCTAGAAAATAGGAATTTGTTAGATTTTATGCAAAATGCTCCAATCAAATTCCCTTTTTTCGATGTTCATCCATAAAGAAAGCAAAGTACAATTTGTTTGATTTAAAATTAATGAATATTAACCCCTTTATAAGTCCAGCAGACAAAGGGTCTTTTTTTGCAGAACCTTGAATAGGGTCTTGAAATTTTTTTTCGCAAAATATTGTTTTATGTCACCCTCCTAAAACCACTTTGCTAGAGAGTCTTTAACAGGAGTGAGTGATTGTTGCAATGGTAGCCCCTTCGATGTGTTGGGGTAGCATGTCCTCATTCTGCTATCTATTTCCAGGTAGGGTCTTGTACTAGGCCGAAGTGCCAATGATGGATGCCTTATTGGTTTAAGTGGTTTCAAAAGATATTCCAACCCCACATCGTTTTTAAAAATCATATCGGAGCATTGTTTGGTCCCGTTTTCGTATCAACTTGTAGTCTGTGTACCAACGGCTGATATTTTGCCGAACCTTGTTTGGGTAAAGTTTTTTCCTCTGTTGCTTCTTGTAGCTTGTGATGACCTCTTCAAAATACAAAAAGGTATCCGATGATACTCCTTTGAGCGTTTTCAGATTATACCTGCTTTATGCTCAAATCCAAGAAAATTCGGATTTATGAGATTTCATGCTAAATACCCAAACCAATTTGTATTAGATTTGCCTTCTCCAAAGTTTAAAGGAGGTCATGTACAATGGATTTGATCCCAAAATGATGAATATTAACTGTTCTTCAAGTCTGACAGATAAAGGGTCTTTTTGATTGAGCCTTGCATAAGTGAATTAAGTTCATTTTTATTGTCCTAAATATCAGGCAACATTGACAAAAATCCAGATATTTTATAAAAACTAAAAGTATTCTAACCCGCTAGTAAATGTTAGTAAATGTTAGTATGACCTTCCAGCCCGAGCAATGGGTTTCATGGTGAGGCCAGCTTTTATTGGATCAACCTTAGCGCAATACGATTTGCACATATTGGTTTTATTTTGGTCTGTCTTTTGAAAAAAAAAATAATTTAAGAATATCACTGGAACTCTTTTGATAGAAACTTATGACTAGGGGCCCAAATTTTTCTTTTCAGTATTCAGATCATGAGCCCCCCACCAAGAAACCAAACCCTCCTATCTACTTATTGTTATTACTTAGTGAGAGTCCAGACTTCTTCTTTTCCCACAAACTTTTATATTGGCGGAAGTAACCTTTCTGGTCACCCTTAAGCCTACCTGTCTCATTTTATTTTGACGGTGGAAGGATGAAAAATACCATCGATAGATACTGCAGGATGGGCATTTTATTTGTGTAAATCCAGATCAAAATCGAGGACACAGAACTGGAGAAAGTAGGTCACAACATCTACCTAGGACAACAAATCTCCATGAGACCCTCAAAAGAAGAAGAAATCAAGTGAAGAATCACTCTAGAATGGCAAGCCTTCGGCAGGGCAAGCTCAACATTCAAAAATAAAAGATCCCATTAATTCTAAAAAGAAGAGTATATAACCAATGCATCTGCCCAATAGTCACTTTTGGAGCCGAAACATGGAACCTAAACATGAGATAGACCTGCAAATTGAGAACCATGCAACGTGAACATGAAAGAATAATGCTCAGCCTCTCGTGGGGACACCACAAGACAGCACAGTACATCTGGAAAAAGACAGGAATCAGGGATATCATAAAATCCATTTAAAAATCTCAAATAGCAGTGGGCTGGCCATTTTTCAAGAATGGCGGACAACCGATGGACATCGTGACACACGACATGGATCCCCAGGGATCACATGCGCCACCGAGGCCGCCAGAGTATTAGATGGAGAGACGAGCTAGACAAATCCAGAAAGTACTGGCTCTGCGATGCCCATGATAGAGAAATGTGGCAAATCCCGGGGAAGATCTATGTCCAACAACGGACGTTGAAAGACTAATGATGATGATGATGATGGTGATGATGATGATGATGATGATGATGGTGATGATGATGATGATGATGATGATGATGATGATGATGATGATGTATGGTTGTCAGATACCAGATTTTTTTTCATTTGTAGAAGCATGAGAAATATTATCTTAAGATTAAACGATGAAGCTATATAAAAAAGTGTAAGAAGGAAAAAAATCAGCATCGGCAACAACAACAACAACAACAACAGCAACAGCAACAACAATGATAATGGTGGCGATGGTAGTACTAGGATTAATCATAATATCAATCATAATAACCTAAAAAAGAAAGTAGATTTTTAAACGCGGAAGGTATTGCTTCCTTAGTAAAACAACAGATTGAAATCAGACATAGACTGCAGTTTCTAAAAAAAAGAAAATTGAAAACATGTTTCTGAAGGTGGTTATCATAAAGTAGATCTGTCTTGTAGCTGCCAAAGTCAGTGAAATGTTAAAGTCATTCTTCCATCTTTCTATTTCAGCCATCACTTGCCTATCAATTTTTCTACAGAGTAGGGCATTTGCTTAGCTTGGGAGGGAGGGTAGCTTATTACGTTTTTGTTTCATTTTTGCATTCTTTTCTTTTTATAATGAAGGGATTACTCATAAACACACCAACAAAAAGTATATCAATGGAAGGCACTAGGCCGCCTTCCCCTGTTAAAATATGGAAAACACAATCTCATATATATATATATATATATATATATATATATATATATATATATATATATATATATATATATATATATATATATATATAGTCTGAATCTAGTAGTTGACTCTTCCAATTTTGAAAAGACATCATCCGGTGTAGCAAGATATTCAATGATGAAACACACACCAAGCTTCACGAAATATTGGACAAGAACAATGGATTCAGTCTGAAATGTTATAAAAGTCGTGTTTTATATTATATTTCAAAGACCGGAAGCCAAACTCTCCGAGTCCTAGAACTCCCCGACCTAATTGCAATAGTGCGAGAACAAGACTGCGTTTTAAAACCCCAGCAGACACAGTAACCAGCCTCCGTATTTATGCTCTAACTATAATATTACGTGGCTGAATCAGTTAAGACATCGTCCACGGAAGGCAGGTTCCCAGAGTCTTACTTGCTTCAAGGTCTTTATCGATGTCATCACTGAAGGTCTTGACATTGGTGAATAGGCCCTTTCTTTTGGTTGTCCTTGGCAAACGTTCAAGGCTTTTGTGCAGGGCAGATGAATCTCCTTGGAATATACCACCTGTCTCGATGTTAACAACTGGTATGTGTAGTTGAGATTCAATGGGTGCAGCAATTCCTATATCAGTTGAAAAGTTCTCTGTTCTCCACTTGACCTCTTCAGCATCGCTTTGTTGAGGAGTAGCTGATCTTTCCTGCGTTCTTCTGTTCTGCTAGTAACAGGTTGTTCTTCCGAAGACGCCATAGGTCCCCTCGTTGACGATGCAGGTCAGAATATTATACATGGTAGGCAGATGATTAGTCTGTAGTTCATTGGGTTTGTGTACCGTCTGTCTTTGGGAGCAAATATTCACTTGACTTCCTATGTAGGTAATTTAAGGCATTTTCTTGGTTATTGGTGATGTCTTTGTAATCTGTGTAGCCAGAATCTTCAATACAAATGGTGTATAAGAGGTGATAGAAGTAAGTACTTACTCATGAGTAGTGCATATATGCATATGTATGCATATGATAGCGTGGAGCACATTGAGCATAACATATGTATGTGTGGAATAGACTTAGATGTGTGTTGTCATGCTGATTGCTCTTGACTGTTCGATTTCTGCAAGGTCATGTTCTTATATAGCCGAAAATTCGGTCAACTAGGATTGAAACAAAGGTATCCAATCTTGACGTGATTGTTACTCGTGATGGTCAATTAATGGAACTTGTTAGTTTGATTTTTGCATTTTAATTTTTTATCATTTGAAATTAGTGGGATCTAAAATGTTTGGTGCAATTCGAGTTTTGATCCTCTTTTAAATAGAATTAAAAATTTTTTTTTTTACTTGTTAAATTCTAATAGGATGTACGACAGCATTAATAATAATTATTGACATCATCAGCTAGCCACTCTATCACTCGATCAGCCAATCTGTCAATCAATTCTAATATTAATCTTCAAACTAGATGAACAACCCCACCTTCCTAACCCTAACAACAGTAGCAACAGCAACAATTTAACGTTTGACCTTTTACCGAAAGCACCCTTTGAGTTATTGTAATAACCTCATTCATTTTCGTTTATTTTTTTGCACCGTCGTTATTATTATTATTATCATTATTATTATCATTATCATTATTATTATTATTATTATTATTATTATTATTATTATTATTATTATTATTATTATTATTATTATTATTGCTGTTGTTATTATTGCTGTTTAGTATTTGCGCTTTTAAAATTGTTTTTTTTTTCTTCATCTTTGAGAATCTTCTGCGAATTTCTTGTTTATAACACCTGGCGTTCTACGCATAATTGGTTACCCATCGATTTTTTTCCAGTTTTACGTTCTTTTGATTTAGCCTGACAACTGTTTTAATAATTCATTTTATTTTAATTTTTTATTTACAAGTTGAATTAAATCAGAGAGACGAATAGTGATTACCATTACTACGGGTTGCCAGATTGGGCTACAAGGGGAGATAATCCGTGTTTTATCTCAGAGACTTACCCATTATAGGCATTGGAATAGCGTCGAATTTGAAAATTGATTTAGCCTGGAGGGAGTGGTTAGAGTTTTATGCTATTCCAATGCCTGTGTTGGGTGAGTCTTAGAGATAGATCTTGGATTATATTCCCTTGCAGCTCACTCTGACAGCCCTGTTTTGCTAATGAAAGCAGAAGTGTGGTTATCGTTAGAGTAATACAGTTGATAATGACACATAAAATATTACCTATTGTATTGCAACCAAAGATATCACAGGTAAAATTCATTAAATGGAAAAACTTTCACCCACTCTACTGATTACTTATGTCAACAATTTTTAACCCTTTTACCACAGCACATTAAGGCGTTGCGAAGCATCCGTAGGTGTGACGCGAGAGTTTTGAGGAGGGTCGATCCTCTCTCAAACAGAGGCCCTGGTACATTGTTTTCAGTATGGATACAAAAAAACAACTTCTCATCAACCTGTTGTTCGTATGATTTATATCTTCATCATAAGTTATATATTCTTTCAGGTAGATTAAGTTGATATACACCAACAAATTTTGAGGGATGCTCTCAAGATCTCATAATCTTTTCAGCCCCCCCCCCAAAAAAAACATTCGGATATCCTACTGGTATTTCAATGTGAAGTGATAAAGATATGCACCAAACTTTCAAAATCTTTTGAAAACCATGATCAACAATATACTTTTGGCTATAGAATTAATAAATTATTCGTTTGTTTAAATTATCAACACTTTATTATCATTCATTTTCTTTCTAATGATCAAATTTACCCCTAATTAAGGATGGTGAGCCTCAACAATTTAATGCCTTACTTACTGTGCCATGAGACGAAAAAGGTTGAGAATCACTGTCTCATTCAGTGACTTGAAATCTAGCATATTTATTCCACTTAGATAACTTCAGTGTAAATTCTGCTAGTTTTTGAACAATCGAACTTATACAGTTTATTGACCAAACGCAGAGACTTACTTATCCGAAGATATAGACGATTAGGTATTTAAATATATGCAGTCTAACAAAACGAATTTAGTTAGTCACCCAACAGAAACAGTCATGTCTTTTGGTCGCAAGTCATGTGGGGCAGAGGGGTGATCGATAAAAACATGGAAAGAGAAGTGATCAATGAATACGTTACTTCACTAGCTTTTCCCTGTAGTGATTACTAAAATAGTCCAAAAAACAAAAACAAAAAAAACCCAAACATCCCTAGATATGATAAGGAGTAAATGTTTGAATTTTCAATCCCATAGCTCCATTGGTGCAGTCTGTATGGGTGTTACATACATAACCATCCAGACTAACTTGAAAATTAAAGAAACCTTTACTGACAGTTTTGGTTGACTGTTTCTAATTTTACCGCTTTGAAAATCTGGTTCTTATTTTCAGTGCAGTTAAAGGGAGCTAACAAAGGGCTACATGTTCTGGCAAGTGAACTCAAACTTCTACAGCCTGATTTTTGGCATTTTAGCGCATTTTAGGGATACCTCAGTTTAATAGACATAGCTACGAAGCATAGTTTCAGCTAATTTGAAGGCACACACAGATAAACAGGATGATAATATTAGTAGTATATATGGATAATAAGTGAATGCTGTCCCTCAAAACAAAAATAGAGTAAGGGAATGCCCTAGCAAACTGAGAAATAAGGAACGTGCGCATGAGAGAATCATGCTCAAACTTACATGGAGAGATCCTTAGGCAGCACAATATATTAGGAAGAAAACAGTTGTCTGTGGCATCATAAAAAACTCAAATGGCAATGGGCAGGCCATGTTGCAAGAATGAAAAGACAACCGATAGACATCCCGTCTCATGGATCCCCAGAGATCACATAAGAAACTGAGGTCTACAGAACACAAGATGGAGAGATGAACTGGCTCTGCAACGCCCATGATTGAGAATTGTGGCGAATCCTAGGGAAGGTTTATGTCCAACGACGGACGTTAAAAGACTGATGATGATGATGATGATGATGATGATGATGATCACGACGACAATGATGATGATGATGATGATGATGATGATGATGATGATGATGATGATGATGATGATGATGATGATGATGATGATGATGATGATGATGATGATGATGATGATGATTGCCACCACTATAGCTATAGACAGCTGACGCAGTCAAGGTCCCTGCTTTTTCAATTCAACACTGTGTTGTTGAAAAGTAATCCCCTCGGGTTCTAAGATTAAAATTCTTCAAATGAAATTGAAACCGACAAACACAACTATCACCGAAATTATCAGCATAAGTTTCTCTCAGTTTTTGAGTCGGTCTGGCTGACTGGCTGTGTATATATTACGCATATTTGCCGCATTTACAGAGCTGAAAATTTCAATGTTCACTTCTGATTATATCAACAAGGAACTTTTATAAAAAAAAACCCACCATATAGGTTTTTAATGGAGGTTCAATTTGTAATGTAGATTCATGCTAAATTGATCCTCCATTTCTTGTCCGCCCGTTTTTTGTAAATTAAGACATTTTTAATGATTACTGCCAAAAAGGCGAGATAAGTAAATTCAATGAATATCCACCCCCCCCTTTTTTTTCAAATAAAGACATTGGTTACGTAGCGCTTCGTATTTATTGACTAATCAGATGAATAAGATTCTTTTGCTCGTCTTGGCAATATTTTCCTTCTGGATAATTTGCATAGAAACTATGTGTTTTTGATCATTTTTCAAAGAATTATGGAACGACAAAGCTTCTGGACTGTAAATGAATGGCTTGTTATGAGATTGCGTCTCTTTCTGGAAATTTTGTTCAAACATTTTGTACGATCTTATTTAAATATGATATTCACATTTTCCTACGAATTCGTTGTTTGGTGAACACTACAACAGTCTTTAATATACTGAGTATTATTGACAAAAATGTTCAATCAGCCATTCTCTGTATAAATTCTGTCTCTGATTAATATATGATTATTGCCTCGTATGTCTTCGTAAGCAAACTTGCGGTGGTGTACCTTTTGCTATATGCTTTATTCAGTCTTTGTAAATGTTTCATTAGTATCCCATTGCTTGAGTTGAGTCACATTACCCAACCTATTGTTATTCATTAGTTTTGTTGCGGAATATATGGATATATTTCTTTGTTCATTTCTCTTCGAGTTTTCTCTTCGTTTATTTTAGAGTGTGGAGAGGGGAAATATTCTGATACAATGGAAGAGAGAAGACTATAGGGCAGGACTTCTCAAACTTGGATTCCGCATCAGGTATTTTTGGTTTTATCGCCAAATGTGAGAAAATGAACCGTTCAGTTTTAAATATAATGCGTGGCATTGATGCAGAAAATTAAAATGCATCCATTGTACCACACTTCAGTTGCTGGTTTTAATTGAGAAAGCCGTACTTAATGCAGAATTAAGACTAACCTTCTCCCTAGTCTGCCCCCACTCGATGGTTACTGCACTATGTCACGTATGGGAGTTTAGTTTAGGACTTTTGAGCCTTTAGAATTTATGTTTAAGCTTAACCTGGGTAAACCAAATTATACAATGTTCGAACTAAAGTTTCTTCTATCAATCTTCGACACCCAATCTTCATGTGCATTCAAAGTCAGGGAGGAAAGATTGCCATGAATTGAAGGGAGCATTACTGGCAAAAAGTGCTATTATATATATAATTTAAATGCATTATTAATGATTTTGTAATAGAACATTGAAAGTTAAAAAGAAAGGAATTGTCTGTGGGTATGATTTAACTGACATAATAGGGTTATTATAAGTGTCGAAGCTGGGTACACGGCATCCATTTTAGGAGACAACCGGAAGTGCTCGTTTCCAATGACCCAATATTTATTGAACTATTTGCCAGATACCATCATTATATTCTTGTTCTTTTTCGGTTCCAGGTATACAGATTGGTCTTTGAAAATATAAGTATGGTAGCAAGTCACCCACATACATTGCAACATTTAAAACCCTGACTCCAAAAACAGTCTAAGAGACTAAAAATCATTTTCACAAGCCGTGATTCAGAAGAAAAAAAATTATGCAAAGTTGAGTTGATTCTAGGATTTACCAAACACAAACAGCACAATGGTTTTCGTCAGTTAATCACCGAAGGGATACCAAATTGCCCAAACCTTTTCTGTCCAGTTCAATTCACTCCAATATTGGCTGGACACGCGCTCATGCCACATGTACGTAAATATTTTCCGAAGAAATTTCATTTTCACTGGCAATGGCTCGGTGACACGCAAGTACGACCTTTTGACGAACTCAGTTCTTAGCCAGTCAATGTGCAAAATGAACACCAAGAATGACTTCTCAAATGCTTCCAAACTATCTCTTTAATCGGTCTATAAACGCTATAACGAAAATTTCAACAGCGACCAGCAACTGAATCTTTTTGACACACAACGCACATATCATCTCAAAATTTTCGTCCTTCAAGATGCAACGCGCACATCTTATCATTGAACTAAAAATGCAACGCGCATATCTAAACCGATTTTCCCTAAAACAAACGAACAAGTGAACATTCTTCTTTATAAACGATGAATAATATATCAGCTAACAAAAACATTCTTTTTCTGATTTTGAACGTCCGATGAATACTCAAACGAGTAATGCACTCAATTTTTTTTTCATCATGTTGCAAAACCTTGAACAAGTCGTAAATAATTTTTGTTGTTATTGTTGTTGTCATTAACTTGGCGTCTTGTCTTCTATTCTGACTTGAATGTATATGCGTCTCTTACCATTCAGCAGCTATGGTAACATACTACCTATAACCCAATACTAAATTACTGCTATGACGTAGGCTTGTAGATGAATCAACCCCATTTCTTTCTCGCACAAACATTCAGCCAACGACGCACCAGACGTAATTACAGCACGGGGAACCACTACATCCTGTTCTCAGCTTTGTCAAACTCCAAAAAGTAAATGGAACGTATCTTTGTTGTCTAAAATAGGAGACGTATGACAAATAAAATTCCCAAATAAAAGAGTCCCCCGAACCATTTCTTTCGACTACATATTTACTATATTAATGTATTACTGAGAATTTTACAATAGAAATGCATTAAAAGTTTAAAAAAAGAAAAGGATAGTCAGCGATGAGGAACTAATACAAATTTACTTTATAGATATAAATCAAATGTACAGTCTTTTCAGGAGAAAAATGAAATGCTCTGTAGATGTGGTCAGGTGAATATTCTATGAGTTTTCTGAACGATTGAACTCTTTGTTGTTGGGGTTATTAATACAGGTGTACTATCCAAATGTGATGGTGGTAAATAGCATTTATCAAATGGTGGCATGGCTATAACGTTGGTTTAAGGTGATATCTTTTTCTTTATTCATTAGACCTAGATTTTCATACATTGTCCCTGTTGAATTTCGGAAGCCACATAAACTCTGTACTTGTCTGGCATACACTCAGTTGACATATTGATGTATTTTGCTTTGATTTTTCTCAGTTCCAAACAGCATTCCCTGTCTATAATCCAGACTTCTTCCTAGAGAGGATAGTGTTTGCATTCCAAACTATGTACGGTATGAATATTGTTATGAAAAGGATTTTGGATCAGAGAACCAAATCTCAATTAATGCTACCACGCCAATTCTATAAAAACAGCCCACGTTTAGGATAAGGCTGATGGGTAACGGCCAAATAATACATACAGAAATGTAGAGAAAAGAGATGGGACTTTCGTTCATATAATATGCAAATGCGGCAAATTAAATCATGATTATTAAAACAGACGTGAGACGTGAGTTGTTAGGAAAGCTGATGCGCCAAGAATGTTCGACTATATACGGGATGCGCCATGAAGACTAACTAATCAGGTTTTCCAATTAATTTGAAATTTGCATAGAGATACGGGCATAGTACAAAGCACTGTTTATACTGAGTTCGTACAAGCAGTTTTATTTCAATATGACCATCTTTTGCTTTGTTCAAAGTGTTAAGACGACAGGTAACTTGGTCGTACAAATACCATACCGTTTCTTCGGTCAAATTGGACCAGGATATGATAATAGCTTGCCGCAGAACTGCCTCTCTATTGTAAGAGATATTTAAAAAATCATCTATTAAAATGGACCAGATGACGAATTGTTGACCGGGCTTATAGGAAGCTAGATATTCTTGAGCCAAAATCTGCTGAAATGCTCTTTGCACCAGGCCTGCATGATATTTTATGTATGGGCTGGAAAACCATTTTGGATGATGCAACGTTGCCCAAAGATTTTAGAGACCCAAGGTGACACATTTTTTTCAAGCATTTGAAAACAAACTTGCCTATTTATCTTCCCATCCTCTTCAACGAAGAACAAAGGAGATTGTCACATCAGACACAATCGCGGTCCACCCCATTGTCCCAGCAGACATCTGGCGATGAAAATGGGCTCTCCTTCTTTCAAGAACGGGTCCAGCATTAACTGCATAAACCCTATCATTTCGGGGATTCTTCATGGGTTGCACAGGGAAAAATTCCACATCAGACCAGATGCATACCTTGTCAGCGGCTTTCTTATTTTCCACCAACAATCTCTTCCATCTGCCCGGTCGCTTCTCCTTTGAGGCTGTGGAAATCGTGTGAATGTAAACGCCCACTTTCCAATCCTTGTCTTTGACTTTTCCGACATTTTCAGCCTTTTCGTAGTTTTCCTATTGCTCCTATGAGGACTTTTTCTCATTCTTTTTTCCACAGCGTCGCTGGCTCTTCTGGTGTGGACTGGGTTACTTCTGTACGGCCTTGGCTCCCGAGAGAATGCCAGCCTCGTTAAAAAATTATGAATAGTCTTTTGGCAAGCATTCAGCTCTTTCATCGCTTAATTATTGTCCAGTTCAACCTCCTTGGAGGCGACAACTTGGTTGCATACATACTTTGACACCGTGCGTGACACCTGTTTTGAATAGACAAATAAAACTAGAAAGAGAAGACATTTGAGATGTCCTCTGCAGGACATCGATGTCTCAGTACAAAACATAAGCTTATGAACTATATTAAGATGATCAATAAATCAACATGGCGCACATTGTAAGCAGATGACGCACACAAACCAAAGCAATTTCTAGAAAATGAACGCACAAGTATTTTCTAGAACTTTGAAATTCAATCAGTTGACCTAATCCAAATCAGAAAACAGAATCAAGTCATTATGAAAAAAGAGAAGAAAACCAGTTTGATAATGGATTTCGCTGCCTCGTAGGACCACAGAAAAATACTTTAAAGAATGTTAAAAGCTTGACAAATATCTAAACTTTGCAAGTAGAAAAATGGTAAAACATGAAAGTAACAGGTTTAATCCCACCCTAGGCTTGTATTGAACCTCTTCTTCAGGGCTAGGTCAATCTATCCTCTTGGGGTGGGCACACCCCAAGATATTGAACATCTGCCCCCATCCTTGCTCGATTTTCCCTCCTGAGGTTGACCTGCCTCAAAAGGATAGTATTGAAACTCTTCCTACAGAGTCGATTGATTTGATGCAGGCAAGCCTCGATAATAATCTGTGAATTCATGGATGTTATTCAGTGCACATATACTTTCATTGCAGGGAAATAAATTGCAGATTTTTGCGCGCATTGAATACTAGAAATGAGAAGTAACATTGGATATAAGTGTCTTCCGTTCTGGTATTATCTCTACAGTAGTCCGAAGCTCATACTTTAATGGTCGAATTTTTATTGGCGTAGCAATTAACGTCAAAATGTATGATACATCTCATTTCTCACAAGAAAGATTCAACTTTTAAATGTGTCATAAATTTTTCCGGTGCAAGTTAATTTTCCTGTTGAGCGAATGTCAGAATTTCGAAGTATACTTCGGAGAATATTACTATTATCTATGTATGTTCGAGTTTGTGTATGTATATAAGTAGACAGTTTGTTTGCTTATGTATACATAGGAATACCTTGATTAGTACATTTAAATCGTTCCGAAAATTTCCGTAGTGTTCAAAGCTGCACTTTAGCTCCTACTTAGTTACAATAGGTTGTACAGAAATTCCTTAACCGTACTATATCAAAACTCATACTAATCACGACCATACTGTTCAAGGTCTTATAATTTAATACGTTTTAGTCTTCTTTTACTTACATCCGTTTGTACGCCGGCATCTTAACCGTACTACACCAAAACCTACTGATAAAACCGTTTCAATGTCTACTAATATTCTAACGTATTTTTCAGCTTATAATTCCCATTGACTTGTAAAGCAATACCTTTAGAGTACTACAACAAAACCCTCACTAATCAAGGTATCCATGGGAACGTGTAAGTTTCTTATCAATATTTGTCAATATTTGTTCCACATCATCAGTCTTCAACGCCCATCATTGGACGTTGACCTCCCCCCAGGATTCGCCCGACCACTCGATCATAGGTATTGCAGAGTCAATTCTTTCTTGATTATTCTAGTTCATCTGCCCATCTTGCATTATTTCAGCCTCAGTTTTGCTTGTGACCTTCTAGCCTCGGTTTCGCATGTGATCTCCGGGGATTCATGTTTTGAGTCGTAATTTCCATCAGTTGTATGCTATTCTCGCAATATGACCTTCCCATTTCCATTTGAATCTATGTTCTATTGGACTCCTGTTTATTCCATGATATGTTGTGCTATCTTGTGATCTCTACGTATGATTCTTTCATGTGTGCGTTGCATGCTTCTAAATTTGAGGGTAAGTCTCTTGCTTAGGTTCCATGTTTCAACTCCATAAGCTAAATATGTATACATGCCAAGTTATATTGGACGTTTACAAAGTGTTGGTGCAATTTAGATTTGTAATAGGTTCTCTTCTAGGTAAGACATACATCAAACCATAGGAAAATTTGTATAAGATAGAACATCTAACTTATATAATACAATGGTTTACAATTACAAAAAAACAATTCGTAATTTAATTTCCTTAATTTAACATACAGTATTTATAGATTTAAAATTTAATTTTGATTACTTGACATTTATCATTTCATTCATTTTGCTATTTATTATTTTTGTTTAGATTTTAATTTAAAATTATTCATTCATATCATTCATATACTAATATCACACTAGCTCAGTACCAATAAAAAATGACAGGATCCGTTATTTTTGTCGGGTTTTATAATAGTTGACTCAGAAGTCATTTCTGAATACAGAACTCTTCAATGAATAAGATTTAAAAAAAGCTCTTTTGTCTTTCAAATTAGAAAAAAGAAAAATACTTAAAAGTTCAAGGGAAGTAACTCAGATAAAAAGTTGAGGCATATTTGGATTTTAAGCAATTTTGAAAAAGCGAAACCAGCTCACCCGAACTCTTCACAGCCTGCCTTAGAATAATCTTCCGAAAATTAGAATGGGAACACAAATGAATTGGAATAGACAGCAAATACCTAAGTAACCTCAGATTTGCTGACAAGATCGTCCTCTTTGCAATGAATATCGACAATACCCAAATAATGCTAGACGAAGTAAATGAAGCAAACAAGAAAGTTAGCCTTCACATGAACTTCAGCAAAACGAATGTCATATACAACAAAAATGCTGGGAACAAAGATAAAACGATTGAAATCGAAATCGCAGAGATGGAGAAAGTAGACCACTACATCTACCTAGGACAGCAAATGTCCATGAAGTCAGCAAATGAAGAAAGAATCAAGCGAAAAATCACACTTGGTTGGCAAGCTTTTGTTAGAGCAAGCTCAACCTTCAAGAACAAGAAAATCCCTTCAGCCCTAAAAAGAAAGGTATACAACCAATGTACTTTACCGATAGTCACCTGTGGGGATGAAACATTGAACCTAACCAAGAGACAGGCCCTAAAACTGAGAAGAATGCAACGTGCCCAGAAGAGAATCATACCTTACATGGAGAGATCATAAGACAGTGCAGTATATCAGGGGGAAAACAGGAGTCTGAGAAAGAAACATTTTGAAAAACTCAAATGGCAATGGACTGGACATGTTGCAAGAGTGTCAGATAACTGCTCTACTTATAATGTAGATTTCCAGAGATCTTATGAGAAATTGTGGCTAATAGAAGGTAAGATGGTGTGACAAACTAGATGAATTCAGAAAGTACTGGCTCCACAATGCCCATGATAGAGAGGTCTTTGGAATCTTTGCGAAGGTCTATGTCAAAAAAACAACAGACACTAAAAGGATGCTGCTGCTGATGATAAAACAATCATTATTATTATATTGAACCCTTTGTTTGACGGAACCTATATAACGGTTTTAGCAGACATTTTAATCACACCTACAGTGCGTATGCTTGGAAAAATTTTGCTTCAAGTGTTGCCAACTTTTTGATATTTTTGTTATATTCAGAAATGAAATAATAGCTTTCAGATATTCTAAAATGAGGCTGTAATATATTTAGATTTTTCAGTTAACGTTCAGACCCTGAACTTTCACCAATCATCCAAAATATCGCAAAATCCCCAGTATTATCGTTTGTTTCTCTGCGTTCAAGAACTTACAAGAAAAGTACAGGAAGAAAAAACAAAACAAAACAAAACAAAATACCCCTCCCCACAAATAATCAATGTCCAAAATCTTTACTGGTTGTTAGAGGTAGCTAGCTAGATACTCTTCCCCGGGATAAAAAAAAATGGAAAATTATTCCTGTCCATTTGCGTCCGATGTATATTTATTTCATGGCAAATTGTTTCCCATTCATTGGATTTTCTTTTACTGTTCAAAATCTGCTTTACTTTCGGAATAAGTATCAGTCTTTTAAATTTTCCATTTTTTAAAAAATATTTGAAATCTGCAAATGTAGTGGGTTACTCGGAAAAAATGTTACATAGACCTGACCAACATAGAAAAATTACTCAAATTTTTTACACATAAATTGGTTCATTATTAATAAACGTACGCGTGACACATTAAAGTATTCTTTGAAGTGGTCTTCGTAACGTTTTTTCAGTGTAAAGTTTTGGTTAGGTTCGTTTCTTTGAATCTCGCAGTTCTGGTAGGAGATACTTTTCTCTTACTGTTTCAGGAAGTGTCAATCCATTGCACGCAAGAACCTCCCTGGAATTTGTTAGTTTTTAGAAAATGTATTATGATGATTGGGGAGCTATTTTCAATACAAGTCTAAAATGGACCTTCGTTTTCCGCCATTTTTTAGGTATGTTCAGTCTACATGAATTATTATCAACCTTATGTCAACATGAATTCAAAACTTGATATAAAAAATAAATGAAAAATCCCCCTAAGTTTATTATCATTAACAATATCAAAATTAAATCAAGGAACAACGTTTCATATTTTTACTTTACATTGGTGTTATTTTTTTTTTCTGATTTCGAATGAAGTGAATGGAGGCTTGATATGTACTGTATTTTTGGATAATTTCTAGATAATTTCCTCGAACATCTAGATGTGTTTGGATATGTTTTGCCTGTTTTGGATAATTTTTCAAATAATTTTCTGGAACAACTAGATATTTCTGGATTTTTCTTTGTTTTGACCTGGTCATCAATATTGATTTCTGAATGTTTACTTTTATCTATTAAATAATTTCGCCATCCTTACAATTCATCATCATCATCATCAGTCTTTGATAGTCCTTCGGTGGTCACAGGCCTTCCCCAGAATTCATCACATCCCTCTATCGTGGGCGTCGCGGGGCCAGGAGTTTCTGAATTTGCCTAATTTGTCTCTCCACTTTGTATGCTGCCGGCCTCGGTTTCGCATGTGATCTTTGTGGATCAATGTTGTGAGACGTGGTGTCCATCAGTTGTCTGCCATTTTTGCAACATGACCTACCCATTGCCATTTAAAGTTCTAGTATATTCTATGATATCTCAAACTCTTGTTTACTCCCCGGTATACTTTGCTGTCTAGTGATCACTCCATGTAAGGTTGAGCATGATCCTCTCATGCGTGCGTTGCATGCTTCTCAGTTTGCAGGTATGTCTCTTGGTTAGGTTCCATGTTTCAGCTCCATAAGTGACTATCGGAAGGATGAATTGGTTGTATATTCTTCTCTTTAGGATTATTGGGATCGTTTTTGGAAGATGTAGTGGTCTACTCTCTGCAGTTTTGCATCTTCGATTGTGACAATTGTGTTCTTATTCTTGACATGTTTGTTGCACATGAAATTCATTTTATTGAGGGTCATGTGTTGACCGTCTTTTTTTATTTTTTCCTTTAGTCCATAAATTCATAATCGGGATTATATCAAAGCTACTTTTGCATTGAAATACTTGAATGCGAAAAGATTAAAAAAAAGATTTCCTTTCTCGCTTAGCTTAGCATTCGATTTAACTTACATTCACAATTAACGGACAGTCGTCTGTCCCTATTAGTGTATTAAACCGACGGTTCACTGTATTTTGGCATTTTGCTATTTTTTAGCTATTTTTGCGAGTTTTTGACCAGAAACGTATTCAAATAGCTAACAACATCCTCATTGTCTGCGAAGTTATCACAGTGGTGTCTACATCTTAAAGAAGATGAAGGAAAAGGAGAGAAAAGGGGAGACTCATCTCTTCCTTTAACCCAGCGTTTCTGCGACATAGCCTTTTGTCATAACAATAGACAAACACACTTCATAACCCTTTTATTGTTTTAACCCTGTTAATGTATTTAACATGGACCGATCGATTAAAACTTTTAGGTTATAAAATTACTCTGACCACAAAGAAAATTATACAATCAACCAAATAAACTAATTTGCATACGTAGAAAAATAAACGCGCTGTAATCGATTGCTAGCTGTATAGATAGACGTTTACATCAATAAACCAAGTTATGAATAGAAAAGAATAGAAAAAAAAGAGAGAAAAAAAGGGTGGAAAATAAGGAGGGAGAGAGAGAGTAGAGGAGAGATATTAAGAGAGGGAGAGGAAGAGAGTAGAGTATAAAGAGAGGAAGAGGGAGAGAATTGAATAATATATTATTGAATGTGGATGATGAACAAGGTTAAATTGCACCCTTGGAAAATCACTTGTCTCCAATGTCGTAGGGAAAATCAGCATGTTATCTGGATTGATACGCCATTCCGATCCGAAAAAGGGATTCAAATCCATGTCATCTTTGACCTTTTGACATATTGCACACTGATGTTATGTCAACATTCTTACGTAATTGGAATCTTCATCGTTCCCATGAATCTCTTGTAGCAAACATACAGCCAATTTCATTCCCCTGAATGAGTATGCACATACACATACCTCTCTGTCTGTATGCATTTATTGTAACGTGTATGCACATATACTGTATGTATGACAACTTCTTTTTATTTGTTTCTTTCTTTTTAATTCTATGTTCTCGAAGAATTGTTCCAAGCAGCCAATGATGAGAATGCTGTTTCTCATTTCAAATATCCTCTTCACATCCTCAGTAATTATTTTTGTTTGTCAATTGTGCTTATGTACCGTGTCATCCCAAAGAGATCTTACTCATCATTTCATCTGTCATATGATTGAAAACATTTTTTAATTTGGAGCCATGTAAGAATACTAAGCTTTTATTATTAAAATTATAATTGCTATTATTATTGGTGTTGTTGATTAAATTATCATGAGGAACTGTCAAAGAAAACTTTCACCAAAAGTATCAACATAGGTTTCCTCAAATTTTAAGTTGGTTTAGCTGCATGAGTATGTATGTATCATGAGTAAAAGTCGTACCGCTGATGCTAGAGGGCTTTAAATTCGAACGTTTACTTTTTTTAATATCTTCAAGAAAAGCTTTCCGGGTTTTTGAAACCCCAGCCAACTATTTTTGATTAATTTAGATCGTAAGTAAGATTCAGTTTGACTGTGTTCGCAGAAAATCCCCTTATTCGGTTCACATCTATCTATCTATCTATCTATCTATCTATCTATCTATCTATCTATCTATCTATTTATCAGTCTGTTAAAATCTATTTATCATTTATCTATCAATCTATCTATCCATCTAGTTAGCTGTCTTTTAATATCCATCCATTTATCTATCTCAATCTGCAAGAATCTATCTATGTGTCCATTTATTTATCAATCAGTCTATCTATCTATCTATCTATCTATCAGTCTGTTAAAATCTATTTATCATTTATCTATCAATCTATCTATCCATCTAGTTAGCTGTCTTTTAATATCCATCCATTTATCTATCTCAATCTGCAAGAATCTATCTATGTGTCCATTTATTTATCAATCAGTCTATCTATCTATCTATCTATCTATCTATCTATCTATCTATCTATCTATCTATCTATCTAGCTGTTCAGTCTGTTTATATCTATCTATCTATCTAATTATCTATCTATCTATCTATCTATCTATTTCATTCTACTCACCGTCTTTTCCTTTTTATAAGGGTCTAGATTCATACACCCTCATAGGATGAAAAAGCTGCCTTTTGGATTTGGTACACAATTTTAGTTTCCAAATGTTTAAAAGTATATTATACATTTACAACAAGTACACTCCTGTTGTGAAAGTGACGATTAGTTTATTGATAATTTCTTAAAAATGGTTAGATTTCAAATCGGTTTCAATAACAGTCAACTTGGGAAACAGTGTTCTGTTGACCACAAACGATTTTTATCATTTTTGTTATTGTTTTTATAAATTTTCCTTATTCTTTAAATTCAACATTTTTAATATGTCATTCGACCATGGATGGAGCTTGACATTGTAGTGTACTATGTCAGTTGTTTTCTTTAGCATGACTGGAGACATCTGCATATTGTTAATTATTATATGCATGGAACAAAGGAAGAATAAGCACCCCATTCAATAGCTTAGTTTGAAAGATTCTATTCTGTGTCTTACAAATTCTTATTGTCAATATATATATATATATATATATATATATATATATATATATATATATATATATATATATTCTAAAAACTCTTGGCTTTTTGATTTGGTCTTACAACGTAGTTTTTCTTCTTTTCAGTAATATGTGCTAAAAGTGGTCATCCTTAGAAGCATAAGCTGGAATCCCTTAATCTTGAATTTTATGAAACTTCAATGAACAAAACGATGTTTAATACTTGCTCTACCAATTGGGACCTGGGTACGATTGTGTAACGTTATTTTTGTAAATATCTCGTCAACCACATACAGACAATCACAGCTTAAAACGCCTTGGTCACTATTAATGGATTGCCGTGAATCACTCCCCGAATAATTGCCAGAATAAAAGGACAAAAGTAAAATAAAGTTGTTGAATACTTACAGATTTGTGACACCTTAATCCTCTGTAAAAGAATGGTATCATAATTTGGATTTATAAATTTTACCATTGAATTTTTACATTAGCAAATCTACGTCTCTTAAACTGTCAACTGCAGATGACTAAAATTTCAGTCATTGTAGGTCTATGACTCAACTGCGAGCGATGGAAATTTTCGTCATTCACACAATATATCGTTCCACTTGCAGTTACAGACAATTTTTTCCAATGTTTTTCTGTCTATAACTTTATTTGGAAGGGTTAATTGTTTACAGAGAGAACAAATGTATAATTAAAGTTACTTCCACATTCAGAACGTAGAAACTGAATTGCTCCTGTCGCATCTAATAGGTTAATTCATTATTGGAAAAAGATTACAATTTTAGTATTAGAAAAGCTGGGCCTCACATTGAGAGACCACAAGACAACAAAATACATACATCCAGGGAAAGACAAGAGTCAGGGACATAATAGAATCCATTAAAAAGCTCAAATGGCAGTGGGCTGGCCTTGTTACAAGAATGGCAGACAACCGATGGACATCGCGACTCACGACATGGATCCCCCGAGATCACAAGCGCAACCGAGGCCGGTAGAATATTAGATGGAGAGACGAGCTAGACAAGTTCAGAAAGTACTGGCTCCACGACGCTCATGATAAAGAAGTGTGGCAAATCCTGGGGAAGGTCTATGTCCAAAGACGGACGTTAAAAGAGTGATGAGGATGATGATGATGATGATGATGATGATGATGATGATGATGATGATAATTTCATTGATAGAGACTACAAATTAAAGCTGTTCGTAAGAATTCCAAATTAGCACATTACAAACATTCTGGCCCAAAAGTATCCTTTAGTATCTTCAATGCTTTTTTGAAAAATTTTGCGTAAATATATTTTTCTATTTTCTCGAAAAACTGACCTAAATACGAATAGGTATGCTGAGAGAAGTAACGCTACGCTTGAGTAATTACACCATGGAAGCTACTGGAATTAAATCTTAAATAAAAAAAAAAAAGAAATTCACTTTCCATAAATACATCAAACACAATCTGCTTTATTTGTTGAAAATAGTTCTCGAGGTGCTGGGGATACCTTCCCACTTACTTTAGATATTTCATCTGCCGAATAATTTCTTACCTAACGTCAATTCCCTCTAAATCCCCGTTAATATATCCCCAACTTGCTCAACGGATTTTCTTTGTAAAATCGACTTAAGCTTAAACCCGACATTAAAAAGGCACGTTTTTCTCGCTTCTCCCTGCGGCGCCCGCCAACTTTGAGCCAATGGCGCCCATTCAAAGATGCGCAGGTAAGGCAAACGACTTTGTATATCCGTCACACGAGAGTTTACTTGTTCCTTTTGATAACACAGATAGAGCTTGAGACGAGACTTCAAAGGAACGACGCCTGTGTATTACACAGTGCTAAAACTTTATGAATCTCATAAAACCAACGCTGTGCGCCAAGATCGTTAAGCGACTTCCCAAACTTGGATTTTTTCTCTTTCCATTGACTTCAATATTCTATCCTTTACCTTCAATTCAGATTTGAATCATGACGGCTAAGAGGAATAAAAGCTTGTAGCTCTCTATTTGCGTTTCTTCCTGCCTTACTCCAGTTTGTATCGGAAGTGGGATTTATTCACCTTTACTATCTCTGGTAAGTTTATCTTCAAGCGGGTTTATGTAAGGCGGAGTTCAGTTAATCCTCAAGATGGCTTCCGTTACAGTCTAACTATCGATGCATGAGAGGAAAAGAAACAAACCAAATTTTTCGGACAGTCTAATCGCTACTTTCTATCTTTGTTGTTGACACGAAGTTTCGGCCGATTCATTTGCCGGCCCTCTTAGCGTGTAGAATATAATAGCCGTATTTTTACACCCGGAGAGGGCCGCAGAAATGATTCAGCAGAAATATTTTATCAAAATCAAAGATAGAAAGAATAAATTTAATAGTCCAAAAAAAGTTGGTATGTTAATGTCTCTTTTCAAAGTTATAGACAATTATTTATCAGATAGAAAATAAATAAATTTGATATAACTATGGATTCAGACAAATGTTTTATACAAAAAAAAATCATTTTCAGCACAGTTATATTCTTGTTTTGACTTTTATTTCTAAGTTTGTGCTATCACTGGAGCTTTGGGCACACATTCAAACGGATATCTTCATCTTTATTTGTTTTAGAAGTCTTAAGGATCAATATAGAGGACGTCGTTTTTTTATATTCATAGATAAAGTTATTGAACAATTTTTGTAATCGAATCGTGATACACTGCTGACTCAAAAAGCACAGGAGTGTGGAAATATTTTGATCAAAGGAACAGAGGGTTTGATTTGCCCTAAATTTGACGTGGTTCTGCCCGAATGACACAGATTTGCCCAAAATCTAACACGGCTTTTCCCAAACTTGGTGGAACACTTAGCCTCTTGCCCCGTGTCTCGTGCGCCTATGCCAATAACATTCACATAACTTTCAGGTTCCCATACGAATCACCAGTGTTCATTGTAATTGATTTTCTCAAGAATATTTCCCAAATTCTTGTATGTTTCTTTTAAACGTACGGGATAAGCAATAGGCATCGTGGCATATTTATTACCATGACCAAAATTTACTTTCAGGCTCCTTTTAGATAAATATACTAATAGCATATTCTTATGCACTATAGTCTATACTCAGTTTCTGCACTAAGCCTCGTACTTTAGTGCAATAAACCAAAGATCAACCTGTGTTGAAAAATGGACCAAACTCTTTTTCCTTAATTCGATACCAAAAAAACGTTTTTATCTTTTAGTTGTGACACCGAGAGCTCTGCAGAATTTTTGGTGAGACTGAGGTTTCTTACTAAATCATTAAGTTCGTCCCTAGAGAATTGCTCTGGCTGTACACGTTGGGACAAATTCTTCGTCATCATCTATTGCACTTTCTTCCTCTGCACGAGTTTCTATATAACCAAGACTATCAGGTAGTGTACAGATTGATTGATCAGATTCATGTGGTACAGGTCATATTGCTAATGGAAAATTTGGGTAAACTATTTCTTTCTGTTTCTTTATGTTATATCATTGTATTATGCAGGAACAAAATAGCAAGTGTTTCTTTGATTCTGGGTTCCCTTCATCGGAATACCGAAAGCAAGGGCTTTCTTTTCGCTTATTGTCGATTGTATAGTTCTCTAACACGAATAAATTTCTGTCATGGAAATAAACAATAGATATGTATCGTTCAAAATTATATAAAGCATATAATTGAAAACTGAGAAACAAGTTTTTTGAAAAATTTGTTACGCGTTAGAGGAAAACGTTTTTCATTTTTCAATTTCGTACACAAAAACTATGTAGAGAACTGTAATAATCAAAACAATGTTTCCAATGTATATCTGTATGAATAAATAATGAATACTATTTAAAATCAACAACAAAAAATGTAAAATTGTATAATGAAACTCAACTACATAAGTCCAACATAGCACATTATTGATGAACATGTCTACTTAATCACACAATAGAATCGTCACGTGTCCAACACTTTTGTACAGCATGCTGTGTTGGGGGGAGGGGGTCAATTGAAAAAATAAGAAAAGGGGTGATCAATGAATAAGTCATTCATCCCTCCCTTTTTCAGGTAATGATCACTAAAAGACCTGAATCTTCAAAAACAAAAACAAAACAAAAAACAAACTAAAAAAATTAAAAAAACAAAAAACAAAACAAAAAAACAAACGAGCACAAACTAGGGACTAATTTAGCATAAATCAACATTGCAAATTGGACCCCAATAAAAAGCTATCGAGGGAGGAATTTTCAAAGAAAAAAGTTCTTTCTAAACATAAGAAGGAGTAAATGTTCCAACTTTCAGTCTTCTAACTCCATTGGGATGCCCTGTTCACATGATTCGTACATACAAATATACCTTCATACAAAGCCAGCCAGCCAGCCAGTCAGCCAGTCCGACCAACTTAATAACTGGTGAATGTTTTTTGTTAGTTTTGGTTGACGATTTGTACTACACCAATGTACCAAACACTAATTATATAATGCAACATTTTATGACAAAACACAACTATACGACCACAATATAACACATTATCAGAACTATATCACTGTATAAGATATTGTATTATATAATCCAACATTGTATAATAAAACACAGCTACACGAGTAAACATCACTAATAAATATACATCTGTATAATATAAGACATTATATAATGCAACATTGTATGATAAACAAGCGTATATAGTTATTTCTGCAGTTAATTATCTAAAATGGATATTACGTGGGTGGGTGGGTGAATAGGATCAATACCTCTGAGAACAAAAATAGTTGTCACATGTGTGCTTTAACAATAACTAGATATCCAAAAATAGTTATCGCTTTCGTATCGGTAAGCGTCCCTTCTATTTTTAGACACAACATCCAATCGACGGGTCGTTGTTGCTGGGTTGGTTGTCGGACACTTGCTTTGGCAATAGTTCAACCCCACCTAATTCGATCATACGAGGTCTGTCCATAAAGTATCCTGCCATTTCATATCATTGAAAAATAGCCTACTTTGGGCAGTGGCACCTTTGTCCCTTCGAAGTGCCCGCAGTGGGACCAAAGACAAACTTATTCTAGCATCATTTCCACTTTTACAGAACCGTCTGCAAAGTTCACTTTCGAGATTGCCGTCAGCCACCCTCATTGCATTCTCGTTAATCTCGTCCACTGTGAAATCTCTTTGGTAAAAAAAACCCAAGAGTCGCAGGGAGCCAAATCTGCACCGTAGGCAGGTGGCTGACAATCCTGTGTGGTGCAATGTTTCATAAAAAAGATGCTGCGCGAGACGAGAAAAAATGGGTAGGTCCTACCTACCGCTGTGAATGCGACGGTCAAAAAGTACACGAATCACCCAATGGTGTCTCATTGCCGACTGAGTTACCCCACAGAAGAGTTTCTGCACTAGCAGGTGTAGTAAGGTCTCCTTTGAGTGCTTTAAAATTGCCCCCTCCCGTTTGGTATGTGTACCCCTAGTTCAGAATGGCAGCTCTGGGTTATTCTATAAAGGCTAAGGTTAGTATAATAACCAACTTCAAATTGATATGAAATTATCAGGATTGATAAATATTCGCTCATTCGATATCAATGTTATTGATGGTATTGCTCTGATTATCACACGGATCAATAAAAGAGAAGAGAAGAAAGAGAAAATAGGTCTGGTTAGTCGCAACATAAAACGTCATCTTTTTGGCATTGATTGGAAAAGGGATGATCAATAGATGGTACTTTTTTTTTACTTTAGTTGGGCTTTGATCACCAAAGAAAAAAAAATTGAAATTTGAAAAAAGAAACAAGCGGTCAAAAACTGAGGGATCAGTTTATCATAAAAATCACATCGGAACGGAAACCCCTCTCTAAAGATCATTTGGGGGTAATTTTGAGAGAAAAATAAAAACCTTTTTCCAAGACATCACGAGTAAAAGTTTGAATTTTCAATCCTTTATCTCCATTCTAAGTGCGACCTGTACACGAGATACATACATACATAGTCAACAAGCAAGCCAAACCGACTCAAAAACTGAAGAAAATCTATGTTCACAGTTCTGGTGACGGTTTCTAATGGAAAGAGAAGAATAAACAGCAAAAACAGAGAGAGAGAGAGAGAGAGAGAGAGAGAGAGAGAAGGGAGAGATAGAGCGGAGAAATAGAGGATGAGAGAGAAATAATGAAAATAAAAAGTTAAAACGTTACTGGAATTCTAAGCATTAATACTTTCTCACAAGTTTGACTGTGTGGACAACAGTTTTTTGCTGCTAACCCCGGGTCAAGCCAGTTAGTTGGGGGGTTGGGGAGGGTTTGGTCAAATGCTCATTCAGCCACTTTTTTATCGGTCAATCGAGACATTTTGTCAATATAAGTAAGACATAGCGCAAGGAAAATTCGATTCATGCCTCCCTACAGATATTAGCTGCTTCTAGGGAAATTCAAACTATTTGCAAGCGTCTTTTTCTTTTTCGTAATAGTAACCGTATCTATCAGTAAATATACACGTATACACACACACACACACACACACACATATACATATATATATATATATACATGTATATATATATATATATATACATATATATATATATATATATACATATATATATGTATATACATATATATACATATATATATATATATACATATATATATATATATATATATATATATATATATATATATATATATATATATATATATATATATATATATATATATATATATATATATATATATATATATATGAAAAGTGACAAAAATCCTGAATGTTTGACTCCAAGAGTCAGTGGAGTTGGTTAGTTGTGCCCAGGTTCGAATGTGGCCATGAGTTAATTGTACTTTCCTGTGACAGCGTCAAATTTCCGTATGATTCATTAAAACAAAGGCGTGAATAATATGATCAAAAGAAGGTATGTAAATGAAGAGATTGCTCGTTCAATAAACCTAAAGTGTTTCCGTCCAATAAAAGCTCTGGATCAATTGTAGAATTCGGACCTGAAAATTGATTAAAATTACAAGCCCAAGTTTTCAGATTATGCTGTTGTCACAAGTATACAATACGTTTTTCAAATTTTGTGCCTCTATTTCTCTACAAAATTCCTTTATTTTGTTAAAATAGGGATGTATATCAGGTAACAAATATGATTGAAAAGTAATCAGATCAGTACCATGTCATTCAAATCAATCACGATTTTCTTTCTGTATTGTATAGTTGTAACTTGTTCCTTGATTGATTTTTTTGGTGATTGATGAGATTTGAAGCTAGAAGTAAGATTCGAGATTTGTGGCTAAACAAGAAAAAGAAAAGCTAAATCTAGTTCCAAAAGAGCTAAATTGGCAACACAATCTGATACGTATATTCTGCTGAAGTAAGCCTGTTCGATTGATTAGCCATTTGTGTGATTGCCCCACGAAAATTTATCTAAGAAAAATATAGATATGAAATATGAATTTCCCACAGTGGTTTAAGTATCTCCCCTAAATTTAATCACAGAAAGATGGCAGTAAAAGGATTGTCTCTGTGTATCGTTTTTCTCTTTTGGACCATGTGATAATGCTAAAATTGCATTATGTCAATTTATATTGGGGGCGGGGGGCAAAAATTGCAACTAGAAAATTTTATAACTTAGGATCTAATGAGCGGATTGTAGTCAAATGGAGTACTTAGTGCTCAACAAAATTCGCCTTGGTCTTTCAGTTATCTAATCTATACAACTAGAATTCACCTGATTTCTTAGTTACAAGAGAGAGAATTCTACGTAAAACCAGTAGCCAAATTAATTGAGACACAAAAAATTCTCATAAAAGTAAGTAAATGTTAATACATCAAATATATATATATGTGTGTGTGTGTGTGTATGTGTGTGTGTGTGTGTGTGTTTGTGTGTGTATTCAATGTATACGTGTTTATGTGTGTGTGTGTGTATCCAATGTATATGTGTGTATGTGTGTATGTGAGTACATTGAAACCAGAGATCCGTAGGAAAATGAGAAAAGATCAGTCCGTCGTTTTTAATGAAAGTTGTATTTAAGAATATATGCAGCCAAATTATACGAACGTATGTATATTGAAAAATATAAGGTTATACGTATTATAAAATTTGGCAGCATATCTACTTCAATACATCTTCCATTACAAATGAGAGACTTGGAACATCTTTTTAAATTTTTTAGTGAACGGATCTCTGGTTTTGATGTATATAGATTCTTTCCGAAAGATAGAGCACTTTTGGCAGCATATTCTCGTACAGTACAACTCCATGCTGATATCGAAAATGGCTCTATCGGGTGAAAATTTAAAAGATGCCCCCTGTCTGTCATTTTATGATATATATATATATATATATATATATATATATATATATATATATATATATATATATATATATATATATATATAATTCATGTATTTATATAATTCATACGTATATATATGATTGATATGAATATGATACATGTATACATACAATTTGTATAGAGATATAATTTATAAATCGATGTATATGATTTATATAAATATACTTTATATTTATATATACTTTATATATACTTAATGCTCCTCTATTCAGGGTTGAGCACTCTTTAAGTGAGGTAACTCATCCATAGTAAGCTTATGCAATGTTCTTCCATAGGAATAGAGCACTCTAGTGGATGAGGAATTTCTGTGTAAATAGGTATATCGCTTAAATTCAGCCTTACTGACTGTCCAGTTCCGTAGTCCAGAGGTAGGATATCAGCCTCCGGGTCCATCCAGTACCACGAGGTACTGGATGGGATAATGGAAAGTCTATACCCACACTGAAGAGATGTAATACATTGAAACAGCTGTCTGTGGATGACACAATGATATACTTTATATATATACTTTATACATAGATCAAGCATTATACAGTGAAAATTTTTGATAGAAATTCTGATACTAACATTCCAGACTACAGTCTTCTTGATCTACCATCGTAACATCTATCCATCTGTTTATCTATCCATCGGAAATAAAAAGATGAATGTTTGAAGAATCAATTATCCATGCGTATTCATAAATCTTTAGCTGAAAAGTCTTTTGGTGATACAAAATTTAACAATTCTCATACGATGCATCGAAAATGAACTGAGTGTATATAAACATTTTTTGACGGGTAATCTTCTGATGAGTGTCAGTCGAAAGAAGTTTGTAAGGATCTATTTAAAAAAACAAAAAAACAAAAAAAACAACAAATTTAATTCTTTATCCACCTCTTTTACATTTTACCATGTATCCGCTTAAGTACGGGAATTTCAATTTAAAAAAGATATATTAAATCTATCTCCCTAAAACTCTTCTCTGGAAATTGACTACGTGTAACGACTTTACCATAAAGCACAAAATGCTAAACTACTAAAATCAAATGCAATAGCAGTCACCATTTCGTTATCATAATCTTTGATTACCATTAAAAGGTAAGTCTCACCAAACAAACATGACGTATTCGCCCGGTTGCGGAAGAAACAGCTGATCATGGCTACAACTATTGCGCCGTAATCTGTAAACTTTGAGATCATTTCCTGACCCTATGTGGCACGAACGTGATTGACAATATGTTACTTTCATTTTTTTAATGTTGTTGGTCGTTTCTTCAATGATGGCTTGGAGTGGGCAACAGAGTGTGAAGCTCTTTTCTTCTCATGGTGATTGGAATTTTTCACTGTAACAATGAGACGCGACAAGGGAAAGATAAGCCAAAGAGATTTTCTGTAAGAGACGGACGGAAGTAGTAACTTGGGCTGCGTGAATGACACTAATAATAAAGATATTCTCATTTAAATATAGACTGGGATGTTTTTTTTTCAATATGAAAAATTCTGAATTAGTTTATTCGGAAGAATGCAACGTTTGAAATGGCGGGTAGGAGGCATTATTTTTTTTTAATCTGCAAACTTGTTACCCCAGAGTGGAAGAGTCAAGTGTTACTGGCAGCGAACCAAGAAAATTACATTGTTGATTCTCAGAGCAAATTTGAATGTCTGATAGAAAAGCGACGTAATCTAGTTCAAGGCGAATGTAGGGCATCAAGGCTAACGATGTGAATCCCTGGAGATCATGTGAAATTGTGGCCGACAAAAAAAAGAAAAAAAAAAAAAAGATGGCGTGAAGTTGAGAATGTATTGGCTCTGC
>OY735243.1:18410061-18455061 GCA_963457665.1 Thysanoteuthis rhombus
GCAGCAGCAGCAGTAGCAGCAGCAGTAGCAGCAGCAGCAGCAGCAGTAGCAGCACCAGTATCAGTCTTTCAACGTCCGTCGTTGTACATAGACCTTCCCCAGGATTCGTCACACTTCTCTATCATGGGCGTTGCAGAGTCAGTACTTTCTGAATTTGTCTAGCTCGTCTCTCCATCTAATATTCTGCCGGCTTCAGTTGTGCATGTGATCTTGAGGGGGATCCATGTCGTGAGTGGCGACGTCCATCGGTTATCCGCCATTCTTGCAACATGTCCAGGCCACAGCCATTTGAGATTTTTAATGGATTCTATGATGTCCCTGACTCCTGTCCTTTTCCGGAAGAACTGTCATGTCTTGTGGTCAGGATTCGCTGCACTTCTCTATTATGGGCATCGCAGAGCCAGTACTTTCAGGATTTGTCTAGCTCGTCTCTCCATCTAATATTCTGCCGGCCTTGGTTCTTCATGTGATCTCGGGGTATCCACGTCATGAGTTGCGATGTCCATCAGTAGTCTGCCATTCTTGCAACATGGCCTGCCCACTGCCATACGAGCTTTTTAATGGATTTTTTGATGTTTCTGACTCCTGTCTTCTTCCGGATGTACTGTCATGTCTTGTGGACTCTGTATGTGAGGCCCAGAATAATTTTCGCATGTGCACGTTGCATGGTTCTCAATTTGCGGATCTGTCTCTAATCGTAAGCCGTGCCTAGAACCAAACCTGTCAAATCCCAAGAATAAAACCTACCTTAACAATCGCTCATACAATATTCCTGCAAAATCTAACCATAACTGTAGTTCAACATAATCTTAAACCTAACGTTAATGCCAACTTGAACCTTGAACCCTAACCTGAATTCTAACCAAACCCTAATAATGGATAAACTTATTCCTAACCATACATCAAATCACTTACGCTTACTTTAATCAAACTTAAACAGGAACCCTACTTTGGTAACTATAACGTGACTCTTTTTTCCCAACATCTGTATTACAACTACGCCTTAAAACTACGCCTACCCAGAAATTGAAATCTAACTGTAGTACTAAAGGTAAACGAAACCATAAGCCTAATTAAATAAGTCTAACTAAATGCTCATCGTGAATAAAACCACAGGCATAGCTAAGATTGGCACACGGCCACAATAGTGAGGAATCGAGTGAAATTCGATGTCTTAACACTGAGCGATTATACTCAAAAACAACTTTGTAGTGATTGCTCGATGGCACGCTTCCAAGTGTAAACCTTAGCCAAGTCGAAGTCTGGAACAGGGCCATAATAGTGGAGCCTTTAGTGAAAATCTAAATCACTGCATATGTATGTATATAGGTATGAGTGAACTAATCTATATTTTGAATGGTCTTCGCGTAGAATATGTCTTCAAATGAACATAATATCATTAAGTGATATTCATGAAAAAATCATTTAAAAATAACCAAAGATTTTACGGACCGGACCACGCAAAACAGACACACACTGAGACGCAGACACAGACACAGACACACACACACACACACACACACACACACACATACATATATATATATATATATATATATATATATATATATATATATATATATTTATATATATATAGAGAGAGAGACAGAGAGACAGAGACAGAGACAGAAGGAGAGAGAGAGAGAAATAGGGAGGGAAGGAGAATGGTATTTTGAATAGTCCTCATGTTTTAAATGTTTTGAGACAGAAAATCTCCAAGTAGATTTAAAAGAGTGTATGAGAACAGAGTACGCATCTACTTAATAAGGAAAGAAAATTAATCTTTTAAAAGCATAGCATAAGGGCGAAACTCTTGGTTATGAGAAGAACACACAAATGACTTGAAAACTCAATAAACATGACTTGGCAACGGGAATTTATATGGATAAATGAAAGACGGAGAGATAAGAAAGATAAGTTCAAATTCAGTACCATGCATACATCTTTGGTGATTTTGAATATATACACACACACACACACACACACATACATATATATATATATATATATATATATATATATATATATATATATATATATATATATATATATATATAGTTCAAATTCAGTACCATGCAATATCTTTGATGATTTCGAATTTATTTATATATATGTATATAGTTCAAATTCAGTACCATGCAATGTATTTGATGATTTCGAATATATATATATATATATATATATATATATATATATATATAAATATATATATAGAGAGAGAGAGAGAGACAGAGAGAGAGATTTGAAAATACATAAAAAGTGAATCATATATATTTTTCTGAGTTATATCTTTCATTAAAGATGATAGATCAGGAAAATCCTCGTATTTTTTTTTTACAAATGACTTTAAAGCACAATAAACACGACTTGGCAACAGAAATTTGAGTAGATAAATGATGTACGAAGATAAGTTCAAAATTAGTACCGCGCAAAATCTTTGATGATTTTGAACACAAACACATACACACTTATATATATGCATACATACATAAATTATATATATATATATATATATATATTAGAAAATATATAAAAAGTAAATGATATATTTTCTAATTTTTGTCTTTCTTTATAAATGACTGACAAGGAGCATCTTTTCAACATTGTAGTAATCTTGTTCTCGTACAAGTGAACAACAGATCTTTAATTCCAATGATTATAGATATTTTCCAAAAGATAAAGCACTTCCGGCAGCACTATCGGCCATTTTGACTATCAGAGTGTAGTTGTACTGTTCAGTTTTATGATAGAATTGTATCTTGTTTAATGATATTTTCACTATCTAATTGTTACCATTCGGCATTTGCTATCTGTTTTATGTTTTTGTCACTTGCTTTTAATGTTCCCGTGACGTCATTTGATTGTGTGTTAGAAAATGTTCCTTTTGGTTTGGAGGAGTTTTTCAATTAACGAATGTATTCCAATAATTAATCATTTATCAATTAGATAATCAATTATTAATCAACCGACTAACTAATTAGTGAATACATTAATATACCAGTAACTTGACTTGAGAGTGTATTGTTAAGTGTGTGAATTCTTGACTTCATTATAAGTACTTCTATCATTTGCAATCTCGTAATGCATTTAATTCTATAAAGTGGCGTTCCTAGGGTTAGTGTCACCAATTGTGGTCCAGGACTTGTCCTCCTCTCAGGATACCAAGAAATTCGGCGATCTTTTTTGTATTAAAGTTATACATACCTCAAAAGATACACAAAGTTCTTTTTTGCATAAAATCTGAAAGGATTTTAAGAAAATTTCCTCCCAAGGGTGTTTAATGTTGTAAGATAAGAAATCATAATTATGGTACCAGTTGATGTTTTCCTTTTTCTTCTCAGGGCGTTAATGAAATAACACAGATATATTCATCTCTAAATTTTAAAATTATTATTTCTCGAGCCTTATTTTTTGCTTTTCATTGCACTACCTAAATTATCTCAATATATTGAAAATCAAAAAAGTTTTTGCGTACCTCAAAAAATTAAGTGGTAACACCTTTTTGGTACCTATTTGTCATTGAAATACTATCAATCAATAGGTTCTGTGCAGATTTTCTGTTCAAAGTGGCTCATACAATTGTATTCTTATCGCCCACCAAAAATTAACATTTCCCGCCTTCAGTTGCAAGAGAATATGAAGAAATGTAATTGTTTGCAGTTTTCGTGAGAGAGAGAGAGAGAGAGTGAGAGAGAGAGAGAGAGAGAGAGAGAGATTCTTAATAATGAATAACAATTAGTTTTGGATTTAATGTTATTTCTAAAGAATTATAGAGCAATGTAATCACGTATCTTTTGAGGTACCATGTTTTTTAGGTACAGGTACTGAGAACCCTCGATATAACAAACTTTGATGTAACCGACTTCGGCTTTAACGAACACATGGACCATATAAAATTCCTGCTTATTTACAGAACAGATTTGATGAATATAGCAAACACGTGGAACATAATAAATTTGGCTTCATGCTAATTTTGTGGTCAAGCCTTTTGCAGCCTTTAGATCAAGATCGAAGTGTAATATTGGTTTTTCTTACGTCAACGAAACTGCATCAACTCCCTGTTTTCGATTTTAAACGTTATTATGATTGTATTCCAATTATTTTCTTCTTGAATTCTAATTAAATTCAAGTATTTTTTCTATAAGTGGAAACAAAAATTACTACGAATCTTATTCATTTTCGTCACAGGAAACCACACGATGCCTGTTTTGAATTTTATAGTTTACCATATCTATATGACATGATTTAGGTAATTTGATTTCTTCTTGTTCTTGTTCTTGTTGTACTTTTCGTTCTTAACTTCATCATCTTCTTCTTCTTCTTCTTTTTCTTCTTCTTCTTTTTCTTCTTCTTCTTCTTCTTAACCTCCTTCTTAAACTTCTTCTTATTCATCATCTTGTCAACTTTCTTCTTCTTCTTCTTCTTCTTCTTCTTCTTCTTCTTCTTCTTCTTCTTCTTCTTCTTCTTCTTCTTCTTCTTCTTCTTCTTCTTTATCGATGTAAGGTAAGGTCGAAAATAGATCGAGGTGTAACTGCCTTTGGATTTGCTGAACGATGTTCGTTAGATGTGGCAAATTTTTCAACTCACTTCTTATTTACCGAACGCATTCCACCTCCAGACGAGTCCATTTTTCTAACCAGTGCTTTGGTTGGCTATGATTTGGACCATTCCATTAATGAAATATCTCCTTAGAGAGGTTAAGTATCAATATGGCTCAATCTAAAAAAAATTTGAAGAATCAAAAAAATCGTTTTATTGAAGGTCCATGGAGGACAAAGCAAATTATTACACATCACTTCAGAGTTCACAACTCCAAATAAATTCTAATTTATCAAATCAATAAATCTATTAATCAAAACAAAAGGACTAAACAAAACGGGTAGTCATCATAGTGAACCCCCTCTGGTGATGCCATACGGGGCGATTTTACATAGTATTCGGGTATTATCAACAAGTATTTTACGAAAAGCAGTATTATCGTTCAGTGGTGCGTGTATTTTTAGATGTTATTAACTCACTCTTTGATCTGAGAGGTGGCTGGTTAGGTGTCGTGGTGATATTGTCTTAGTAAGTTATATAATGAACCAGGTGGATATTTATGATAGGGGGACACAATATCCCGAAGGGCAATTGAACACTCGTATAATATTAGTCTGGCTAATTGGTGTCTTCTCACAACAGAGGTTGTTGATGATAATCAAGTTCATCATCATCATCATCATCATCATCATTGCTTTAGCGTCCGTCGTTGGACAAAGACCTTCCCCAGGATTTGCCACACTTCCCTATCATGGGCGTCGCAGAGTCAGTGCTTCCTGAATCTGTCTAGCTCGTCTCTCCATCTGATATTTTGCCGGCCTCGGTTGCGCATGTGGTCTCAGGGGATCCATGTCATGAGTGGCGATGTCCATCGATCGTCTGCCATTCTTGCAACATGGCCAGCCCACCGCCATTTGAGATTTTTAATGGATTCTATGATGTCCCTAACTCTTGTCTTTTCTCGGATGTACTGTGCTATCTTGTGGTCTCTCCATGTGAGGCCTAGCATTATTCTCTCATATAATCAAGTTAGATGCCATAAATGCATTACTATTATTATTATTATTATTATTATTATTATTATTATTATTATTATTATTATTATTATTATTATTATTTGCACGTTCACATCAGCTAACTGATGATCATTGCTGGAGATCGAATGACAGCTAGTCTCTTTAAATCTCCAACCTTCCTCTTCGTACTCTCACAATCCGCAGGAGCACTGCAGACCATGGTTTCACACCAGTTGCCTGGTAGTTATCGCTGGAGGCTATGACAGTAAGTCTCCTTAGGTCTTTAGCCCTCCTCTCAAATCATTCTCACCTGTCATAGCAGCACTGTGATTTGTACCACCTCCACCATGCCCTTTCCTTGGCTACCAACTGGGGGTCGTAGGTCTCATATTTCCAGTACTTTCCTCAATTTTCGTGCAGTCCCCAGTAGTGTTGTGCTCTGTATAATCTCAATCCTTTCTCTTATCCCCAGTTCAGTTCCTACAATATTGGTTCCGGTGCCTTTGTGAAGGTTCAGAGTGCACCTATTATTACAAGTACTGTCCTGAATTTCATGTTCCACACTTCTGTCTGTTTTCCCGGTCGTGGAATTCCTCTAGCTTTTCACTCTTTTTCGTATTTACTCTGTGATCCACAGGTACGCCCACATCTATTATTTAACGGTTTCTCCTTCCCTTGTCCACATTCACCAGTCCCTGTCTTCTCGCGTAGATAGGGTGGTCAGTTTAGATGTCCAAGTCCCAGAGTAATTTATGGCTCCCATTTCCCAGGGCTGTTACCACGTGTCTACATGGTTGAATGTCATACATTTGCTCAGTTCCCAGTGTATTATTGTTGCTATCCCGTCTAGTATGTCTTTCTGGGCATATTACATTCACTGGTTATGTGGTTTGCGGTCTCATCCCTTTCTCCACATACGCAGCGTTTGCTGTTTGTTTTGGGTCAATTTTCGCATTGATATAGTTTGTCCTGGTGTATTTGTTTTGGGCTGCCATGACGAGCGATTCTGTTTATCTCTTTATGTTTCCTTAGCGTAGCCATGTCAATGATCTTTCGTCTGCGACGGTTGGTATCTGTCTGTTCGATTCTCCGTATAGTTTTTTTCTGTTTCTATTTCTTCACTTGTTTGCTATGCTACTCCTTTGCTTGCTACTTTTTTGTTGTTGTTCGTTGCAAAGCTTCTGGTGCTCTTTAAAATGTCTTCACTATTTGCTTGCCCATACTTTTCTAAACCTGTTTAGGCCTTTTGGATACAGTCTTCTATGCTGATAAGTCGTCTACCGCCTTCTTTCTTTACTCCCCTTTCACATACAGTCTATCTGTGTCATCTATGGGATGTAAGGCCTTATGCATTGTCGTAAGCTATCTTGTTTGCTGGTTTATTGATTGAAGTTCTTAGGAAGGAAAGATAATGAAAGAAAGAAAATGAGGAAGTCGTTAACAAGAAAAAGGAATGGAATGAGAAAGTAGGGGTGTTAATGTGCGAGAGTGGTGTGAAATAGTGAGAAGAAAGCATAGAATGAAAGAAATATGATATGAAGCAAAAGTGGATAAGAATGAAATGATTTGAGAGGGTTGGGTAGAAGGAAATTTAGGTTGGAGGAAGGGAAAAAATGATTATAAGGAAGGATGAAAGAGTGACATAGGGTTGTAGAAGATGGGATTTAAGAAAGAAAGTAGAACAAATAAAGAGAAAGAAAAGAATTTACAAAACTAACAAGACTGGCTGCTTCAGGGTCAAACTCCACTGCGATAGAAGCTTCTATGTTTAAAAAAAAATACCTTTGTAAAATATTTTCCTTCAAATGAAAAAGATCTTCAAATTTGGTCATGGAAGGGGACATAATAAAATAGTATTTAGATATTTTTCTAGATATATGACATAGAAATTTAGATAAATCTAGATATGATTTGAGGTAATTTAGATGTAAACTGGAAGCTAGCAGCTGCGGCTCTCCATTTTCTCGTTCGCTCTCTCTCTCCCACTTACCCTATCGCTCGTTCTCTTTATCTCTCTTTCTCTCTTTCTCGCTTTCTCTCTGTTATTCTCTTTCTTTTTCTTTCTATCTCTCCTTTTTTCTTTCTTCAGTTGATTAATGACGTAGAAATAAAATCTGTTTCCCTCTCCCTCTGTTTCCTTCTCGTTCTATCCAACATTTTAAACTTTCAACTTTTTAGTCTTAACTGGAAGTCTGAAAGTTTTGAATTGTTCATAGGTGGGGAAAATAATATCAAAACTCCAGGAATTTGACGAAAAGAAAGATAGAAATAGAAAAGGCTGGAATAAATGAAAATAGTGAGGAAAAAAATGAACGCATATTAGAATGGAATTTAGAAAAGATATGAAAACGGGGTGAAAAGAAAAGAAGAAGGGTGGAAGGAAAGAGGGAAGGAAAGAAGGAAGGGTAGAGGAAGAAAATACTGGAAGCGCATTGCTGAAAAAGGAGAGTAAAGGACAATACATTCAAATAGAAAGAAAATGGTACAAGAAAAACGAAAGAAAGAAATGAAAAAAGGTCAGCATTTGGAGAATGAAAAATTGTAGGAGAGGAAAATTTATAAAAACATGAGAATATGGAGTAAAAAATAAATAAATAAAGGAGAAAAAGAAACAAGGAAACGATAAGAAAGAGAAATAGTTTTACGAATGAAAAAATCCACGTGGATACTGAAAATTGGGAGGAAAAAAAGAGCCAAGAGAAGGAAAGCAAGAAAAAAATAAAAGAAAGAAAACTCGACATCACAGTCAATAAGTGAACAACCGTAGCGTCAAAATTTGGAGTCATGTAGAGAAAATTCTAACAAAGAATAAACATGGTCAAAATAAATTCAACTTATGACATCCCTGGTGTTCTCGACAGGACAACATTTAAAACAAGCTTAGTTGCACTAAGGTCGCAG
Source organism: Thysanoteuthis rhombus (assembly GCA_963457665.1). Classification (NCBI taxonomy): domain Eukaryota; kingdom Metazoa; phylum Mollusca; class Cephalopoda; order Oegopsida; family Thysanoteuthidae; genus Thysanoteuthis; species Thysanoteuthis major. The sequence continues at coordinate 18,418,518 of OY735243.1, forward strand.
ACCCTTACTTCATTTAAATCTGAAAGGTACACAAAACAAAATCTATTTCTCCATGCAATATCATTCATAAACTAGGTGTCCCATTTCAACTCCTTCCATAATAATCCTTGTAAAAGTCAGAACAAATCAACCGGAGTCAGGCTTTAGAGTTGGGAGGAAATTCGTCATCAGTTTTTGCGTATGTCACTGTTTCACTGTTATTCATGCATGGCATCACTCATTTTTCTTCTGGCCATTGTCGTCCGTCATTAACACGTACAAAAATAAAGTTGGAACTCAATAGCAAGACTTTGACAAAAGAAAGAGAGAAAGAGCCTACCCAGTCTAATGGTTAACCCGATACAAGCTTTGAAAGCAAGAAAGAAAGGGAAAGCCTAAAGGGATGATACCTCAAAATCACGGATGAATATTTACTGCCTCTTTAAAATTCTTATATTTTAATATTGTTTAATGGTTCTATTATTATATCAACTGTTTTAATGACATCCTTTGAAGTGAGGTAATTTTCACCGAGAGGAATATATATATATACGTATATATATATATATGTGTGTGTGTGTGTGTGTGTGTGTGTGTGTGTGTGTGTGTGTGTGTGTGTGTGTGTGTATTGGTATTATATAAATTTTTCATTACAGAAATTCAAAGTTTACAAAAAATAGATAAATGAATAAATACCGAGAACTCGGAAACGCGATTTGACACATGACGTCACGGAATCAGTCTTTATTATTTACCCCCACCCCCTCTCTCTCATCCATGCTGACTAATTGCGATATTTAAGTCCACTCACTAGAACAATAGATTATAAAGAATCATCTAGAAACATCTTTGGTGGCTAAGATTGTTCAACCTTCTTCAATTTAAGTATCAATCTTCTCATCTGTGCTCTTTCAGGAGCTGTCAGCCAAAACTGTCAACATCAGCATAGTCATGATAGGCTACTTCAGTTTTTTAGTGGGTCTGACTGGCTCGCTGACTAGGCATATATCTCGCGTACAGGTCACACCAATAAAGCTAAAAATTTTAACATTCATTCCAAGTTATGTGTAGAAAAAGAGTTATAAAAAAGTGCATACCTAAATAAGTTTTTACTGGGCAGTTCAATTTACAGTATAAGTTTATGCTAAATTGATCTCTTAGTTTGTGAGCTGTAAAATTCACGTAATTTTTTTCTAGTCTTTTCTAATGATTACTACCCAGCAAAAATGTTGTGATGGTTCCTATCGAGTGACTTACCAGGACCGTTAATATTAGTACGCCTATGTAGATTTAGAGACAACAAGTCTGTCTTGTTATGTCTACAAAAATCCTTTCTCAAAAATTCCACCCCTATATATTTTTTTTACTGAGGGGCTTTATTTCAATGCGTAAAATTATGCTGAATTGATCCCTTAATTTGTGTCCAGCAGCATTCTTACTTGTTTTTTTTTCAAATTTTTACTTTTTAATGATCACTGCCCGACAAGAAGTGAGAGAAGTAACATTCATTTCAAATTTTTGAATTGATGAGTCCCAACACAGCATGCTGCCAAAAGAAGTTATTCACACCACCACCACCACCACCACCACCACCACCACCACCACAATCATCATCATCATCATCATCATCATCATCATCATCATCATCATCATCAGTCTTTTATCATCCGTGATCGGACATAGACCCTCACAAGGATTTGCCAGACCTCTCTATTGTGGGCGTCGCGGAGCCAAGATTTTCTGGGACTCTCCAGTGAGTCTCGTCGTCACATATTTTACCAGTCTCGGTTCCGCATGAGATCTCTGGGTATCAACGTTGTAAGTCGTGATGTCCATCAGATGATTTTCATTCTTACAATATGGCCAACCCATTGCCATTTAAGTTTTATAATGGACTCTATGATGTCTCAGACTCCTGTTTTCCTCCGATATACTGTGCTTTTTTTGTGGTCTCTCCATGTGATGTTGGACATGATTCTCTTATGTCCACGTTGCATGCTTCTCAGTCTGTGAGTCTGTCTCTTGGTTAGGTTTCATGTTTCGGCTCCATAGGTGAATATCAGGAGGCTGCATTGGTTGTATACTCTTCTCTTTAGGACTAGTGGAATTTTCTTGCTCTTGAAGGATGAGCTTGCTCTACCGAAGGTTTGCTTTGCTAGATCGATTCTTTGCTTGTTTCCTTCTTTTGAGGATTTCATGGAAAATCGCTTGTGTCACATGACAGCTTTTATTGAGTGACCAACCAGACTTGTTTATCATATTTTTTACTTCCTACCTATTACTTCTTTTTATCTATATTAACGGTTCATTGGGAAGATTTATTCAAACTTACTGTTATCTTGCAATGCCATAAATCACAAGTCTGAAAAGAAGGTTTAATTAAATAAAAAGAAAAAAAAGAAAGAATGAAAAAAGAAAGGAAAAAAAAGAAAGAGTGACAAAAAGAAAAAGAAAAGGAGAAAAATGAAGTGAGAAAAAAGATATAGAATAAAAGAAAAAAGAAAAAGAAAAAGGAATAAAAGAGAAAAGAGAAAGTGAAAAATGAAGAAATAACGAGAGAAAAAAAGAAAAAGAAAGACGAGAAAAAAGAGAAAGAAAAGAAAGAGAAAAGGGAGAAAGAAATAGAGAAAAGAAAAGAATAAAAAGAAAATTAAACTAAAACAGAAAAAAAGAACCGCGTCAAATGAATGAATAAATGAAAAGGATGAATGAGAAAAGAAGAAAATTAAAATGAACAAAAGAAATATAAGAAGAAAAAAAAGACGACGAAAGAAAGAAAGAATGGAGGGAAAAGAGGAAGAAAGAAAGACATTCTTACAGACAAAGTGAAAGAAATGTAAATAAAGAAAATGAAACACAGGGTACGTAGAAGAAAAAAAAAAAGACGGACGAACAGAAAGAAAGAAAGAAACATGATCAATTGAAGGAAGTGAGAGTAGAAAGAGAGAAAATAGCCGAACCGAACAAAAAGGAAGAAGGAAATTGTACCGAAAGAGAAGAAATGTAAGCAATAAAAAAAAAAAGTGCATAAAAGAAAAATAGAAAAAGAAGTGGGACTGGAAGAGAGAAGTGAAGATACTACGAATGAAAGAATTGAATGAAAGATCCTTCCTTCTCGTCTGTTGACAAAATACAAACAGCTGAAAAATTCATTTCCGCCAGCCTCAATATAAAAAGACAGACAATTAGATCAGACACTTTTTTCCTATGCATGGCACTTTTTTTTAGTATTTTTGCTGTTAATCACTTTTATATTTTTTGGTTAATAAAGCTTTAAGATCTATTCAAATTCTCCCTCAAATGCATTGCACGTAGGATAAAAACCCTACAATATAATCTTAGATTTTTTTGAAAAATTGTTGGGGAATTTAAATAAAAATCATGCTATATTTAATTGTGCATTTAAAGTCTCTGGGCTTGGATAATATGCATTTAAGGTAAATTTGGTTTCAAGGAGTTGGAAATACATGGCACTGTGACATTAGCAGAGGAGCTAAAAGAACTAAGCTATTTTTAACACTCATTTCAAAACTCAAGTGAAAAGAAAAGTTAATTTTAATTATATGGGATGTCACTACCTGAGTCTTGAAATGTGACACGCATGAACGTATATTAAAGAAATCCCAAAGAATGTTTTCATTTGAATGTTTTGAATTTCACTCTAGTCAAAACAGATGAGAAAAAAAAGAGACAGCAGCTACGAAAGTATGAAGACGGAGATCAAGGTTATGTAAAAAAGAAAAGAAATAATAGTTGTTTCAGTCAACTAACAAAACTTACCTTAGTTTGGGACGTTGTCACAAATAGCTGAGTATCTGGCACATCGAAGCAGTCCCTCATTGAAGCATTGATCAGATCGTTGCTATTTAAGCTCAGTAAACAGTCGTGGATTAGCCGAAGTTTTCAGCGTGGATTGACCGTCAGGCCATAGAGCAGGGGTGGCAAAACTTGCTCAACATCATCAGTCTTTTAACGTCCGTCGTTGGACATAGACCTTCCCCAGGATTCGCCACAATTCTCTATCATGAGCGTTGCAGAACCAGTATTTCCTGATAGAGAATTGTGAAAATACTGGCTCTGCGATGCCCATGATAGAGTATTGTGGCAAATCCTGAGGAAGGTCTATGTCCAACGACAGACGTTGAAAGACTGATGATGATGCTGAGCAAGCCACATTTATCAATCTTCTGATGTTTGAGAGCTGCGGGACATTAACAAATTTTACATATGTTTTCATTGTTTCATGCGTATTTTGTTACAAACATTTTGTGTGAATATTAAAATATATTCGTACGCAATAATACATTCATACAGTTTTTTGAAACAGGTAATTGTTATTATTTTCAGTGTACGAAGAAGATTCCATTAATCCCAAAAAGAAAGGTGTATGACCAATGCATCCTTCCAATTGTCACTTATGGAGCTAAAACATGGAACCTAACCAAGAGACGGATCCGCAAACTGAGAACTATGCAACGTGCATATGAAAGAATTATTCTGGGCCTCACATGGAGAGACCACAAGACAACACAGTACATCCGGGAAAAGACAGAAGTCAGGGACATCATTGACATCCGTTGAAAATCTCAAATGGCAGTGGGCTGGCCATGTTGCACGAATTGCGGAATACCGATGGACATCACGACTCACAACATGGATTCCCCGAGATCACATGCAGAAACGAGGCCGACAGAATATTAGATGGAGGGATGAGCCAGACAAATTCAGGAAGGTCGGGCTCCGCGACGCTCATGATTGAGAGGTATGGCGAATCCTGGGGAAGGTCCATGTCTAACGACGGACGTTGAATGACTGATGATGATGATGACGACGATGATGATGATGACGATGATGATGATGAATTGTTATAAGTTTTTGTACAACAAAGTACACATACAGTGGCTTTCTTAGGGTTGGAGTCACAAGGGGCAGTAACTCAAGGTGTCACCCCAAACGTTGCATATTCTAAACAAATTTCGCGCTAAATCGAAATGAAAAAAAAGTAAGAAAAAAAAACAAAAACAAACAGCAAAACACACCGAAAAATTGAAAACTTTTTAATAGTCACTTTTAGTAGTTCAAAATGGCTGGATTCGTCTTTAATGGCTAGAAAATAATTGAAAATTGGTTAAAATGTTGAATTTTCGTGCTGCTAAAACATCTGATGGTGCCGTTCGGGGCAAGCCACCTCCCGCCCCACGTCGGTACGCCTATGTTCACATTTACCAACTGTTTTCAAAATCTTGACTGATGATTGCTTTAAAAGCATTTAAATAACACTAGATATTCTTACACGCAAACAAGATTACTTTACGTTTTTATCCAGTAGGATCGAAGTTCATATCTAATAAATAATCATAAGATTCGAAATTATTTCTTATTTACCTATCATATTATCTGTGGTGAGAGAATCCAACAAAGACGCGCGTGTGGCTCGCGAGCTGCAGTTTGGCTACCTTAGTCATAGGCCGTTGGTGTCTTGCTCGTTCTGTTTCTTTGACAAAAGGTTCTCCGGGTTTGTTACCTGCAATCTCTTCTATACGCTCAAGTATTTTATATAATTACACGCGTACAGGCCATACCAAGGGACCTAAATAATTCTAGAAGTTTCAACATTTACTCCTTATTATGCCCTAGAAATAATATATATATATATATATTTTAGATTCTGGCTTTTTTAGTGATCACTGCCCACCAAAATGCAAGAGAAGTAACTTATTCGTTAATCACCCTTTTTTCCAATTATTAAATTGATTATCCCCAACGTGGTATGCTGCCGGAGGATGTTTTTCACGTTTCTATTGAGCACCAACTCAAATTTTTGGATTGATTTTGTTACTTTCAAAACAGAATTTTCTTAAAATATCTTTTATCTAATTGAAATCGTTATTTATTCATTATTTATGAATTAATTTGAATTGTGAGCTGCTGCTGATCTCAAGCTAGAAAGGTGTGTAGTTTTCAATCGTAGTCGTGGTGTCATAAACGGAAGAGGTTTTCCAAACTCATCAGTTGCAAAGTCGACCGTAAATCCACTTTATCGCTCTGAATAACGTGTTTACCAGTTGATAAGTTCTGTTCATGCATACATGTGAGTGTTTATGTGTTTTGTATGTTTGCATGTACCTAATTAAGTCTGGTTCTATCTATCTATCTATCTATCTATCTATCTATTTGTCGATTCTTATCTATCTATCTATCTATCTATCTATCTATCTATCTATCTATCTATCTATCTATCTCTGTGACTCTCTTAGAATGTTTGTCTTTCTCACTAATCCACTCTAGTCCAATACTGGATGGTAATTTTCGCGAGTGGTCAGTCACGAAAATTGCTTCTGCCAATTTATCCAGAGGTGAACGATTTTACGTCCCTTAATTCACGCGTTACCTGTTCGGCCACTTCATTATATTTTAATGAGAACACACTTGCATGCACCTGCACACACACCTGCACACACACACACACATATATATTGATCGAATGCTGTGAATTTGGACAGATATTTTATCTTTAATTGGATATCTGCTAATTAAAAACTGTCTGTCAAAACTTTCATCAAAAACTGATAAGATAGGTTTCTTCAGTTTTCAAGTCAGTCCGGCAGGCTGTCAACTGGGCTGAACATTTAAACATTTATGTCTACAAAAGAGGTTACAAAAAATCCACCCAAATAGGTTATCATAGGTGGTTCAATTTGCAATGTAAGTTTGTGCTAAATTGGTCTCTAGATTGCGCCCGGCTGTGTTCACATTTGTTTTTCGGAAATTCAGACTTTTATAACAAAAGGCGATATAATTACCAATCAATTGATCACCCTTTTCCCTATATTCTAGTTGCTCGCTCACAACACAACGTGTTGCTTAAAGACAGTTTCTATTGAGTGACTAACCAGTCCTGTTCTATTTTTGCTTGTCAGCATTAAAAAAATTCAAAAAAATGATTGAAGCTTCCCCCAGAGCCAAATTCAACCAAGCTTGGTAAACAGCTACATAAAGCGTTTTGACGGCTGGCAAGCTCATCTCGAAGTCTAAGCTGTTTGTGCATTGAGATCCATCTTCATTCGATGCTTCTCTGAAATGACCTTGTGCCAAGCTAAATAGACAAAATGAGTATTAAGAAACCTACTGTTCGGAATGACCGGTGAGCTCATCTCATACGGTATTGTGATAGTTCAATCTTCATTGAATTCTCCACTCGTACGGCCTTATACCAGACTAAGACGAGTAAAAGAATTTAGTAAGGCGGTAACTACAAATCAATGGTTAATAAACTTATGTGACTGACTAATTCGTTTGTGATGTGACTTCAATTCACACTTGATGACCCACCTGTGTGACTTCGAGGTTTTGATTAAAAATCTCAGTAGGTGAATGTTAATTTTATTTCGTTTAATGTGGCAGCGCAGACAAGGAGAGTATAATCCCATAAATTTGGTGAGGATTGTTCTTGTTGGAGTAAAAAAAAAAAAAGTCCAATCCATACTTAGACGAAAGTTTGACAGAAAAGATTTGCACAGCCATTTTGGCTTGAATTTTTGTGGCGTATTTAATTCTCGCTCAAACAGGCTTTCTTTTTGTTGTTGAGAAAATTTCTGCCTTTACTTTCCAAGACCCTTTCTGTCCCAGCTTTAAATCTTTTACTTTCCAAGATCCTTTCAATCTTAATTTTAAATACTTTACTTGCAAAGATCCTCTCAATTTCAGCCGTAAATCCTTCGCTTTCAAAGGGCCTTTCAATTTCAGCCCTAAATCCTTTACTTTCAAAGATCATTTCGATTCAGCCTTAAATCGTTCACTTTTCAAAAGCCTTTCAATTTCAGCCTTAAAACCTCTACTTTCCAAGATCCTTTCAACTTCTGCCTATCCATTCCTTATTAGGTGTATGCAAAAAAACTCTTCCCTTAAAAAAACTTTCTAATGGGGGGAGGGGGTTAATTTTTGATGAAAGATTATGCTAAAATAATTACTCAGTAAATGTCCAGCAGTATTCATACTTGTTTTTTTTGGGGTTTTTTTTTTGAAATTCAGACTTTTGTAAGTGATTATCACCCAACAAAAGGCGAGAGAAGTAACTTATTCATTGATCACCCCTTTTGCCGATTTTTGATTCATCTCACTCAATGCATGCTGCCAAAAGACATTGATCGCACGACTGTTTCTATTGAGTGACTTATGAACTGGTCAACTACAGTTTATTTGTAATCAGTCTTTTTAAACAGCGCAAATAATCACCAGCCGGGTTAATGAATTGATAATTTGAAAAGATGGGGATAGGTAACTTTTCCTGATTTTGAAATCTTTTCGTTTTTCTCTACTTAAAGATTTATTCAAGAGCAAGATAAATTCACGAAGTCTGTTCAGAAAGTATCTAGCTATTTTGAGTAAGAACCGTTTGCACCACCTTAATGCAATTTGGCAATCGATCGGAGGGGACTTGTCTATTCATACTCAGAAAATCTCCTTTGAGGTTACTCATTTGTCATTGAGTGAACATATCAACGAAGTGGCTATTGGGTTTACAATGATCGACATGCGCCTACCCATTCTTCACGTGTTGTACAGTCTTTTTAAACATTGCATCTTGCACGTTTTTCAGCTCCATACACTCAACATTTGTCTCCCTTTAAGTTTTTTTTTTTTTTTTTTTTTTTTTTTTTTACAGAAAGAAAATTTAAACTGTGAACGATATTAAAAATGACGAAACACAACGAAGCATCTGATAGTGATCCGAGGAAGAATTCGGGGACTGTTTTGAAACAATGGACTGTTTTTTTTACAAAGTCTCCAGGGGAGTACTTTAAAGAGGAGCGAGACACTATTGCCCTCAGTAAGCTATTTTGCCGTTGATATCAAAGGCTGGATACTTTTCGGAGGAACCTTGTATTTGATGATTCACTAGGTGCTGGTCAAACTTTCGGGGGATATGAATAACACTAGTGAACCGATTGTAGTGCAGACTTTTGCTATAATCCTTCCTGAGTAGAAACCTCTCGCGGTCAGTATGCGAACAGCAAGCAAGGCAAGAGCTTGAACCATCAAAACACATGGCTCAACCAAGAGCATCTTCTTCGAAGGTTATATTGAATAGTTCAACGTTTTCTTTGCTGCGTTACAAGGTAGAAGTAAAACTTCACACAGACACTCTGCTCATTCCATCTGGTCCGGCAGTAAAATGGTAAAATGGTATAACTAAATGAAAATCATAGTACAAAAATACCAATAAACTTTGATTCAATTAAATTACCATAATCCAGTCCACCAACGTTACTGACATCATTTCATGCACCTTTTCTCGTCATTTGAGCAGGTTTTGATTCACAAACGCAGTCCAGGTGTTTTTTGATCAAACCTCGTATGTGTATATGTACACATATTTGTGTGTATATATTTGTGCATATATATATATATATATATATATATATATATATATATATATATATATATATATATATATATATATATATATCTTAATTTTAGATTTCAGTTTTGAAAAAAGTGCTCAAAACTATTAGTGGAGTGGTTATAAAAATAATAGAGGTTTTTCCCTTTGGCACATTACAGATTTTATATTCTGTTTCACTTAAGGAAATTGAATTTTTTTCATGTGAAGCAGAATGTACGATTTGTAATGAGCCATTGAAAACAATGTTCACTCAGTTTACACACACACATACACACACACACACATATATATATTTATATATATATATATATATATATATATATATATATATATATATGATATTAAGAAATGGATGCATGATCCTACAGAATGATTATAAATTGCGTTATAATATGCTGAAACCCTATTTTAAAAGATCTCCTGCTATTACACGATGAATGTATCATTTGACCTCGACAGGGTAAATTAAATAAACAATCATGGGGCTTCAGTAGATTCCTGCAGCAATCCTATTTCCTTTTATTGTTTTTTTACTCTTTGCCAAATGATATATTAACCGTGTAATAACAGGAAATCATTTGAAATAAAATTTCAATATAAATAAAGCAATTTTATAATCATGTCTATCCTATCAGCCGCAGGCGATGACCATGAAATACACTCTCTCATCATACATTCTCTTTGCTGACACCAACCAGGTCCCCAGGCATAGAGACAGGTCTCCTTGCAGATAAAATCACACTCACTAGTCTCCATATCCCACATGATCACCTCCAAACCCACTATCAATCCGATTCCACTCTGCTGTATTATATATATATATATATATATATATATATATATATATATATATATATATATATATAATTTGGCAGTTTATTTTCTTGGACTTTAAAGATGCTCTTTGTCCGTCATTTTTAATGAAAGATATATAAAAGAAACAGATATATACACACATGCACACACCTACACACATATATTTGTGTGTATACGCCCATATTTGTGTATGTGCGTACGTAATCGTTAGTGTGAATGTGTGTACATATTTGTGAGTATCCCTACATATATATATAGATATAGATATAGATATAGATACACTTACTTGCATGTATATATAGAGACATTTTTGTGTGTATATGTATGTATATTCGTATGTATAAATAAATAAAAACACCCGTATGTGTGTGTGTGTACATCAATTATTTATATGATCTTTGTATAAGTCTTTTTTTGCGTAAGCGTAGATTGTCAATCTCAACTGTATGTATGATTGTACTTGTGTGTGTATGCTGCCAGTCACGTTAGAAACCATCGACCAAAACTATCAGCATAAGTTTCTTCAGTTTTCAAGGCAGTCTGGTTGGCTATCTACGTATGTATTTATTCTTCATTATGTCTGAAAAATGTTTGTATACGACAGTGTTTACGTCTGCTTTTTGTAAACTCAGACTTTTTTAGTTATCAACGAAAGATGAGAAAAAGAAACTTATTCATTGAGCACCTCTTTTCCCAATTTCTTAATTGATCATCCCCGAATCAGCATGCTGCCTAAGGACATTGGTCACGTGATGGTCTCTATAGGGTAACAGCCGGGCCTGTTCATTTAATCTTTTAAAAGCATCGTATAAAGGACAAGGTGTTTCTGGTTTTCAAATGCCAACGGCAAAACAGAATTGCACTTCCTCTAAACATTGTCGCTTGACATTACGCACACCTTGAAGATGCTTGCTCATGCCTGCCCGAATAGTAATCTGTAGACACTTAATAGCATACACACGGAGGTGCTGTTGAATAGATACCTGGGCCCACTCTCCAATCCGAGCTATACGCACAGATACGCATTCATATATATATATATATATATATATATATATATATATATATATATATATATATATATATATGTATATATATATATATATATATTAGAACCATGATAAAGTATAACGCAAACATATGCATATATAATATATCAAGAATATTTTAGTTCTTAAAAAAGTGTTCAATGCCATTAGTAGAGCAGTTATAAAACAAATAGAGATTTTCTCCATGGGTAAATGATCCGACAAATTGATAATGAATTGCGTTATGTCATACTAAAATTCTATTTCAAATTATCTCTAATACACGGTGAATGTATCATTTGGCCCATACAACGTAAATAGAATAAACAATTAAAGAAAATTACATAATTTCGAATAGAGTTTCAATATGATATATTGCAATTTTATACATATGTATTTATACAAATGTGTGTGTATGTGCAGGCTCCGCTCTTATCGACGTGATTCCTGTGATCGCTTTCTTGGCAAGGCAGGAGTTCAAGCAGAGAGAGAGAGAGAGAGAGAGAGAGAGAGAGAGAGAGCGAGAGAGAGAGAGAGAGAGAGAGAGAGAGAGAGAGAGAGGGGGGTAGTTGGTCCCTCCCATTAAAAACCTATAAAGAGGGATTATCCCCCTCCCCTATAAATGGTTTGTAGACAAAATGAGAGAGAGAGAGAGAGAGAGAGAGAGAGAGAGAGAGAGAGAGAGAGAGAGAGAGAGAGAGAGAGAGAGAGAGAGTGGGGTGGAAACCAAGTTTTCACAGTAAGCCTTTATTTCATGTCCGTTTTAGACAAGCATGTAAAGAATCATTATAAGCAAGGACACATATCTGGTATCTAAAATACACATACATCAATTTTTGCACATACTGATACATACAAACAACAATGCTTAGTGGATGGACATGGTTTTATGCATTTGTATAAGCGTTATAAGATGATGACCATGAAATACACTCTCTTACCACACATTCTCTTCACTGACACCAACCAGGACCCGAGGCATAGAGACAGGCCTCCTTGCAGATAAAATCGCGCCCACTAGTCTCCATAGCCCGCATGATCACCTCCTTAATCTCTTTTCATTTCCGTTCAATTGTATAAGAGAATGTTTGTCTAATATAAATATATATTTGAAAATGACGGTCAAAGGACCTCTTGTTGATTTTTAATATTTTTCTCGTTTCTGCAGAAGAAAATAGATGCTTGGATCCAAATACAGTTGCCCAGGTATGATGAATAGATAGACACTGACGCGTGCGCGCGTGCACACACACGCATTTATATATTTATATATATATATATATATATATATATATATATATATGTGTGTGTGTGTGTGTGTGTAATAATTGATAATTGTGTTATCCACAGACAACTGTTTCGTTGTATCACAACTCTTCAGTGCAGCTATAGACTATCAAACACCCTTCCCAGTACCACGAGGCAGGATCGAAACCTTCTCGTATATATATAAATATATCATTCATTTTTGCAGCAGATTTAATTTTAGACAACAGACAATCATTGTTTTTATGGAAGTATCTGATTTCGTATAAGGTAACAAATATTTGGATTAAGCTCAAGTAAGAATTATCCGTAAGTTCTAGCGACTTTAACGATCCTCTGGTTATTATAAAAACATGAAATATAGATCTTATGAGAAGAACTGATATGCTATTAATTTTACACCTCGGTATTTAGTGTTGAGTATGTTATAATCTCCTTTCAGGTAATATCCACATCATGTGCAAACAGCCAACAACAGATATATAGATAGGGGCGATTTATCCGTCAATTATTAAATATTCACCTGTGCCGTCAAAAATGACGGTATAATAAATATATGGATGTACATCGATTGCATTGCATAAACGTAGATAATACACATATTAAGCTAAGAGAATAGTGTTTTATTGACCACAAACAGATTTTCATTATTTCCCATTTTTGTTTTTAATTTTCCCATTTTCTATTCTTTAAATTATGCAATTTTATAACGTAATTATGATAAGAATTAAATTCTCTTTTACTACGACAGTTGCATGCATGAAATTCGATTTCAGTATGTCTATTTTGTCCTTTAGTGTGAGAGAAGATCCGTATTATGTGAGTGACTATTTAGAATCCCTGGTTCTAGGTTTTAAGATGTCTGATTCAATCAAGGATAATTTGTTTTCCTAATACTAACTGCAAGTATTTGATGTCTTTTTTTAGCAATTAGTATTATCTATATCAGAAACTGGAAAGAGTTTGTTTTACTGTCCTTTATAGACGGCCAAACGGTTTGATGTACATCTATGAACTATTGTATGTATATATGATGTAACCAAGGAAATGTTTCATCTGATAATTAAAAAATTCTAGGACTTTTTAGGACTGTACATATCCATCAGTTTCAACTATCTGACGTAAATAACACTTATCCAGTCAGCATCAGTACTAAGGAATTGTTTTACTGTCATAATAACCAGTTGCAATCCGAGGCTTGATCTCTTATCCAAAATTGATGATAACTTCCGCTAGTATATATTTGTGTCATCCATGTGTGTTTGTTGAATGTTGGTAGGAATATCATGAGCTTGAGCTCTTTGTTGATTAATGTGGATATTCATGTAAGATATATGAGTAATATATGGGTGATAGATTGGGACTGGCTTCCCCCAAACCATCATGCTGTACATGATAAAACGGAGATAAACGTTATTGTTCAATCAATTGATTTCAATTGGAAGAAATTGTTGTTTAACCAAATCTTTCTTTTCGTCTCAACGCATTTTATTGTTGTATCTTTCTATTTACCACGAAAAAACAAACCATAACCATAATGCTAAACACCAAACTTAACACTCACCCGAATACTAACCCCCTGCAGTTAATTTCAATAAAATCCCAATAAAATATAGTTTAAAATGTTTGGAGTTTTCTGCTTTCATTTGGTCTGTCATAAATCAAGTGTAGCAGCAGACTGCGTCTGCCGAGAAATTATCTCCATTACAAAATATCGACTACTAAACAATTACCGACAGCTGACTTAGTATGGCAGTAAAAGTAACTGTTTTTGTTACTTCCACTTGAGCTGATAGGTCTGGGAAAATGTTTTGTCCAAGTCCTGAATCATCTACTTTATATTCTGTCAAGCACTGTGACATGCCAGTCACAAGATATTTGGAATTACCTGTATATATATTATCATAAGTCAACTGCAAGTACAAGTCGAGCCAAAAGCGATAATCAAGGCATTTGATTATTTCGAGAAAACTCCCTAATTGACTCGATTTATTACCTTTAACAAATTTCATTTATCTTAACGCCTAAATTCAAATGAATGATAGCTTGTAAATCTTGTGTTTATTTATTCAAAAGATACGGAGGAAAATGAAAAGGCAATACAGAAGCAGTTCACTCAGCTCCGTGAAGGTCTTTTCCATCAGATTCGGCAAACAACGGCCACTCCTGTTTTTTCTGTCATGATGTCATCATGGGGGTCATCTTCTCTTTGTGAGTCCTCTGTTTCTGATACTAGGTCAGCAGGTTCTTGTCACAAAATGACATCTTCTATTCCATCCTTAGCGTTGTTGACTCCATATTTCTTTAAATTGAGCACATTCAGGTGTTCGCCCATATGAAGTTTTGTCCTTTCTTTCTGATTGAATTGACTACATCGAGATGTTTTTGGTTACTTTTCAAATAAAAATCTCTCCATATTAAAAAACGTACAGCACTACCAATGTGATGCATCGCAGAGAATAGTGAATTCATACAATCTCTAAGAGTAAAGCAGGGCTTCTTAAACTTGGTGTCACTGAAAAATTGTTTGCCGCAATTATCTCTCAAGCGTGCTGAGTAAAAATTTCCAATCTCACAAACGTATTTAGAGCCTTAAATGCATTTATTACAGGTATTTCGCCACTGAGTTGCCAATCATATCGTTTTATCGCTAGATATTGTGAAATCTCAACCTTTATAGCAACGGATGAAAAGAAAAGGATCTTTTTAGTACGTATATCAATCTCCTGATAATAGATTTCGTTCATCTACTACTGAAATATTTTTGTCTAATTCATTTCATTTCTATACTTAGTCAACTTAGAGATCACTCCTTGATCACTACTGGAAAGTCAAGTGTGGTATCAGTATGGCGATCAGATAGCAAAGCATGCGTTCATTTTTTTATAGATTAAAGAGTTGGTGTGTTGCGTAAGTCAAATACTACAACTACGTACACATATGTATTGAGAAATGGATATATATATTCATTTCTTTAAGGTGACATGGCCGAAAATAGATGAGATAAGAAATAGGGATGAAAAAAGGGATTTGGGCCTTTGCATTACCGGCAGCTTTTTAGCTCAATGGTGAGAGCATTGCTATGTTGAAGCAGCTACCCTATCAGTCGCAGGTTCGTTTCCTGCAACAAACCCATTTTCTTTAATTGTTTATTCTAATTATATTGAAGGAAATATTAATCGTGTAACGGCGGGAGATCATTTCAAATAAGAGTTTCTATATAATATCACACAAAACACACACACACACACACACACACACATATATATATATATATATATATATATATGCATATATATATATATATATATATATGTATATTATTTCGATGGTATTTTGTGTCTATTCCTGACTCACGTGTGGCAATCGATACTACGTGGGAAGACGAGCCTTCCCACGACGGTTGTAGAGGTAGGTTGTGCTACCAAGGGTTTGGGTCCCTTTTTCTTCAACTTTTGCTCAGCAGTTAGCTCTTGCGCTGGGGGTAGCTTGGTAGACCTTGTATCGCCATACATTCTGGTTGGCCGCCTCTGTGTTTCAGCGGCTGCAGAAGTACACCCTTATGGTGTCTCACTTTTCCAACGGTCGTGAAGTATATCTCCGGTTGAGAGTCTTTCGTTCCCTATCCTGCCCATTGCAGCTTAATCTTTGCACCATGGCCTCCGTGCTTGTAGCCGTGTCTGACTTGGGGATATCGGTGTTTGTCATGGAGTCGTTCCAATACACATAGAGAAGGATTTATGATTCATGACGCTGATGGAAGCACTCGAGAAGGTGTATACGGTCCAGGATTCGTATAAGAGTGTAAGCAACACGATAGCTTTACAAACTCTCGTTTTTTGTGCCAAGAAAGTTTCTGTTACCCCAGTCACGTTTGTGCAGACCACCAAACGCCTGATTTGCCTTAGCCACTCCGTTGTCTATCTCTCTGTCCAACATGGCTGCAGAGGATATGACGTAATCTAGGTACGGAAAATTTTGGACAACTTTCAGCATTCGGGTGCCGTTTTGCTTCGGTGCGAGTTGGTGTAGGACAGTGGTTCCCAATCTTATCATGTTATTTCACCACTTTTGTCTTGTTTTTTTTACTAGTTTCTCCCATTCCTATTAAGTAAGTGGCAACAAAAAACATTTTCAAATAATTATTCTATTTTGCGTATGATTAGACGGCTTTATAGTAAAAATTTGTTTTACTTCATAGTCGTACAGCTTCTATGAATTTATTACTCGAAGAAAGCAATCGATGTTTGCCAAAAAAACAATCGTCAAGAATATTGCTTTTACCTAATAGTCTTATCCTCCCTTTAGATTACCAAAATCCCCCTTGGGGAATCCTCCCCGCTCCGGTTGGGATATATCTATACGATCCTCTTGGAAAAATCTATGGTGGAATAATCTGTTTTAGTCAAGTTATGTCTTTTCACTTGCGTTTCAGACTTGTCAGTTGGTCTTCAGAACTCGACCTATACTCAAGTATATACGGTACATATTAGTGGTTCCCCAGCTTTTCAGTGCCATTCCTCACTTTTGTCAATAACATAACTAGTTTTCCCCCTTCAAGTTATGTAAGTTGCAACAAGGATAATTTCAAGTGATTATTTTATTTTGGGTATAATTAGACAGCTTTTTAATAAGAATCAACTTAATTTCATAATTGTACAACTGCTGCTGTGTTTTTGCTCCTCAAAGAGACCAAGCAAAAATAATTAAGAATGCATCATTTGAAATTCCATCACGACTTCATTTTTGCCCATTAGGCATATTCCTCCCCTTGGACTACCTAAAATTCTCTCTTGGAGGTAATTTCTCCCTGGTTGGGAACCACAACACTGTAAGATGATTTGTTAAAGGCTGACAGAGTTATGTTATCTTTGCAAAGCATTAAGATACATGATCGAGGATTTAGTCAAAACTAAACAAGAAATAACCTTTTCTTACGATTGAGAGTTTATGTGATCGAAGTAAAACACGCATAAAGCTGCTTTAGATTAAAGTGGTTACTGCTCGGATGTACATACTGCCCCTGTCATCCATATCCTTTCTGGCCTGTTAGAACATCGTGCTAAAGGATATTGAAAATATAATGGGAGTGGGGCATCTCGCAGGCTTCCATCAAGTTTACTCACATAAAGTTAATATCAGATTTTCAGTAACCTTTCTTATTATTAATATTACAAATATTATGACCGTAAAGTTACTTTTTTTCTCAAGTTTCGATTTCTCGCTGGAAATCTTTGTTCACACCTTTCTACATGATCTATGTACACGTATGTATTATGGATACTCACTAGTTATGGGTTGTAAGTCTGGCACAGGGTCATAATTCTTCGGTACCCAGTGCAGTATACATTCACTAGCAGTGACCTACTGGACAAGCTTGCAATTAATCACCCCTCCTGTCGAGAGTTAATTTTGAACTATCGTTGCAACAACATTCAAAGATTTCAAAGTTAAATGAATTGAATACAAAAACGATGTTGGAGGGTTTCATTAGCAAATTAGTGTTTTTTCTTGTTGTTTTTCTTTACAGCGCACACATCCCGTTATACCTACGTCTAAAACTACAAATTTTTGCATTCAGTTGCGTTCAGAGTTATAAGTCTCAGGGGCATCCATTACACTTCAAAAACTCTTTTCTCGGCTAATAAGCATTATTTCATAATTGATTGTGCCTAAAAAGTTTAGAAAATTTCAATTATCCCCTTCAAAATTTGTTTTTACGACCATAACAATCATAATTAGAAATCTATTTATTTTCTGTCGAATTATTTCATTTTTAATCATATAAAGTAGGAAAATAAGAGCATATGAATATCATTGGTCTGGTCACAAGAGCAAAGTTTGAAAAGAATAATAGTCAGTTTCTATCCTTCTACACATTATTGCTCGTACTAACACCCACTATTCAGAAACAAAAATCGCGTTGTACTGTTATCATTCTTGGATTTGGGTGATAATCTGTTTTGTCTATGTGAGTCACACGCAGCATATCCCTGGCAGCAGGCTCATACTGTTGTTGATTCTTTAATTTCTTATTTATAATAGTTTTTGAAATAACATGAAATTTTATATTAAAAATTTAAAACATTCCAATGATTCAATCGTCCAAATTCTACTTTAGGAAATTGGTCATTATGCAAGCATAAGTTTTCGGTTTATTGAAGAAGTATATTCTGTGGGAAAATGTATTTTTCTAACGTATTTTGATGTGTTTTCAATGAATATAACTTTCATTTTTTCTGGAATGTTTCATTTTTTAAAATTTTGTCAGTTAAGCAATAGGGGGTCCGAAGTGAGGGGGGTATCCTTTTGGGGCAGTGGTTAGGACATCAAACGGTTTTAATCCGGCACTTGAAAACGGCTTATCAATCGTGACACACAATACGTTGCAGCATGTTCACTATTCAGACAAGACATTTTACTTCCCACCTCGATTATCAATCGCTGAACTACAAGGAACTCCTAATACATACACAGTGAACAATCATTCGAGGTCTCAACTTATCTTCGATATGGCTAAGATCCTGAAATCTCTCAAGAAACATCTGAGAATAATCCGAATCAAAATGGTCCATAATCTTCGATCTTCAAGTCTGGAATCTCACATATTGAGATAACAGAGAATGCTGTACGCCACAAGTGCGCTCTTTGGACTTCAAAAAAGCAGCCATTGTGTACTTTTATGAAAGCAGAAGCCTATGAATGAAAAGCGAAAATCATTATAGCATTCCTCGGTTTTCAATAGCAGGCAAGATTCCTAAACAGAGTGATAGAGACAATAGCCAGATATATTCTACCAGCATCGCAGTAGAGTAGAGAATCATAGCTACCGAGGAAAACAATCGATATAGTTTGTGTTAACGCAGCTGCAGGGAAAATGCCATGAACCAAATCAGAAACTCTTAGTGATAATTGTTTACTCTGTTAAAGAACGTCAGTATCACTCGTCAAAGATTTCGAAAAAAAAATGTGACCAAGTTGCCCTGTTTCGTCTAACTCCTGTTAAAGGCGTAGGGTGGAGTTCACTTGGTTTTTCCCTGCGAAGCAAGAAAAAGAACGACAAGATTAAGCCTGGCTGCTACAGGATCAAACTCTACTCTTATATCTCTATATTGAATATATATTAAAGAAATTCGTAGGTATATAAGAGTTACCAGTTTGGCTCAGTTTGTAAGTCAGTCGTCTTCAAAAAGTAGAAAAAATTATTTTTGTACGTATGTAGATTTGGTTCAAATAATGATGAGTTTACAACCCTAAATTTGGTGAGGTTTGTTATTGTTGTCAAACTCCAGATCAAGTAGGAGTCGACTTTGTTTTTCCCACATCAGAAGAACAACGAGAACAAGAAGAAAAACAATCTCCACCGAATTTTTGGGTGGAAATTATATACTGTTTTTCTGTCACTTCATGTTAGACCCAACCTTGATTGAAAGGTGGCTGTTTTACCCAAGACAGACTGACAAATCTTACATACCTCTGAAAATGTAGTTTATAATTTTCCATTTATTATGAATGCAACACGAAATTGCAATAATCATCTTCAATCGGAATATTCATGAAACCAATAGTGGCCTACCGTGATTTTGAACGACGGAAATGTGATCTGTAGACGGATTTCTTACCGACTGAACTAGTACTGGTCGTATCATAATCACGATAAGGATACTACTAGACTAACTATCGTCTCGATAATGATAGTAATAGGCGCCTTATAGTATAAATGATAGTGCTAGGCTTATAATCGTCTCGATAATGATTGAACTAGGCTTACAATCGTCCCCATAAGAAGAGGACGGCTCATTATAATGATAGTATTAAGCTTGCTATCGTCTCGATAATGACAGTGCTAGGCTCACTACATTCTAAGTAATGATAGTGCTAGCCTTACTATTGTCTCGATAATGATAGTATCAGGAGCCTTATAGTCTAGATAATGATGATACTTGATTTTTTTAATCTGATGTCGTTTAACAGATTCTTTTAATCAGAATTTATTACATTTTCTTTCTTTTTCATTTTACAATAATTCTTTTCCTTTTTCACTCTTCTCGACTCTTCTTATCCTTAACCGTCCGTAGTAGAAAATTGAAATTTTACACACACACTCCCGAAAATGAGTACAGAAGATATTTTTTTAAAAAATTCGGCTTGGTGCCTGAAAAGTTGCATTCAGAGGGGAGTTTGACCTTGAAGCAGTCAGCCTTTTCTCGTCATCCATTCTTCAGTTCAGTTGCCTGATTTGGGTATCGTTGCCCTTGAATAACCCTCTCTCCAACTACACATAATTGAACAGGGAGAGATTAAAACAAGATATCTTATTATTACCCATGTCCAACGTTTATATATATATATATACACACACACACACACACACACACGCACACATGTATATATTATTAAGAAATTGATATATAATCCGATGAACCTAACCAAGAGACACATCTGCAAATTGAGAACTATGCAACGGGCACATGAAAAAATTATGCTCGGCCTCTCATGGAGATACCACAAGACAGCACAGTACATCCGGGAAAAGATAAGAGTCAGGGCCATCATAGAATCCATTTAAAATCTCAGATGGCAGTGGGCTGGCCATGTTGCACGAATGGCGCACAACCGATGGACATCGCTACTCACGACATGGATCCCCTGTGATCACATACGCTACCGAGGCCAGCAAAATATTAGCTAGACGAGCTAGACAAATTCAGAAAGTACTGGCTCCGCGACACCCATGATAGAGAAGTGTGGCGAATCCTGGAGAAGGTCTATGTCCAATGACGGACGTTGAAAGACTGCTGATAATGATATATATATATATATATATATATATATATATATATATATATATATATATATATATATATATATATATAAATCATTAAACTCTGGTTAAAGGTCGCACTCACATTAGGCCAACTAAAAAAGCAACTTGGACACAATGGCTTGCGTGTCTCAACCATTTTTTGTTGTCTGTCTTAATCTTTTGATTGATACGGCTCTTTCACACACACACATACACACACACATACACATCCCCCCCACACACACATACACATGCACACATACATACACAATATAGTTCCAGTCATTATGTGTGCACATGTAGATATATTGGTGTACGAAGTATGAGAGAGTGAGAGTATGTAAATGAGTGTATGAGTGCAAGAGATAGATCGATATATATATATATATATATATATATATATATATATATATATATATATATATAGAGAGAGAGAGAGAGAGAGAGAGAGTGAGGGAGTGAGAGAGAGAGTGAGGGAGAGTGGGAGAGTGTGTCTTTAGCCTAAGTTGACGGTATATGATACCGGTTTTTGCTATTTAATGTTACAACTGTTTATTTTAGTGTTTCTGACGTGTCCATTCGATATCTTTTACCGCAGTTATTGTGGCATGCCAGTGATATGACAACTTTATCAATATAGCTTCTGATATGACTGAATACGGGGAGAAGTGGAATCATGCCTCTCCAACAACCCTTCATGATAAGTGGACATAGAGAGACTGTAATTTGGACTCGGTTTGCTGTTTCTGCTTTCTGTGCTGACGATTTTCGAATGATGATAACTGGTGCATCATCATCATCATCATCATCATCATCATCACCACCACCACCACCACCACCACCACCACCATCATCATCATCATCATCATGCTTTTAGCGTGTATCGTTGGACATAATTAGCCAGATCTCTTTATCATGGGCGTCTCTAGTTCGTGAAACAATCTTATTTTTATGTCGGTCGCAGTTCTGCATAGGATCTATAGTGATCTACCTTGTGAATCGTAATGTCCACCAGTTGTCTGGCATTCTTGCTACATGACTAGTCCATTGCCATTTGATGTCTTTTAATCGATTCTTTCATATCATGGACTCCCGTTTTTTTCCTGTTATATACTGTGCTGTCTTATGATCTCTCCGTGTGATGTACTAAACTGTACATTCATACAGGCTGCAATTTTGTATACTAAGGCAACTTGACCCAAGTATGAATATGAGATAGGTGTCCTGGCCTCTGGTGTTTTTTAAAGGTCGATGTAAGGTTGTCAATTTTGGCTTTTTCAAATCCAAATAACATAGACATATGATAGGTTGTGAAAACCTCTGGTGACCTCTTAAGATAAATTTTGATTAGTGAATTTTGGTATTTCCAAATTAAAGAGACAAATTATTTGGGGACATTTTCAAAACTAAAGGAGGCTGTGTTACGTTTGGTTTTTGTCTCGTGAGGGTTCTTTGATTATTTTTTGAAATCTCTATAAAATATAATTTGCTTTCCTGTGTTGCTATATTTGAAGTGTACGTAAGTCGAACTGCGGAAAGCCAAATGGAGGCTTAAGCGCGAGTGCAATATCCTCCTTTGATTAACTGGAATAAAGAAGCAGCTTCCGATGAGACTTGAACTCGTATCCTGTGTTTCAGGAGATCATATTTCATGGACGTCACCTCAAAACCGATTTCATCGCGGGAGCTCCATGATTAGACAGTACTTAGATTTGTTGTCATACCGTTACACTTCCCGTTCCAATTTTTTACGTTACATTGTTTATCTCATACTAAGAAGTAGTTTCAATAGAAGTTGACTATGGAGATGAAGTGTCTTGTTAACCTAACAGGTCTAGTTAGTTACTCAATTGAAAATGTCACGTTACCAACGTCTTTTGACAGCATGCCTTGTTGGAAGTGATCAATTGTAAAATTTGGAAATGGGGTAATAAATTCGTGGATTTCTTCTTTCTTATTTTGTCGTACAGTAATCACCAGAAAGCCCAATTTTTCATAAAAAAAAAAAAGAAAAAGAAAAGTGCGTACAGTATTGAACACAAACTAAGGGACCAATTAATACATTCCCAGCCAGACAAACTTAAAAACTGAAGACGCCCACGTTGGCAGGTTTTGAGACAGTTTTGGTTGACGGTTTCTAATTTCATGAAGACTGCAGTTGTTTTATCGGGGAAAAATAACTGAAATATTTGACATCGTTATCGAATGGAAGCGACAAATTAAATTTCGAAGGTGACATTTGAGTCGTTAACCTTGTCATTCTCGTTGCAAAACTGTCACACTTTTTTCTCCCCCAAAACTGTCACTTTGAACCTTACATGTGTTTTGCTCGATGACTAACTACGACACAAAACCATTGAGTAATATCTTGATTACGACAACAAGAAGGTAAGGTAAAACACGGAGTCAAACATAAATATCTAATGCGTGACCGAACCTATGGTATACCAGTTAGATTCTGCATCCAAAGCAAACATTGATTCGGGTTTATTATATACTTGTCTTCTCTTTAGAATAATTAACTTTTACAGCGCGTAGGAATGATTACAAGTGTGAATAGGCCAAGAATCACAACCAGTGAATGTCGTTGACGAAAAGAAGTCGGAAATGTTTTCTTTGATGGTTTTGAGGACCCGATCTTGAAAAGCATATTCTCTCAGACAAAATGCACGGACATTTCCCAGTGATGAGTTGGTTGTTAATTCGCTCTTGTCACTGCTTGCATGTATCTCGTTTGGCTTCTGAATCTGATTCACGTTTAGTCTCAAATTTCTTCATTCCTTTATGGCAAAATCTTTCCCATGTTGGTAAATCACATGCAAATGTTTCACATTTGTACATTTGAATGTCAAATTTTTGGAGGGCAGTTTCCGCTGATACTGTCGATTTAGGAATCAACCAGTGTTGACAGAACTGCCTTATTATTAAGATCTTGAAGATTAGACATAGATCCCTCCGTGTATCTCCACTACAAAAATTTTCTCTCGCATCTTTCTGGATTGTCTTGCCTTTCTGGCGGAAAGCCATGAATAGAATCATGAGGATTCGCTGAAGCAGAGCTTTCCGAACCTTTTGCATTGGCTACACACTTATAAGAAAAAAAATTTGGCTACGTATTCCTCAAGTTTTTTTAGTCGAGCCAAATATATAATTTAATCCCAGCAGTTCAACTGACACCGGAAAAGTATATTTGGGAATATGTGTATGCAAATCATTATTGATTTTGTGACACTTATCGGCGAAACATTTGAGTGTCGCGGCCAAAACCTGGTAAAGCTCTGCACTACAGACAAAATAGAATTGCTGGAAAGTAGGTATTAGTAACAAAAATGTGCAGTGGAGAAAATGAAAAGATAAAAACCGGTGACTGCTTATCATCGATAAATGAGGATTGACATCACAGATATTAACCGATGATTGCTCATAACTACTGAATGCTCCGAGACTATATAAAGAGCTGATCTCTAAAATGAGGATTGGCACAGTACATGTAAACTGGTGACTGATCATCTCTAATGAATGTGCTTAATCGACATAAAGACCCAATCTCCAGTAAGAATATTTACGTCAATGTTCAGACCTGAGTTCGGTCATCTCTAACGAATGGATATAAGAAACATGAAAAAAAAAATCTAAAAACAAACTTGATTTACAAAATGTGGATTGACATCAATTATAACAAGTATAGACTCATTATAATCAAGTTTTGAAACAATTTACCTTCATCTTAATTGTTATTGCTTCTTATTGCAACTAAAATGGGTTCCCTTGAGCAGCGTGTAAACAGATTAACAGCGCAGATTTGAATGCAGAATAAGTACCAGGTGAGAATCGGACTCACGACCATCTACGCTGGAGGGTGGCGCGCTTAACACACGGTCGTCCTTGCCACAGAACTACTTACTGTTGGAGCGAACACAGCCTAAATTTAGTTGCGATAGAAGGAAACGACAATGAAGACGAAGGTAAATAGTGACAAAAAATTTATAATAATGATTTACAGTACTTTATCCAATAAAATGAATAAAATAGAATTGGATTACTAAAAGTGAAATTAATAACGAACATGACGTGGAAGGGATCGGTATAGGGAGGGTTTGATTTGAGGGTCTGATTTGAACTGACGCTTGTCACTGAGTTCCAGTAGTCCTGTGATTAGAGCGGTCACGCGTTAAGCGAGCCACCACCTGGGATAGAGGGTCGTGAATTCGATTCTCACTTGGATTAGGGTGAAGGTGAATAGTGGCAGAATGTTAATGATAATGATCTGCTATACTTCATCTAATAAAATAAGTAAAATAAAGAATAGATTCGTTCCGACAAATGAATATGTATAAACACTAGAAAGTATTGTGCTTCAGAAATATGATCAACGTTATAGATAGAAAACAATGGCTGCTAATGCCTACAAGCGTAACTGTTTTTAGATATGTCCACACATCAAGCGTTTGTTTTTACAGCGTTGCCAAGTATCGTTTGTTATTAATAGCTGGGAGTGTTTGCAAAAATGGCTAAAATCGGCTAAAATTTTCAATCTCCAGCTAATTTTATAGCTAAAAATGTTAGATATACTTATTTAATAACCACTTATCGAAAAGAATAACGATACACGAAAACTCTAAGACAAATCGTTGATAAACGTTACACTTACTTTTATTTAAATTTACTAATTGTTTTTTTTTTTTTGATAGTCAGATCTTCGGGTGAACCATCCTCTACTGTATCCATAACTTTTATTGCAGGAACTACTTTGTTTAGAATCCCTTTGAGATTGGAAATTACAGATACAGACGTAAGGATAGTGAACGCATCGTTGAAATAATGGTTCTTCTTATGTCCTTTTCCGTAAATGTTATCTTTTTATATAATGCATCATATACATTCATATTTTCCCCCAAATTTGTCAGGGTAGATAGCTGGGTCCATTCTAGTGGAAGATGAATAATAAAATGTTGAGCAAAATAATGTTTTTAATATTTTTTCAAGTACAATTGGAAGATTATTTAAATTCTTTCGTCATTTTTCGACGGCATCGGTGGACTAATAAAATTATATAATATCTATTTTTAGCTATTCTTCGCAATAAAGTGAAAACTGAAACAAAGACATGACTGACAATTTCATTCAAATCGAGCATACAACAACTCCCGACGAAAGCCGGGGGTACACTCCAGAAAAGCAATGATTAAGAACAGGATTAGTTTAATCTCTGAGGTATTTTTTCTTGTTTATAATCTCATACTTGGAAGGACACAGGGTCCTCTGGCCCAGTTTTTTTTTCTCATCATTATCATCATTTCAGCGTCCGTCGTTGGACATGGACCTTAACCACTTCATTATCCGATACTTTCGGAACTTGTCTAGGTCGTCATGCCATCTTATTTTTCGCTGGGGCACAGTTTCTCGTATAATCTCTGGAGATCAACGTTGTGAGTCGTGATGCCCAGCGGTTATCTGCCATTCTTGCAACATGGCCAACCGATTGCCATTTGAGTTTTCTTATGGATTCTATGATGTCCCTGACACCTGTTTTTCCTCTCTCTTTATCTGCCCATTTGATGTTGAGCATGAATCTCTCTTGTAAACATTGTTTGTTTCTTTGTTCGAGGGTCAATCTTTTGGTTAGCTTCCATGATTCTGCTCCATAGATGATTGTCGAAGGATGTATTGGTTGTACGCCCATCTTTTTGGACCAATGAGATTTTCTTGTTCTTTAACTTGCTCTTCCGAAAGCTTGCCAATCGAGAGTGATTCCTCAGTTGATTTCTTAGTACACTTAAACTACTCGTCTTTTTTCCCCATGATCACTTATTCTAATCTTGGATATTCAAATCAATTGAACGCTGCGTGTACCAATCAGAAGGAAAACCCTGGTAAGCACAAAAATGCGTCGCGGCGGATATTCTTGAATCAATAAATACAACATTAACTATTTATACTTAATGTAAATGACAGTGAATTGCTCATGCAGACGGATATTTTGCGCACAGTGCCATACTGCCAATTTGCAGGGTATAAGTCGTCACCTTATGATTCTTGCACAGTGACGTAGCAAGAATTTTGGGGACTTGGGGGAGAGGGCTCCATTCACCATTTAGTGAGATTTGATAAAAATAGGAATTTTTCAATAAATAGACAAGCTCTATCTGAACGACCCCCCAAACAAACTCAAAGGCTGAATTCGACGCAACTTTTGCTTCTTAGTAATCAGTGTTATTTTCCAGTTGCTTATGTATAAAAAGTATATAAAACATGGTTCCCTTCAAACTTTGCTTTTGTGACCGGGACATTGATATTTTGAAATTCGTCGATTTCCAATTTCATAATGGATTGATTTGCACATTTTTTAATTCACATTTAAAAAACCACATTATTCCCAGAAAAAAATATGTTAAATTAATATATATGTGCCCTGGTGTTGAACAAAAGTTATTACAAAAGACTTGGAAGTGAGTAGTTCTTCAAGATTTATGATTGTACTCTATCTCGCTTTCACGGTTCAGACCCCAAAATATAACACCCCATCATATTCTCGTTATACGCTACTTATATCCTGATGATAGCATCTGCCTTGCTCCTTTAAAGAGGCTCCATTGTTCTCCTTGGATTTATCATGTTTTGTGTCAAGGATAATGACTTTGAGCAACAGTCTGCAGCCCAATTTACCATTTATTAACCATACCTTCAACTTGCTCCACAGAGTTTGGGGACTTGTAATCGTTATAGAAACCCCAAATCATTTTCCCTTTCCTTCCTAAAGAGCTTCTTGCGAAATTCTTTGCACTTCAGGATCTTTATCTGTTGTGGGACGAAAACACCAGCTTTCAACTTTACCTCAAAGAGTACTCTGCTAAGATGTCCGAGGCCTATATATTTCGTGATCCTTATATGGAATCAAGACCAATTCTGGGAACTTTATTTCACCCACAATACAACGGTGCTGAGGCCTTACTTGATACTTTGAATTATGATGAGTACGGCTAGGGGGTCATCAAAAACTCTAAAATAGTGGTATTCATGATAGGTCTCCAAGTTTACTTATTATCTTTGTCTCTTCGGGACAAGTGGGATACCTTGGTGCACTACCAAATGCAGCACTGGCCATAGCTGTCCGGATTCTATGTGGGTTTGTTGGCCTTCAGAAGGTGTTGACGCCACCACTGCACATAAAATTAGGCCTTACGAAACAATCAATCACAACTGAACATAAGGTGTTAGAATACGGAATAAATTTCAAAATATCAATATTCTAACTTCCATTTTATATTTGTTGGATCAAACGTCTTCTAGATGAGAGAGCACTGAAAAAAAAATGAGTTTCGTACATTGTTTTCCCAAATTAACTAAGATGGACAAATTTGACCAAAATCTCCATATACACTGTAAAATACTTAAAATGACTTTTAGATTATAATACAAATACATTTCTGAACACATGCGTGTCGTGTCTGTACACATAATATTTTTGACGGGGTTCCTTGAGATGTGAGAGTTATTTCAAGGGTTACTCTAGTCTAAAAAGAGTTTTCTAATAAATAAGTTCTTTTTTAAAATTTATTCTTTATTAGATGAAGTGTTTTGAATCATCACCTTTAGTTCTATTTTCATGTCTATTTTTTACCTTCATCTTTATTTAATAGTTGCTTTTTATGGCAACTTTTGCTCCGACTGAATACCCTTCGGCCGTGAGCAAACAGCGTCGATCGGAAAATGAAGAATGAGCCTAAGGCTTTGCTATTCATTCTCCAATGGCAATACAAGGCCTACGATGGGGGGTTCATCTTACCTAGACCATAAAAGGGTAAAGGTTCAAATCCCACCCAAGGCTTATTTTTTATTTTCCGATCAAAACTACTTGATCGCTGCCGAATGGTGAGCGGTCTGAGCGAAAATTCCAACACAAAGCAAACAATAAACTGAGATGAAGGTAAAAAGTGGTCATGAAATAAAAATACATTTTAATCTATTTTGGAGAGAAAAAATTCACCTGGAGGAAACAAATAAATTCGCTACTCAATAGTAAGAAAACTTTGATAAGTCTTTCAAAAGCACAAAAACATAATTTTGAGAAAAAAAGGGAAATCTCTCGACTTATGCGAAAGCCAATGATTTTATTACAATTTTGAGGTTAGATTTGAGAGAACATCGATTACCTGGATACTTATTTTTTTTGACAATCAGAAATTCCTAAAAAACAGCATTCCAAGAGAATTATGAGCCACCTATTTATGCAGGTTTTCACCTGATAGATCAAGCAGTGGTAGTGGTAAAATTATTACCTTGATGAAAAAAAAATTCTACCAGCATGGTCTGAATTATAAATTTGTGATAAAAAACAGTTCTGGTTAATCGCTTGATAGGGAATTCGGGATGATCGATGAAAATTCCTTATCTTTCCCCCAACAGTTATAATAGTCTGCAAAGCTTTGCTATCCACTGCCAAATGGCAAAGTAGGGATCCAAATGGTGCCCAGGAACCAAAGGGAACCCAAGAATTTCCTTGGATCTCAAAAATATTTGCATATTGAAGTGAATAAAAAAAGACCGATGGAGACAGGAAATGAAATACCATTCAGTTACCCCTTTCGCTCATTAGTATGACATTTAACTGGATATTTACCAGTTCAATTTCTGATAAACTTATGGGATACCTTGGTAGGATCGAACTCACTACTGTAGTAATTGTTCTGCTGATTATGCAAGCTATTCAAATTGTTACATCACTGCATATGTGTAATACTGTAACTAGATTTGTTGTTTCTGAAAGATTATCCTGCTCTGGAGAGGCCTTTGTGCTCTAAAGTGCAGTCCCGAACTGCAAAAACTAAATAGTCTTCCACATGCGATCTTTGATGAATCATGTTTTTAATAGCGACGAAAGTCGACATATCTAAAAACCAGGAAACATCCATGGTAAAACCAATTTTCAAACTGGTCAGTAGCGTTAGTAAGAGATTAAGTGGCCCATAAAGAAAGATAGAAAGTGTTCTTTCTTTTAATCAGTTCATAGAGTTGGTAAAGATGAAAGGATGCGTTATAGAGAGTGGGCAAAGAAAAAGGAATATTTTTTCTTTTCCGTCACACTTCGTTGTATCAATTTATTTTCGGATCAATTCCCAAGACAAAGTATAGAAAGTGCGAGAAAGGAAGACAGCGAGAAAAAAAGAGAGAAAACATAACTAGGTTTTTGGCGGAGAAGTTAAGTTCCGTCAAAACTGTTAATAAACCTTGACCAAATGCGAAATATAGGCTCCATTTCAAACTGCTCATCAGATAATCTTATTATCAGTGCTAAATACATATGATTTATGTATGAGTGTACATCCTAGAATCCATTAGAAAACTCAGAAGGCAATGGGCTGGTCATGTTGCAAGAATGGAAGACAACTGTTGGACATCACGTCTCACAACATGGATCCCTAGGGATCAAATACTAAACTGAGGCTGGCAGAATACAAGATGGCGAGACAAACAAGACAAGTATAGAAAATATTGGCCTCCGAAGCCCATGATAGAGAGGTGTGGCGAATCCTGGGGGAGGTCTACATCCAGCAACGGGCGATAAAAGGTTGCTGCTGCTGCTAATATATATGCACATGTAATGAACATGATGTACTTACAATTAATAGAAAATAATAAAAGTAGAATGATTCTGAAAAAAGATGACAAGTAATTTTATTCAAAATGTATAAAGGAGAAAATTGAGAGTAGATTGTACTGTGCTCATCGTCATCACATCACCATCAGCTTTCAGGCGTCCGTCGTTGGACATAGACCATCGCAAAGATTCGACCGACCTTTTTATCATAGGCACCACAGAGCCAGTACTTTCTGAATTTATGTAGTTTGTCACGCCATCTTACTTTCTGTTAGCCACAATCTAACAAATGGGGATCCACACTGTGAGTCGTGATGTCCATCGGTTATCTGACATTCTTGCAACATGATCAGCTTATGGTTATTTGGGGTCTCTAACTGTTTCTATGATATCTCAGGCTCCTATATTTTCCCTAATATACTATCTTATGATCTCTCCATGTGATGTTAAGCATAATTCCCTCATGTGTACGTTGCTTGGCCCTCAATTGGAAGGTCAATCTTTTGGCTAGATTCCATGTTTCAGTTCCATAGGTAACTATAAGAAGGATGCATTGGTTGTATACCCTTCTTTTTAGGACGTGTGATTTTTGTGTTCTTGAAAGTCGGGCTTGCTCGATCGAAAGTTTGCCAACCTAGTGTGATTCTTCGCTTGATTTCTCCTTTAAGAAGCAGATAATGCAACAGTGCATTCATGTTTATTCCGTATTTGATGTTAGAGGTCTGCCCAAAATATGTATAAATCAATTTTTTCCCAAAAAGGAATCGTTCAAAAGGTGCGTTCGTGCATGCGCACGTGTGTGTGTGTGCGCGTGTGTGCAAGTATGTCTGCCGCTTTTTCCGTTAAGGAGGACAAAAGTATATATTTCTAGAAGGTGGTAGCAAAAGGGTATATTCGGAATCTATCTTAGAGGCAACCCTGTCACCAGCGAAGAACAATACCTTTTTACGTGGGTACATAAAGTTGGAGTTACATAAAACAATTATACAACGCCAATTTTATTTATTGACTATAAGGTTTCAACTTTCAAATCCTCTCATTCTAGGTGAGTTAGCCTGATTCAAAGGAAAAAGGTGCTCCGTTTGTACCCCCCCCCGTGATGCCTATGTGTGTATGTGGTTATTTTATGAATATATTTTATAGATTACATACATACATACGCATACACATAGTTACACACACGCCAAATACACACGCACACGCACATATATATGCTGCGCGCATACGTGAACATATCTGTCTATCTGTCTATCTATCTATCTATCTATCTATCTATCTATCTATCTATCTGTTTTTGTGTACATATAACTCTATTTTTCAATCTTTTAATGGGGGCTTCAATTTGCACTGTAAGTTTATACTAAATTCATTCCTTAGCTTATGTCTAGCAGCATCCATGCTGGTTTTGGTCAGACTATCTTAGTGATCACTGCCCAACAAAATGCTAGCGGAGTAATTCATTCATTGAACATCTTGTTCAGCAATTTTTTTAATTGATCATCCCCAACACGACACAATGATCATGTGATAGTTTCTATTGATTGACTAACCAGACAGATATGTTTTATTTTCTCCAAGTCTCTCCGATCTCTTTCTTGTTGAAATTACTTTCCAGCTAAAAAAAAAGGGTCATTGAATACTTTTAAAATTCCAATTCAATCAATAGCGATGAACTGTGGGCCATTCTACCGACTAGTACTGTTGCCCTCTCCATTTTTCGACAGACAATTAAGTAATTCCTTTTCCTACATATCGAGTAATGTCCCGCCAGCAGTCAGTCACCAATTTAATGGGGAGGGCATCAAAATATTGAACTCGCCCACCAGGACTGGATTTGAGCAACGGCGGTGGTGGGGGGTACTAGACTAGAATAGAGCCTTTCAAAGTAGGAGTCAGGACCCCGTCCCCCAAGAGTCTCGTAAAAAATTATTGTGGCTGGCAAAAATATTTGAAAATCTTTTTAAAAAGGATAGTTATGTAACTAGTGTTATTTTTTTCCTCATTATCTCAATGCACAAATGTACTGGTGCCCATTGCGAAAATAGCTCAATGGTATTTATCCATTTGAGAAAAAATCCTTTTTGTAACATTTTAGTGATTCATTTTAAAATATTTCTTCTCGTAATAAACGCCGAAAAGCTTAATTTATGGCCCTGTTTTTAATCGGTACAAATAAAATAAGATTAATAGTGTATTAATTTTTGGGGGGAGGGGGACTGAGGCCCACCCCAGGTTATGAGGCCCTGGGCTGCAAACTGCTCATCCCATATATAAATCCGGCACTGTCATTCACTATTATTTACGGCTGCTATTTCAAATATTATTTCAACACAGGACTATTATCTTTCTTTCAATATTGATAGTGTAACTACTGCTTTAACTTTATCATAGGGCGACCCTTTTTTTCTATTAAACAACACCAACTCAAATCACACCCAAATACTGATTTCGTCACAACTGTTAAAAGATTTCACAATTATATCTCTCGGTGATACCGTTCATACATATTGTTACAACTGAAAAAAAAAACCTTACTGTTTCGCTAAAATGTTAATAGTGCAAAAGAAATAACCGATCACAATAATGACTGTAGATGAGGGTCGGGGAATTTACAACCGCCCCCTCATCAACGACCCATGCGCTGACTCCTCCGACATCTGGGCCACTCCCACTCTTCCTCTTTCATAATACTGTTGCTACTGCTACTAGCACTATTTTTTCTACTACGCTACTTGTAGTAGTACTAGAACTAATACTGCTGTTACTATTACTACAGCCAATTGCGGTGGTTCAAAGAATTGCTTCTGCAGAAGCAATATAGACAACAATAATAACAACTACTACTACTTCGAAAAAGTACAAAGAAAACAAACAAATAATAAGAATAAGTAAACAAAAATATCTACTTGTTGGTTGTTGGTTGTTGTGAAATGGACCTTCGCTAAGACTGAAGAAGACACAGGAATGCTTTTGTCAAAAAGTATGTAAAAGGTGGGTAGTGGTCAGTCAAGACCTTTTTTACGCTATTCTGACAGACACACTCACACATATAGGTACCCATGCAAGCACACATACGTAAAGATACGCGTACATAAACATAAAAACGAACTGTACTTAACTTGAACGTTAGCGTACAGTACTAGTGATTATAACCGTTAAAAGTTCGTCCCTCTCAAGATACCCTATCATTGCGGCCTTGTACCAGTTTGAATTAACTGTGTCTGCGGTCTAAAGCAATGGGTACTGACAGAACAAGTAACACTGACTAATTGTACTGGGTGCTCGTATTACTGTAGCCCTATGCCAGATTAGGGCACTTTCCGTAAAGCGGTGGTTGACAAGTTCGTTTCTCAGGCTATTGCAGTTAAGTGAGTTCTAGCCTTATTGGATGCTTCACTAGTATGGTCCTGTGCCAGACACGGCTATACATACTCAATCAATAAAGTATAACAAAACAGTTCATCTCTTTATTCTCTCTCTCTATCTGACACGCTCTTAACCGCTTTATTTCTATTCATTTATTCTTTTCATTCACTCTTTACATTCAATGATTCTTGTTTATTCTTTACCAAGAGATTTCTTCTTGTCTTCTCATTAATTGAAGAGCATAACAATAGATAGTCTGCAAATTAAAAGTATCATTTATTTCTTCCTTGCTTGTTTCATTCCTTCCTTGCTTCCTTCCGTCTATCTTTTGTCTTCTGTTGGTCTTTTATATATTAAAATTCCAATCGTAATTCGTGTAATAATCTTACTAAACAAAAAAGAAAAGAAAAAGAAAATACCCTATAAATTGCATGTGTATTCTTATTAGTACAATAAATCATATTATGAAATAGTGCTCATTAAGTCCCAGTACGCTGCTTTAGCTATCTATTTATTTACCTATTAGTCCAAGTTTGCATCTATCTATCTATCTATCTATCTATCTATCTATCTATCTATCTATCTATCTATCTATCTATCTGCCTGTCCATCTATCTATCTATCTATCTATCTATCTATCTATCTATCTATCTATCTATCTATCCATCTATCTATCTATCTATCTATCTATCTATCTATCTATCTATCTATCTATCTATCTATCCGTCCGTACATCTATCTATCTATCTATCTATCTATCTATCTATCTATCTATCTATCTATCTATCTATCTATCTATCTATCCGTCCGTCCGTACGTCCGTCTATCTATCTATCTATCTATCTATCTATCTATCTATCTATCTATCTATCTATCTATCTATCTATCTATCTATCTATCTATTATTTCATGTGCTGGTTTGTATCTATATCACTCCTTTCACATACGCAAACGTATATGCCTGAAACGTACGCACTTACGTACGTATGAACGTTTCCGTAATAATCTTGACTCTATCCCCTAATCTTCCCCCGCTTTCCCCATATTATTTTATGAATCATCCTTCCCCTGTATTCCACCCAAATTGACGATTGCGTTCTACTTTCACTTTTACTTTTGCTTTCACATCGTTTAATCCACAAAATCAAGAACGCTCCTTTTTTTTTGCTTTTGTCTTTGTGTCCCGTCTTTTATCAATTTTTATCGAAACATCTGAAGACATGTGCTGAAAGAAAACTGCAATATCCACGCTGGGTACGTTCATTTCATTATTTACGATACCTGTCAAATAGGAGTAATCATCATCATCATCATCATCATCATCATCATCATCATCATCACCATCATCATCATCATCATCATTAGCAGCAGTAGCAGTAGCAGCAAACGACGACGATGATGATATACTCATTGAGTTTTTATATTAATACTAGTATCTGATTGCCCTCACCGGAGATTAAGTGACTGCAGGTCCTGTTCATACATCAACACTCTCCTTATTCTTTAAAGATATCATTGGGTTTCCCATAAGTACTATCAAGTGGCTGTCAGTGGAGCAAGTTGCTCCCTCACTCCTCTCGGTATTCTTTTTTGTACTCAGTGTTTTCACACCGGTAGTGTCTCGTGGTTTCTAATACAGACAAGTGACAGCAAGTATCCCCGACCTTCGAACGAGCTCTTTAGTATTCTTAATCATTATTGGAGACTGACAATCAAAACTGTCAACATAGGTTCCATCAGTTCAAAAGTTGGTTTGATTGGATATGTATGTATCACGCGTACATGCTACACCAACCAATAGAGGTAGACGGCTGAAAATTTGAACATTTAATCATTGTTATTTCAAAAAAAAAAAAAAAAAAAAAAAAGGTGATATTTTTTTTGTTTTTTAAAAATATTTTCCTCCAAATAGTTTTTTTTGGGGGGTAGTGTTCATTTTACAAAGTAAGTTCATGCTAAATTGGTCACTGAGACATGTTGGGAAGTGTGATGGACTACCACGTAGACCCTTGATGTGATGACATGGGAAAGAATTAGGTATATTGTTTTCGCAAGGGCATTAGTACTGATCCCACTCCATGGGACGTTCAACCGTTAGGCCATCTCACGCAACTTCATTACTTTAATTTTTGTACTCCAGTCCTAGTTGAAGTAGAGTTAGTTTTTCCTCCGTAACAAGAAAAGTCCTCAGCTCATTTAGGGAATTAAACCTTTGCCTATCCCGTCACGTTAAAAAAACAAGAAAAAAAAAGAAAGAAAAAAAAAGCCACCAAGCAAAC